>VKOC01000001.1:40927730-40946852 GCA_009364415.1 Spea multiplicata
TAAAACTTTTTTTTAAAATCACATTTTTTTTTTTTATTTAAATCAGATATAAATGCTTAATAATGTCAAATTTCAACATTTTCTAAATGAGCAAAGCAGCATCCATTACACAGCAGGTTTCCTCCTCATTTTATGTGTACTTCAATAGACCTTATGTGTATCCTATAGCTATTCATATAATATTTGTACTCTTGATTCTTGCCCGTCCTCCTTGTATTGTCACTTGGTTCTGACTACATTTTAGGACTGCTATTTTCCTCAACATTTGATATCCAGCAGAAGTCATTCCTTTTTGACCAACAACCATTATTTCAAGACATCCCAATGCCTACCTATATATTGTGCCTTTTAATAAAGGACTAGAATCCAGTCCTATGTTTAGTGGTGTTTCAGTTAAGGACAGAATGTACAAAATTGGGATTGTATGACATTGGCAACAATCTAGTCAAAAACAGCAGGTTAAATCCAAAATGTCTTCTGCCTTTTTTCTACTATTCTATGTATTAGCCTGTTTAGTTTATTTAGCTTGTTACAATTATAGTCAACATTTTGCACTCTATACTCCTTACCTTACAAAAATAAAACTACTTCCATTTGAAACCATATTCTAGGTTTAAAAACATTCTAGTCCACATGAATCTGAATCAATCCAATAACGCAACTTTCAATTACAAACCATTTATAAAACCGCATCAAGAATCATAATGTGCAAGCAGAACTAAATAACAGCTTATGATTTTAAGGAAAATAAAACTTTTAGCAATCCGAGACAGAGATTCTATAACACAATAGTAAAATTGTACAGAAGGAGAACAAGAAGTTTTTACCCACAATAAAACATCAAAGTAAGACAACAGTTTTTTTGCAAACTACCACCCCCAAACACAAATAAGGAAAATTACATATTTAAGCCTGACAACCAAATATTACCGGTGAGCAACTGTGTTACACTCTGGTTAAAAAAAACACAAAAAAACAAAGCTTATAAAATGTAAACACACACAATGTTAAGGTTACAAACAAGTAGACATACAGTGATGTCAAATTAAAAGCAGGCTCTGTACAGCAACTGGAATTTGTAATTGGGGGTTAAATAAAAACAATACTTTTGAAAACTTTCATACAATGAAAACGGAATTAACTACCGTATTTGCTCGATTATAAGACGAGGTTTTTTCCAGAGCAAATGCTCTGAAAAATGTCCCATGTCTTATATTCAAGGTCATCTTCTAATCAGACCTCAAATATAGGTCTGATTACAAGGCTAAGATTAAAATCCCCTGCAGCGCTGCAGGGGACCCGGATCCGACGGCATCACATGACCTTCCGATGCTCCACCATAGAAGCCCCGGCGGAAATGCCGGCAGCAGCGGAGGCAGAGTGGCATATAGGGGGTTAAAAAGCATATCAGGCAGGCAGAGTGGCATATAGGGGGTTAAAATGCATATCTGGGAGGCAGAGTTGCATGTAAGGCATACCTGGGGGGAATATTTGCATAACTGGGGCAGAGTGGCAAATAAAAGGAAATAAAAACAAACAAAACCATTTTCAATCATAGTTTTTATTAAATATGAAAAAATTGTTTACATGTGAATATATACAAGTAAAACTTTTTTTCCTATAGGGTAGTCTTATATTCAGGGTTTTTCTTTGTTTCCTAAATTAATATTCAAATTTTGGGGGGGGTTCGTCTTCTAATCAGGGTCATCTTATAATTGAGCAAATACGGTATTTAAACTGCCTCATCATTTCTGCAATTCCACAATATTAATAGACACTAAAAGGCACTCTCCCATCAACATAAAACGCTTACCTCTTTACTGCTTCTTTTTTCTGGTTATCTATACCATCCCACCATTTGGAAAAATATGAGATCTCAGACCAAACAAACTTCATTTCTTTATTTTCCTGGAGCTTTACAACCATGTTATTAAGAATATGTTGTGTTTGGTCTCGAAAATAGTCATCAAATGTTTTCAGCCAACCTATGGAAGAAATAAAACCATAAGCTTGGAAGTTCTCAAGCAATTAAAATCAACTTGAATCAAACTGGATATTTTGACTATGATTGAAAACTGCATGTGGCTGAAAAGGCAGCATTTGCTTCTGCTTGTTTATATCCAGCACAACTCGTGCAAGCCTTAGAAAGCAGCGGCATTGCTCTGGCTTGCCTAGTACTCGGCAACAGCCGGTTCAACCACTGCTAGCACTAAGTTGGATGTCAAGAATTTTAACTAGCAGTTTGTGACGGAACCCTCCATCACTCAGGCCACTGGAGAGGCCTGAGAGCCTCCCTGTTGACCATGGGCCCTGGCTTTGTAAAGACTTCTGTGGCTACCCCCAGCAGTATATCATCCCATCACTTGCTGAGGGTATTATCGGCTGCAGACAGCCAGGATATGCAACCAGCGAGTGACGAGCCATTGTTTCAGTTTAATGTTCGACTCTTCTCCCCCACCCCATGGTGTAGTAATATGTTGTATAAGTCAGTCCCCCGCCCAACCCCAAGTAAACCACTATAGACATTTACCCCAGTCAAACCTTGGAACTGATTTCGGCCAGTAATAGATAATGGAGGTTGGGACCCTATTGTACCGTTAATCCATTTACTGACCCTGGTGTCTCTGGGAGGCAGATTAAGGGGGTGGTTTGTATCCCAACCTCTAGTGACTGGGAAAGAGTGGAAAGAGTGATCACAAGGGATCACAAGTCAGCGGAGGTAGTCAGTCGGACTATCCAGCTCCGTGACACAATTTAAGATGTTAACTTTTATTTCAAGGCTATCCTCAGGCTGATATGCCAGTTAAAGGTTTGACTATTTTAATTAGTAATCTGCTCAATCATGATTAACACTAGGTACGATCGGTTTCATTACAGCAATTTCCCACTAGCCAATTGCTTCAACTTTGCAATGGAAAGATTCATTGAGAGGATCAGACTTCTTTTCAAGGCATAGACCGAACATCACTACAGTAGTTGACACTTTTGATCTTTGTAACATTTCTACAGCAATAGGCCAAGCACGAAACAATTTACAATCAAGCTTCAAAGATGCTTTTGAATCATCCACACCCTGTTTGAAGTGCACCCAGGTTCACTTATATAAAAATCCCTATCCTCATTTGCAGCGGCAATATGGACCCTGTGATACATACGGCAAGGTGACATGTCAGGTTTACAACCGGCCACACTTTTCAAACAGGGCTCCAGCAAAAAAAAAATAAATGTAAATCTTCATTACAAAGTACCTGCTCAGGTCTAGCAAGACTGTTGTGTATTTAAACATTAATTATCTGTTCTTCTGGTTTAACCGGTTTGGTAACACACATTCACACAAACGTAAAGCTGTCCTAAGAAGTTTATCGGGATCCGTGATTAAACGCATTACACAACAATTTTGTAATAGACAAATCTAAAAATTATTTAAAAAAATAGTCAAAATGTGTGTCAGAGAGGACATATGAAGCCCTACAGACAATAAAATTGTGTTAACAATGACAACATATTACAAAGAAAACACTGCCAAGACATTTTGTGTATTTTAGCTCACTATACAAACACTACACTTCTGACTGTTTACATTAGGAGGTAAAGTCTTGAAACTGAAAAACTAGGGAGACGCTTTATATATATATAAAAAAAAATTCACTCAATGTATTCACGCCGATAAAAATGAGGCTTATTCTGCAAGAAGAATCATATTAGTGTTTAAGACAGATATTAGCTAAGCCATATATATATATACATTTTTGCTCAGTAGTTCAGTTTGTCTAGTGTTTTAAAGCAAACACACAAACTTAGGCTTTTGTATACTTATAAACATGCATAATGATGGAAGGCATAAGGGCGCAAGGCTAATGATTTGTAATGACAAGCAAATGAATGGCTACTAAACACTCGAAATTTAGTGTGACTAAAGAGTGTCTAAAGTAGAGTACACGATAATGGTGCTGTATTCACTTTAGTTTCACTTCACAATAAATATCAAATAAAAGTGAATTTTGCTTGTTTTCACCAGGTTATTCGGTAGCCGTTTGCATTTGAATTAAAAAAGGAATCTAAATTATTCATGTAAATTACACAGTGAGCCTTTGGTGTTCTAATGTATTCAAGCTGAACCCAACAAAAAGTAATATCTCTAAGACATTTACAAGAATTAAACTAATTAGAACACAGTGGAATAATGCTTTTGTCTCATTCAAATGTTCAAAATATATTCTCTGCACAATGGGCAAAATCAATAGAAAGTCAAAAATAAAAACTGAAGTAGTCAACCTGAAGACAAAAGAAAAGAAAAAAAAAAAAAAATCGAACAGCAATGCACTACTTGTCACGTAAAAGATGTTTGTCCCACCTGGTTAGACATCCTCTACACCTGCTGAACCTCAAACCTTGCTTGGCCTTTTCTTATGCTGCAACAATATAGCTTCAAGCAAAATTCAACAGATTGTTCTACTAAAACGTTTTGTAGTCCTATTAAAAAACCATGGCTCTCTCACCAAATATAAATTTGACATTAACCAACAGTATGCAAAATTCTGCATGTATAACATGCGATTGGAGAAAAATGAAATAAAACCCTTTTCTCTTCAATGCTAAACTATATTACAGTTTACAGTACTTTATTTAGTGCTAAATGAAACTATATTCTCATAGGACTTCACCGCGAATGAGTTATTCTATCATTTATTCCGATTCTGCATAATAAGTAGTCAGTGTGTTACATATTACATTACCTTAAAATTATAACCGTTTAACCTAATATCTTCAAATGCATTTTTTAGTTGGATTTTGGCAGGAGCTACTTAATTACGGTATCCTTCAGCTAGGATTTGGTGGTCCCTAATGCTAGAAGCTGAGAAGCACTAGGCCAAAGAATGTCATACCATATTTTTGTTCACTAAGTCAATATTTCAAAGATGACCCCAGCATGGTTTTTGTAATAAAAACGATTAACTTAGCTATATTTACAAATTACGGTAATACTAAATCAAGCACGCATTTGTACATACAATATTTTGTATCTATCTTACGCATATTTACTGCCCATTTAATGGATAGTGTGCAGTTCACATATTTTATCAATTGCAGAATACCTCAAAGCGGTATGCAATCCCAAATGCCACAAGTATTTGCTTAAATATAACCTATGTTTGTATTGAATTCCCTTACCAATAAGGTCTGGGGTGTGACCATGGAGGACTAGAATTTAACTGCCAAGCTTTAGATGTAAGGACCAAGCGCTGTAAGTCAATAAACAACATTTACCTGGGTCATTATGGGAGTGCGGCACAACAAAAACTTGAAGTTTTTCATTATCCCATTCATGTTCGTCATAGGTTATATCAAAACCTTGCTTCCAAACACCACCATCTGGATTATCAAATGGAAGTATATCATATACATCCAGCATCTATAAAAACAAAATAAAACTAAAGTTAGGCTTAATATTTCTTACTGCTAGCACTGAGAACATGCAATACAAGGAAAGTCACTGGCTCATTCTGATTTTTACCACCAGACATACAGTAGACACGTTTATTATAACGACAACAGCAGAAGACACACAATGTCAAAGTATTACATTTTAATGTGTATAGCAGCTAGCTCAGTGTGGACATACTACCGAACTGCTCTGAAATGATATATATATATATATATATATTACTATATATTATATATATATATATATATATATATATATATATATATATATATATATATATAATACTAGACACACACCCCTAGAATTAAGTGAAGCTGTGCTGGGATCACAAAACAAAGGGCTGTGTTTCTAAAGTGCTAGTCTGAGGCCAAGTCCTCAATATGATAAATCGCTAGGGAAATAATACATTTCTGCAACTATTTAGAAAGTCCTTAAATCCCCCCTTCCCTTAATGGAATATGTGCTTAACTGGGGCAGAGTTGCATTGCAGTGCTAAGCTCCACTTTATGTAAAACAATTCTACCTTCCACGCTTTTAACTTTACCTGTTAATAAACCTTGGCCCTACACTTTTAAAATGGCAACGGAGCACACACACCGCATATGACTTACCTGGACATTTGATTTTAGTGGAAGGGTGGATTATGCTCTTCATCTTTTACAGATTCACTAAGGTTTATTACCGTTTCTCTTATGTTCGTAATATATATTAATACTAGACACACACCCCTAGAATTAAGTGAAGCTGTGCTGGGATCACAAAACAAAGGGCTGTGTTTCTAAAGTGCTAGTCTGAGGCCAAGTCCTCAATATGATAAATCGCTAGGGAAATAATACATTTCTGCAACTATTTAGAAAGTCCTTAAATCCCCCCTTCCCTTAATGGAATATGTGCTTAACTGGGGCAGAGTTGCATTGCAGTGCTAAGCTCCACTTTATGTAAAACAATTCTACCTTCCACGCTTTTAACTTTACCTGTTAATAAACCTTGGCCCTTACACTTTTAAAATGGCAACGGAGCACACACACCGCATATGACTTACCTGGACATTTGATT
Organism: Spea multiplicata; assembly: GCA_009364415.1. Classification (NCBI taxonomy): domain Eukaryota; kingdom Metazoa; phylum Chordata; class Amphibia; order Anura; family Pelobatidae; genus Spea; species Spea multiplicata. The sequence goes on from VKOC01000001.1 coordinate 40,934,233, forward strand.
TTAGGCTACCGCTTGCAGAAGCAAACTGACAGTCCTCGTTACTAATTGGAAGGAGGGCAGGGGCCGATGGTAAAAGGCGAGAGAATGACCCGCTACTGGCGTTCATGGCTTCCGGGCTCTTCTGGCCATCTTTTACAGATTCACTAAGGTTTATTACCGTTTCTCTTATGTTCGTAATGATCTCATTATTTTCTGCTAAAAGACGTTCTAGATGATCAATTTTTTCTTGTAACATTGAGAGCTGACCCTAAGAGGGGGAAAAAAATGGAGACATTCAAACAACTTGACATTTTTACAGATTTCAAAATGTTCCAGTAAGTACAAAAACAATGTGAATGGATCTGCCAATTGAGATCAATATTTGAATTGAATAAATACATTTAGTGGCGAAACACAAGTAAATCACGATGCAAATCGCTGCTGCTGTATAAACTGTGATGAGGATTACAAGGATAATGATATCAATTCTACTAGTAATGAAACTATTTCGTGTGAAAATGGATAGGGTTTTTTTTCCAAGCCAGAAGCTACACTGGGGAAAAAGGCAGGAATTACTTCAACGTACTTTACAGAGGGGGTGGTAGATAAATGGAATAGCCTTCCATCAGAAGTGATAGAGGCTAATGCTGTGAGGGAATTTAAAAGTGTATGGGATAGGCATAAAGCTATCCTAAATCTAAGAAAAGGCCAAAGATTGATTGAGGTCAGTTTTTACATCAGGAAAAACAAGCAGACTGCACTGAATGATCTGCCGTTAAATTCGGTTTCTATATTTTGAAACATCTCTTGAACGGAATTGGTACTTTATTATGTGTACATTTATTATTCACACCCTCATCTCAAAATACTCCATCATGACTAAGGATCAGCCGAGAGTGCAAGTATCTTGAATTATAATAATAATAAAAAAAAAAAAAAGATAAAAACTGGTATGACTTAAAGAGTGTATACATATGAAGATATGATAAAAGTTTAAGGTGGTTAAAGCCACATTTACCAAAGCACATCCACCATACCCATGCAGTTGAATAAAAAATTTAGACTGCAACAATTATTCTACATAATTTAAATAAATATATTAGATTACTTATGTTTTTTTGTAATCACGATGATTTAATTAAATTAACATCTAAGGGTACAAAGGGCAAGTTGGTTTCTGGGATAAGATATAAGCATGAAAGATGTTAGAGAAGAGGAGACTCATCCGACAATAACTTTGATGTGCAAAAATGAGTGTTAAGCAACTTATTTTCATGCTAAATGAGTAAATAGGGAAATGGTCTTGACAACTACAAGTCAACCACAGCAAGGTTATCTACACCTTGCTGCTAGCAAATGTTTCAGCAGCCAGAAAAAAAAAAAGGTTTCCTCGGAGATCAATAGCTACATGACATTTAAGGAGAAATGCCAGTAGGCCACTGCGCGGGCCAACACAAAAACATTGTCTTTCAGCGTCGGTTAAGGCATAATAAAAGAACAGCCATTTAACTTTGCATTCTTCAAGTTATCCATTTCCTGTGATTCCTGATAGTGTGGAACGCATGCTGTATTGCGGCGAAAACCTTTCCGAAGAAGTTCACTCCAGTACTGAGTCACAAGTTAATTTTCATTGTTCAGGATGAATAAACCCTTTGACACTACGAGGGAGCAGGGTATAAGTATTTACTGATTTATATGACAGCGTCATAGTCTGCTTCTATCAGGCAGCGCAAGTAGATTACACTTTTAAATTAAAATCGTAATAACTTTTTTTGTAAAAAAGTTTCTGAAGTCACAAGTACTATAGTATGTTTCATAAATATATTTCAAATGAAACACCACGAGCGTAAAGACAAAGAAACCCAATGTGAATCTGGCTCTCTATGCTTTTCCACAGGGGCGCTGCGAAGCCCCACGGCACTTGCTTCACTGCACCCCGCAGGAAATCATAGGGTGTCGGATTCACAATGGCAGACAAGCAGCAGTGTGGCGAGTCTCCGCGGGGTGAGATGGGGAGGCAGAGGGAGTAGTGTATGTGAGTGTGTATATGCACATTTATAGTTCTAGAGCCAGTGAGTATACTGTAGTGTCAATGTGTATATGTACAGAGAGAGTTGTGTGTGTGTTGCATAGTGTGTGCATGTGTATAAGAGTGTGGTGTTAGTGTGTATGGTGTTTTGAATGTTACAGTAAGGCATTAGCGTGTGAATGTCAGCATGTTTAAGTACATGAGTGTATGACGTTACATGTACATGCCTTAATCTATAAAGGATAAAGCGGTCATCTACAGAGCAGATAAAAATACTGGTGTTTTCATTCATTCTTTCATCCATGTGTGGTTGTAAATATTAGAGGTCTTGCTAGCTATTTGGTTTGGTTTCGGGGTGATCTAGCTTCAGGTCTCATCTTTATTAGCTTTCTGATTAAAAAAAGGGGTGTGAGCTTCAACACAGAGCTGAGAAAAGTATAAATTAGTCATTGTCCTTTTGAAAAGAAGTCTACATTTTAGTAGTGGTTCTTTGGAAAGTTTTCTAATAGCTTCCACAGAAGGATTGATAAAGACATGAGAAAGATCAAAATGTTGAACACAGAGAAAAAAAATGGTGGGGGGGGGGTGCCAAATAGAACTCAATGTTTTACTCTCTTATTTTAAAAAAGAAAAATATTTATTTGACAGGTACGCAAACACAAAAAGAGGAATAACATTTAAACGTGCAGGCTTAAGTCTTTGTGGTGTAAAACACCCCTTTTTAATTGGTTATCTGCGCTACTCTACTAAGTGGTGCAGCACAGAAGAAAGGTGTGTTTTATGTTGTATTGCCCCTAATAAAAATCATTTAACTGCAGACCAGATGGTAATATGAAAATAAAATCATAATTGGGGGAAGGAAAAAAAATGGCTCCTAAATGTTTTGGTCCAAACCAAACCTGTTGACCCCTGTATTAGACAAAGATAAATGACGAAATGTATAGAATGAAAAAGCTATTCAAATCTATGCAAAGCATTGCAGAAGGATGCACGGGTATTGGGGAGATATCAATGTATCTGTCAGAAAGAATGACTGATTGGCTTTAATCACCCATACCACAAAAGTGAATGTGTCTTACACGTTATAGACACGGTAGAGCTGGCAGCATTCATTTCAGAAACAAGTAGAGGAAACAGGGCTAACCAAAACCACACTGAGCACACCCAACGTGCATTATACGATACGGTCAAAAACACAGTTAATAATTATTTTAAAAAGTTTGGTCAACAGGTAAATGACTTATCTTAAGTCTTTTAGTTCTCCATAACAGCGGGTGACCATGTATCTAAGTGCAAGGAAAACTTACAAAAGTTTTAAGTTGTGTTCCAATTCTTTGGTTTTTTTTTTGCAACGGAGTGCCCCTTCCCCTAAGCCATTTCATGTGCAGTAGATGTGTTTGCCCACAGAGTATTAATGCTTCTCACTAAGGTAAATTTTTTTTTTTAGGCTTTTTGAAGAATGCAAATCAAAAGTACTCCAAACTATTTTAATATGCATTTTGCTTTGGTGGAGTTGCTTAATACAATAAAGTAGCTCTTCAAGTAAAATAGAGTTTGAACATTTAACTGCTGACACAGATTTTTAAAAGTGTTAGAAATAAAATTTTAAAAAAACCAAAACATTTCTACCTTGCCTAACTGCTTTCTTGCTTCAGAATTACATGATGCACTCATTCTTCGTCTGCCAGCAACATATAGGAAGCATTCATCTGATTAGTCCAAATCTTTCAGGGCTACAGTTTTCAAAGTGACACTTGGATGAAATATTTTTTACACCAAAAACATATGTATCCACAATGAAACTGAGCCATCAATGAATACAAAATGTCTGCTTCTGTATATAAAGGCTGTTGAACAGTAATGTGGCCACGCGTGGAAACCCACAGAAAACAGTATGAGGCAATGGAAAATCTAAGGTGCCGTCAGCACAATTATCATAATCATAAATTATCATTTCCTTCATAAGGTTTATTTTGGAAATAAAATTAGCTACGAGGGAGAAGAATACACATGAAACTATACGCCATATCAGATAATGTTTCGATCTAGCACTTATTTGTGACAGTATGACCTGTTATACAGCCTGGCTGTCAAGGAACGATAGCACAGGTAGGAAGACCATTGTTAAATTAACGGTTGGGTAGTCTCCATGTATCTGTTTATCTATGTTAATGCAATTCTGTGGATATCTGAGGCTATGTGTTTTACAATATTAAAATGTTCATTCCTGCTGTACTCAATTGAAGGTAGTTTTGTCTACTTATTGGGTACACATGGCAGGGTTCGAAGGTGTGCATGCTGACTGGCGCTGGAAGTGATTTTGGGGACAACAGAAGGATACATCTGGGTTAACTCAGGGAGTGACTGCAATTCTCTTGGTGAATCCCTTACATTATTGATGTGAGAAATAGGGACCGTCAGGTGGTTATAATATTTAAATGACGTAGGAAAGCCATATCAATTCTTGCGAATTGCACTAAGAACATGCGGGTATATTATAAGACCAAAAGTATGTGGACATCTGACCATCACACCTTTGTGAACTTGTTTGACATCTCATTCCATAACCAGGAGCATTAATATGGAGTTGCCCCCGCTCCCACTCTTCTGTGAAGGCTTTCCACAAGATCTTGGATTGTGTCTGTGGGAATTCTGGCATTAGTGAGGTCGGGCACTGATGCTGGACAAGAAGGTCTTGCTCTGAATCTGTGTCCAATGGTATTAATATCAGGGCTCTGCGCAGGCCAATTGAGTTCCTCCAGAGTCGTCAAATCATGTCTTTATGGACCTTGCTTTGTGCATGAGGGCAACAGGAAAGGGCCCTAGTCAAACCGGTGCCACAAAAAGGAAGCATACAATTATCTAAAATGTCTTTGTATGCTGTAGCATTAACATTACTCTTCATTGGAAGTAAGGAGAATAGCCCAAAGCCTCAATTCTCTCCTCATGTAATGTGTACTGTATGTTTATTCGCAACAAAATGAAGTTAGATTCCTCCTTGTCTCGTTGGCTCTTTTCCCTCTCCATTTATTTATTCTCAATTGCTTACCCTTTTTCTATCTTCCGGCATAACAGAGCGAAACGAGCGTGATTTGTTAGTGACCTCTGAAGATGTCGTCACGGCAAAAAGCATCAGTATTTGACGATTTTATATATGTATTGAGTATGCATTAAATTATGAAGTCATTATTACTCTGTTCTATCTTATCACTGAAGCGCCAATATATTATCATTACCCCTTCTCCACCAGACTGTACAGTAGAGTAGGTGCAACGCATTCTGGTAGGTAGCGCACAAACCCAGATTCTTCCAGTGTGATTCATCACTTTTGAAAACACGTATCCACTGCTCCGGAGGTCTGGGTGATGGTGTGATTTTCAGCCACTACCAGTCAATCACTGAAGCGCCAATATATTATCATTACCCCTTCTCCACCAGACTGTACAGTAGAGTAGGTGCACGCATTCTGGTAGGTATTCTTCCAGTGTGATTCATCACTTTTGAAAACACGTATCCACTGCTCCGGAGGTCTGCACCACTCCAGTCAATGCTTGGCATTGCCAGTGATCCTCAGCTTGTGTGCAGCAGCTTGGTCATGTTCCCGACGTACAGTGCTTTTGCTGATATCACTCGCAGAGGCAATTTAGAAGTCCGTAGTGAGCGATGCTGGAGAAGACTGGGGATTTTTACACGCTACATGCTTAGGTACCAGGCAGCCACCTCATAATAATAGAGCTTACAGTCGACCGGGGCCAAATCTAGCAGGGCAGAAAGCCCAAAAGTTTCTGGCAAACGTGGCATCCTATGACAATGTCATGTTTCAAGTTCTTCTACTACCGATGTTTGTCTATGGAGAGGACATGACTATGTACTTCATTTTCTACAACTGTTAGTAATGGGTGTGGCTAAAAAACTCAAAATGAAATAATTAGGGCAGTCCACATATGTGGTTACATAATGTGTGTGTACACCATTAACATTACACATGTGCAGTCACAGTAGCCTTTAAAGCCTACATTATGTAACCACAGGATTGCAAACAGATAAAGATAACATCTTTATAGTATACATATAAGGTGTTTGGTATTTTTGTGTATTGGTAATTTGTATATGCTAACACATGTCTTTGGTGTATAGAACTGTAAGATGTAGGGTTTGGGAAATGTAAGATTCATTTCAAAATTTGACTTTTGCACAAGTGTTTTTCAGAAGAGCACATGCCAATCTAAGATAGTTTGATTATTTACCAACACTACAGATGATAATAAGACAAGCTATGTGATAATATGCCTGGCCATCAGAAGAACAAGGAATCAATACAATTACAAAAGTAAAAACTCTTTGGCAATGACAAGATCTTCCAAGTATCAACCTCCATTTATAAATATTAGTGATCAAATTATAACGACTTAACAGTACTTGTTGACAAAGTGGTAAGAGGGTTGGATAACTACCGATCAACACAATTAAACACAATGTCAAAACCTCAAGACAACGAGATGAAACATTTATCTTACCACCTATGCATTAGGAACTTTCTCCTGAAAGAAAAGTTGTCAATTAACGTATAGTTAAAGGGACATTCCAGGCATCATATATCCTTTAATGCATATGATAGCCGAGTGTACACTTGGAAATGCATGGAGGGATCCAGCAAAAATCTATACTAGTGTATACATACACTGCATTCAGAACTGTCTGGACAAATCAAAACTCTATGCCAGAGGGCCTTCTAATTCCTTCCTTGGGAGATGGTCACCTGGTTTGGCCCTTCATAATATGGAGTTAGACAGCTAAAATGTCTGAAGCAACTGCAAATGCCCAGTTTACTGAACATAAAATTGTGTGTTTAATAATGTGTAATAACTGATAAATGAAAAATTACAGACAAATTCTGGATTAAAGCCGACAAATTAAAAAAGGGTAAAAGTGGAAACCTTAATAAAAAAAAGGATCTGGAGTATTATTCTAATTTGACTTTTTATGTAATTATAGCGATTTTCTCAACTGTGAAGAATTTGAGCAGTGTCCGACAAAATACATTTATTTGACAGCTAGTCACCGGGGGACAGTTCTCGGCTTCTTAGAAAAATGTATTGGAAATACTTAATTCAAAAACTAGACAAGGGTTGTCACTTGCACTGTGAAAGCCCCCTAGTGCCCACATATTCACATAAAATAGAGTTCTGCTCCAGTGGAAGTCAAAACTAATAAAAAAAAATAATAAAAAAAAAAAGTTCAGTCAGCTTTCACTTCACGGCTATACCAAGCGTTCCATTACACTTCTTAGTGTGTGCCGCAGATATCTGCAATACAAGGCAGGTCATCCACCAAGATAGAAATAAATCCTACATCAAAAGAACTCATTATTTCCAATTGAAGAAACTGGGTAACATGAAACACAATTTCACTGCCCAGGCTGCTAGAACGATTCTCTGAATTGCAGTGCAGATGAAACACACACACACACTATGATTGTGTGCATCACATTTCATTCCATTTGCCTGCCCTTGAACTCAATATTTTAAACTTTTACAAATGGCACAGCTTCATCCGCTAGTATGTGTCTATGAAAGCACTTGGGCCAGTACTAGCCAATGTAAAGATGTGGGCTACCAAGATGGCACAAAAGGCAGGAGAGCAGGTGTTACAACATAAAGAGAAAGCGCATTGGTATACCAAAGTGAAAGAAGCCCACGGAAACTGTTCTTTTTTTATATATAGGGCACATGTGACAATAAAAGGCTAAAAATAATCTCTCACAAGGTATCTCAAAACTTAAGGGCCAGATGTGAGGTTACAGCCTAATAATTATTCTTTTATTTTACGGAATCATCGGCAAAGAGAAAATGCATAGCCGTGCCTGGTTACTGCCATGCTGTAGAATGCATGCCAGTGACAGCTGGAATAGAACATACAGCGGTTCAGAGGGCATGCTTGGCATAAAAGCACCGTGGCCAGCTGATCTCACCTTGGGGAACGCTCCGTCTCGATGAGGGGCTTGGGGTTGGTCAAACTGCGCCCTGTCCAGCATCAGGTAGAGGGAGAAAATCACCACACAGAAGACAGCACTGCCTAGCACTGTGATCTGACGGCTGAGCTTCATGTTCCAGGAGAAGGGAGGCAGAGAGAAATCCAAATGGCGAGAGCTTTATGTGCTGGGGTCAGGGCTTAGTCCAGAAGTCAAAACAGACGGGAAAGAGGTCCAGGTTTGTCACCCCAGCGGGCATATAAACGCGGGGGTGTCGCTGCTCCAAGGGGCAAAACCTGTGCAGTCACACAAACACCAACCCGAGTGGCACAGGCAGAAGTCACACACACGGGGCAGCACCCGAGTAGCCACTCATTCACAAGCTCGGGTGGCAAAGCCTCGACTCACACAGGGCGAAGCGGCAAACGTGAGCTCTCCATACACCTCTTGCACTGCTGTAACGGGGGCACAGTGTCACACACACACCCGGGGTCACACACTGGGTCTTCGTGCAGCGGTTGTGTGGTGCCAGGCGCACAAACTGTCACTTCAGACACCGGTGCTGTGTCACTTCGGGCACTGTTACACACGGCGACACACTCGGTCTCCGGGCACTGTTACACACGGTGACACACTCCGTCTTCGGGCACTGGTTGTATGGAGCCGGGTGTGCATACAGGGCGACTTTACACACTGTTGCTGTGGGTCCAGGGTCACAGAGTCACATGCTCGGGCGGTGTGGGAAAGTCCACTGGTCAAACTGACAGGACAAAGTTTTCCTCCACAGGGATACAGCACACAACGGAGCGACCCGAGACTTACAGTCCGACGGAGACCAACCAAAACCAGAGAAGCTGGCGCTGGGAGGACAGGCGGAAAGACCACTTCCCAAAACACCTAGAGGCGCGTACACACAGCTCTGCCTGGCCGGGACTTCCGCAGAGTGAACACAAGCTCCGTGTAGTAACAGCAGCCGACCTCGGAGAGTTAAACCGAGTACCGGTCACACGAAGCGCTAGCTGCTTCAGGGAGTAAAGCTTTAACCGTTGATTTGTGGCAGTCAAGTCCTGGTCCCGTAGCCTCCACCACAACACGCCACCTCCTGCTGCCGCCGCCGTTCCACAACTCCGACCAGCGGCGGGCGAGTGAATGATGCGGGGCGGGGCTTGCTATTACATGGTGGGCGGGGCTACAGTGCTTGAATGGCGTGGCTACCCTGTGAGAAAGCTGCGTCGTGTTAGCTGAGGAAATCGGCCCGAGGTGAGCGTTAATGACGTCGTATAACATTTCGCGTTCTCTGGCTCCGCCCCAGTGGAATTTTGGAGCTTGGATGATCCGTCCTCGGCCAGAAGCCAGCGCTTTACATGTCGCCGCCCTCCGTTGGCCATTACTCCGTGGGAGGAGCTCTCATTGAGAAGTGAGAGAGATTTCTGAGAATAGAGAGGAGGATCTGCCCCCAGCCGAGCTCTGCCGCTTCAGGCTGTCGTATTACTTACTTGTGGGTCTCTGCTCACTGGTTCACGTCATCTCCAGCTGTTAACTATTACTCCTATTATGCTCAGGCAACCACAGATCGTATTAAGCTGTTTTTTTTTAATTCAACCAAGTTCTCTTCTCCTAATACTATAGTATTTACTCCAGGATAAATTCTTACACCCAGCGGTAACAGTGATGGAGGCAGTCTACCCAAAGGATGGTTGAGCATGATAGGATTTGTAATGAGGAGCTGTGGTTTACAGTACACATGTTAGGGTTAGATGTTGATCGTGAATTTTAATTTAATGCCAGGGTGGTGAGAGCTTATCTAGTACGGCATTAAATCGGAGGAGCCCCACATTCTTATCCCTGGTTACTAACATCTGCATCCTATCCTAATCCACAGCACGCTGCGCCATTGGAATAGGTGAGACGGGAGGACGAGGCAAGAGCACGGCTTGGGTTCAGGTGCATGCGCAAACACAGACTGCTGGCAATTTGGACGGTTATGTATAAAGGTGACGCAGAAACTGGTAGAATTGAGATTGTGCCAGTATTAAGCTGCTTTACGGCAAAATGGGCCAGGGTTGAGTCACACCAACAAGGTGGTCTGTGAATGAAAAAGACACACAGTCCCACCGGAAAAGAAGTAATGGACCAGCTGAGGAGATCAGTGATCTGTCCTTTGAGCGTACATAGAGCCGTTGCTCTACCGGGAGTCTGATCATCCAAGAGGGCGATGAGCTCCTTGTTAGGTGGTATAGGGACTGTCTCCTTCCTAGATCTACTTCCCAACCCCAAAATACAACCCCGCCCCTTTAAATTAGACAGTTTTATGTGAGGGTCACTCTGATTACATCATCAACCAAGGCTTAAATTGTAAATATATTGTCTATTTTCCCATTAAAGGTAAAACCATTGTTACCATGAGTGTGAAGTTTTTTATGGAGCTGACCTTGCGACGACTGAACATAATAATCCTAATGTGGTCGCATTGATTCTTCATGTTGATTTGCTGTCTATTGTTATCCAACGTGCTGAAGCCTGCAAATGGAAAATAAAGAAATAAAAAGAAAATAAATTCATCTCCAATCAGTAACAAAAGTAAGAAATGAAGATAAGTACTCACTGGAGGCAACTCTATGCCCTGATGTCCTGGCCATGAGCTCCAATCATCCTTTGACTTCCCGTGCATGATGATCAATCACTTGATTTCCATAGACAGCAATGATTTCACTTATGCTTCTGAACTAAAACGTCAAGCCAAGAGTTCTACGTCCATCATTTATCTCCGTTTGTTAGTCCAGAGCTGACACACAAAAAAAAACCGAGGCCAAGTTTTAGACAAGCGGTAAAGTAGCATGATCGAGACCGGTCAGATCATACAGGACAGGTATGAGGTCATGAGAAGACAGACTCGGCAGGAAATATGCGATTTTCGAGGTTTGGGCGGCAATCAATATGAGATTTGCTGAAACAAAAATGCATGTTGAAGTGGCAATCGCAGTAAGTCAGATGAACTTAATGGGTAACAGTAGAGCTGTATAACAATTACCCCACATCCAAGCCCCAGTTTGTCATACTGCAAGTGTGGGGCAAGCAAACGTGCTGTGTATTGCTCTATTTTCTTTAATTGGAAAACAGGCTATATATTAAAAAATTATCTATTTATAAACAGTTACCTTTGCCTGCTAGTAATGCACGTAGTGCAAAAAAGAACATGTTACATGGGATACTATAGCTTTTAATTAATTGTTAAAGATGCTGTTCCACCTACACCTACACTTTAGATAAGCAAAGTTTATCTGATTTATTATGTTATTCCTTCCTCTGAAGGTTTAAAGGGGAACACTTTTTTTATTATAAATATCACATTAAAATGATTATTAATTAATATTGTGTAGTTTTCTAGTTTTTACATAATATAATGTTTTTAGACAGTTGGATAATGTCATGTGTATGTGTTCTTGCTCTGTTATCCTGACTGTTATCATACTGCCTTGCGGTGAACAATACAATGGGTGATTAAGACCAAGTAAGACACTGACACTGGCTAATTAAATTCTCTGCAAAAGTCAGCAGAAGAAAGGGTTTCATTGGACAAGCAGGAGTAATTTATTATTGCCAGATACAGCTCGGTGCGGTTTGTAACACGTGGAAGAAGGGCTTTTATATGAGCATCAGATTTGAAGGGGCAATTTTTTTCCTGTGACTAATTGCATTACAGTACCTTTATTTATATAGCGCCAACAGATTCCGTAGTGCTGTTACAACAGTAAGTAAGATAAACTAAAATCACAAACAATAACAGACTGGTAAAAAGGAGGAGAAGGCCCAGGGCCGGCCCTGCTATGGAGTAGTGTGGGGCAATTGCCCCGGGGGGGGGCACTTTTAAAGAGGCGCACTTTGCCGATCCACAAAATTATTTTGGAAGCCGCAGCCAGCAGCAAGCTATAATTAGCTTGCCTGCGGACCTAATGCATGCTGCACAGAGCGTCTTCTCCTCTCTTCTCACTCTCCTCCCTGCGATCCCCCTACACCAACCACACTGTGATCTCTATGCAAGTCCCCACAGACTTGCATAGTCCACTCATTTGTGGTCACTTTGCTTTATGTATCTTATATTTTGGACATTGCTATAGCTGGTGCTATTGCTTAGGCTTCCTTTCTGCTCTGTCCTCAGTCTATTTTGTCTGTGACTTTTGACTGCTTTGTCTCTGTCACACTCTGTCACCTTTTGGGGGTGGTTGTGTCCCCTTAGGTGCCTCGTTTTTGATTATTTCTGGCCCCTGTGGGTCGACCCTTACGAAAAATTACTGCAGTTTTTCTGAAGTAATACTGCTATTTTTTGGACATGAAAAAACTGCAATACTGCACTTTTACTGCAGTATTACTGCACATTTACTGCAGTTTTACTGCATTTGTACTTCACTGTACTGCAGTTTTACTGCACATTTACTGCACTTTTTTTTATATTGCAAACCTACAGTTGTACTTCAATGTATTGCAGCTTTATTGCACTTGTACTTCCGTACAAAAACAACTGCAGTACAACTGCAGTACAGTGAAGTACACATGCAGTAAAACTGCAGTAAATGTGCAGTAATACTGCAGTAAAAGTGCAGTATTGCAGTTTTTTCATGTCCAAAAAATAGCAGTATTACT
>VKOC01000001.1:40946952-40959466 GCA_009364415.1 Spea multiplicata
TGTGATTTTCACCACTCCAGTCAATGCTTGGCATTGCACATAGTGATCCTCAGCTTGTGTGCAGCAGCTTGGTCATGTTCCCGACGTACAGTGCTTTTGCTGATATCACTCGCAGAGGCAATTTAGAAGTCCGTAGTGAGCGATGCTGGAGAAGACTGGGGATTTTTACACGCTACATGCTTAGGTACCAGGCAGCCACCTCATAATAATAGAGCTTACAGTCGACCGGGGCCAAATCTAGCAGGGCAGAAAGCCCAAAAGTTTCTGGCAAACGTGGCATCCTATGACAATGTCATGTTTCAAGTTCTTCTACTACCGATGTTTGTCTATGGAGAGGACATGACTATGTACTTCATTTTCTACAACTGTTAGTAATGGGTGTGGCTAAAAAACTCAAAATGAAATAATTAGGGCAGTCCACATATGTGGTTACATAATGTGTGTGTACACCATTAACATTACACATGTGCAGTCACAGTAGCCTTTAAAGCCTACATTATGTAACCACAGGATTGCAAACAGATAAAGATAACATCTTTATAGTATACATATAAGGTGTTTGGTATTTTTGTGTATTGGTAATTTGTATATGCTAACACATGTCTTTGGTGTATAGAACTGTAAGATGTAGGGTTTGGGAAATGTAAGATTCATTTCAAAATTTGACTTTTGCACAAGTGTTTTTCAGAAGAGCACATGCCAATCTAAGATAGTTTGATTATTTACCAACACTACAGATGATAATAAGACAAGCTATGTGATAATATGCCTGGCCATCAGAAGAACAAGGAATCAATACAATTACAAAAGTAAAAACTCTTTGGCAATGACAAGATCTTCCAAGTATCAACCTCCATTTATAAATATTAGTGATCAAATTATAACGACTTAACAGTACTTGTTGACAAAGTGGTAAGAGGGTTGGATAACTACCGATCAACACAATTAAACACAATGTCAAAACCTCAAGACAACGAGATGAAACATTTATCTTACCACCTATGCATTAGGAACTTTCTCCTGAAAGAAAAGTTGTCAATTAACGTATAGTTAAAGGGACATTCCAGGCATCATATATCCTTTAATGCATATGATAGCCGAGTGTACACTTGGAAATGCATGGAGGGATCCAGCAAAAATCTATACTAGTGTATACATACACTGCATTCAGAACTGTCTGGACAAATCAAAACTCTATGCCAGAGGGCCTTCTAATTCCTTCCTTGGGAGATGGTCACCTGGTTTGGCCCTTCATAATATGGAGTTAGACAGCTAAAATGTCTGAAGCAACTGCAAATGCCCAGTTTACTGAACATAAAATTGTGTGTTTAATAATGTGTAATAACTGATAAATGAAAAATTACAGACAAATTCTGGATTAAAGCCGACAAATTAAAAAAGGGTAAAAGTGGAAACCTTAATAAAAAAAAGGATCTGGAGTATTATTCTAATTTGACTTTTTATGTAATTATAGCGATTTTCTCAACTGTGAATAATCTGAGCAGTGTCCGACAAAATACATTTATTTGACAGCTAGTCACCGGGGGACAGTTCTCGGCTTCTTAGAAAAATGTATTGGAAATACTTAATTCAAAAACTAGACAAGGGTTGTCACTTGCACTGTGAAAGCCCCCTAGTGCCCACATATTCACATAAAATAGAGTTCTGCTCCAGTGGAAGTCAAAACTAATAAAAAAAAATAATAAAAAAAAAAAGTTCAGTCAGCTTTCACTTCACGGCTATACCAAGCGTTCCATTACACTTCTTAGTGTGTGCCGCAGATATCTGCAATACAAGGCAGGTCATCCACCAAGATAGAAATAAATCCTACATCAAAAGAACTCATTATTTCCAATTGAAGAAACTGGGTAACATGAAACACAATTTCACTGCCCAGGCTGCTAGAACGATTCTCTGAATTGCAGTGCAGATGAAACACACACACACACACACACACTATGATTGTGTGCATCACATTTCATTCCATTCGCCTGCCTTTGAACTCAATATTTTAAACTTTTACAAATGGCACAGCTTCATCCGCTAGCATGTGTCTATGAAAGCACTTGGGCCAGTACTAGCCAATGTAAAGATGTGGGCTACCAAGATAGCACAAAAGGCAGGAGAGCAGGTGTTACAACATAAAGTGAAAGCGCATTGGTATACCAAAGTGAAAGAAGCCCACGGAAACTGTTCTTTTTTTATATATAGGGCACATGTGACAATAAAAGGCTAAAAATAATCTCTCACAAGGTATCTCAAAACTTAAGGGCCAGATGTGAGGTTACAGCCTAATAATTATTCTTTTATTTTACGGAATCATCGGCAAAGAGAAAATGCATAGCCGTGCCTGGTTACTGCCATGCTGTAGAATGCATGCCAGTGACAGCTGGAATAGAACATACAGCGGTTCAGAGGGCATGCTTGGCATAAAAGCACCGTGGCCAGCTGATCTCACCTTGGGGAACGCTCCGTCTCGATGAGGGGCTTGGGGTTGTTCAAACTGCGCCCTGTCCAGCATCAGGTAGAGGGAGAAAATCACCACACAGAAGACAGCACTGCCAAGCACTGTGATCTGACGGCTGAGCTTCATGTTCCAGGAGAAGGGAGGCAGAGAGAAATCCAAATGGCGAGAGCTTTATGTGCTGGGGTCAGGGCTTAGTCCAGAAGTCAAAACAGACGGGAAAGAGGTCCAGGTTTGTCACCCCAGCGGGCATATAAACGCGGGGGTGTCGCTGCTCCAAGGGGCAAAACCTGTGCAGTCACACAAACACCAACCCGAGTGGCACAGGCAGAAGTCACACACACGGGGCAGCACCCGAGTAGCCACTCATTCACAAGCTCGGGTGGCAAAGCCTCGACTCACACAGGGCGAAGCGGCAAACGTGAGCTCTCCATACACCTCTTGCACTGCTGTAACGGGGGCACAGTGTCACACACACACCCGGGGTCACACACTGGGTCTTCGTGCAGCGGTTGTGTGGTGCCAGGCGCACAAACTGTCACTTCAGACACCGGTGCTGTGTCACTTCGGGCACTGTTACACACGGCGACACACTCGGTCTCCGGGCACTGTTACACACGGTGACACACTCCGTCTTCGGGCACTGGTTGTATGGAGCCGGGTGTGCATACAGGGCGACTTTACACACTGTTGCTGTGGGTCCAGGGTCACAGAGTCACATGCTCGGGCGGTGTGGGAAAGTCCACTGGTCAAACTGACAGGACAAAGTTTTCCTCCACAGGGATACAGCACACAACGGAGCGACCCGAGACTTACAGTCCGACGGAGACCAACCAAAACCAGAGAAGCTGGCGCTGGGAGGACAGGCGGAAAGACCACTTCCCAAAACACCTAGAGGCGCGTACACACAGCTCTGCCTGGCCGGGACTTCCGCAGAGTGAACACAAGCTCCGTGTAGTAACAGCAGCCGACCTCGGAGAGTTAAACCGAGTACCGGTCACACGAAGCGCTAGCTGCTTCAGGGAGTAAAGCTTTAACCGTTGATTTGTGGCTGTCAAGTCCTGGTCCCGTAGCCTCCACCACAACACGCCACCTCCTGCTGCCGCCGCCGTTCCACAACTCCGACCAGCGGCGGGCGAGTGAATGATGCGGGGCGGGGCTTGCTATTACATGGTGGGCGGGGCTACAGTGCTTGAATGGCGTGGCTACCCTGTGAGAAAGCTGCGTCGTGTTAGCTGAGGAAATCGGCCCGAGGTGAGCGTTAATGACGTCGTATAACATTTCGCGTTCTCTGGCTCCGCCCCAGTGGAATTTTGGAGCTTGGATGATCCGTCCTCGGCCAGAAGCCAGCGCTTTACATGTCGCCGCCCTCCGTTGGCCATTACTCCGTGGGAGGAGCTCTCATTGAGAAGTGAGAGAGATTTCTGAGAATAGAGAGGAGGATCTGCCCCCAGCCGAGCTCTGCCGCTTCAGGCTGTCGTATTACTTACTTGTGGGTCTCTGCTCACTGGTTCACGTCATCTCCAGCTGTTAACTATTACTCCTATTATGCTCAGGCAACCACAGATCGTATTAAGCTGTTTTTTTTTAATTCAACCAAGTTCTCTTCTCCTAATACTATAGTATTTACTCCAGGATAAATTCTTACACCCAGCGGTAACAGTGATGGAGGCAGTCTACCCAAAGGATGGTTGAGCATGATAGGATTTGTAATGAGGAGCTGTGGTTTACAGTACACATGTTAGGGTTAGATGTTGATCGTGAATTTTAATTTAATGCCAGGGTGGTGAGAGCTTATCTAGTACGGCATTAAATCGGAGGAGCCCCACATTCTTATCCCTGGTTACTAACATCTGCATCCTATCCTAATCCACAGCACGCTGCGCCATTGGAATAGGTGAGACGGGAGGACGAGGCAAGAGCACGGCTTGGGTTCAGGTGCATGCGCAAACACAGACTGCTGGCAATTTTGACGGTTATGTATAAAGGTGACGCAGAAACTGGTAGAATTGAGATTGTGTCAGTATTAAGCTGCTTTACGGCAAAATGGGCCAGGATTGAGTCACACCAACAAGGTGGTCTGTGAATGAAAAAGACACACAGTCCCACCGGAAAAGAAGTAATGGACCAGCTGAGGAGATCAGTGATCTGTCCTTTGAGCGTACATAGAGCCGTTGCTCTATCGGGAGTCTGATCATCCAAGAGGGTGATGAGCTCCTTGTTAGGTGGTATAGGGACTGTCTCCTTCCTAGATCTACTTCCCAAACCCAGAATACAACCCCGCCCCTTTAAATTACACCGTTTTATATGAGGGTCACTCTGATTACATCATCGTCCAAGCTTAAATTGTAAATATAATGTCTATTTTCCCATTAAAGGTAAAACCATTGTTACCATGAGTGTGAAGTTTTTTATGGAGCTGACCTTGCGACGGCTGAACATAATAATCCTAATGTGGCCGCATTGATTCTTCATGTTGATTTGCTGTCTATTGTTATCCAACGTGCTGAAGCCTGCAAATGGAAAATAAAGAAATAAAAAGAAAATAAATTCATCTCCAATCAGTAACAAAAGTAAGAAATGAAGATAAGTACTCACTGGAGGCAACTCTATGCCCTGATGTCCTGGCCATGAGCTCCAATCATCCTTTGACTTCCCGTGCATGATGATCAATCACTTGATTTCCATAGACAGCAATGATTTCACTTATGCTTCTGAACTAAAACGTCAAGCCAAGAGTTCTACGTCCATCATTTATCTCCGTTTGTTAGTCCAGAGCTGACACAAAAAAAAAACCGAGGCCAAGTTTTAGACAAGCGGTAAAGTAGCATGATCGAGACCGGTCAGATCATACAGGACAGGTATGAGGTCATGAGAAGACAGACTCGGCAGGAAATATGCGATTTTAGAGGTTTGGGCGGCAATCAATACAAGATTTGCTGAAACAAAAATGCATGTTGAAGTGGCAATCGCAGTAAGTCAGATGAACTTAATGGGTAACAGTAGAGCTGTATAACAATTACCCCACATCCAAGCCCCAGTTTGTCATACTGCGAGTGTGGGGCAAGCAAACGTGCTGTGTATTGCTCTCTTTTCTTTAATTGGAAAACAGGCTATATATTAAAAAATTATCTATTTATAAACAGTTACCTTTGCCTGCTAGTAATGCACGTAGTGCAAAAAAGAACATGTTACATGGGATACTATAGCTTTTAATGAGAACAATAATTGTTAAAGATGCTGTTCCACCTACACACCTACACTTTAGATAAGCAAAGTTTATAGGATTTATTATGTTATTCCTTCCTCTGAAGGTTTAAAGGGGAACACCTTTTTTATTATAAATATCACATTAAAATGATTATTAATTAATATTGTGCAGTTTTCTAGTTTTTACATAATATAATGTTTTTAGACAGTTGGATAATGTCATGTGTATGTGTTCTTGCTCTGTTATCCCGACTCCTTATCATACTGCCTTGCGGTGAACAATACAATGGGTGATTAAGACCAAGTAAGACACTGACACTGGCTAATTAAATTCTCTGCAAAAGTCGGCAGAAGAAAGGGTTTCATTGGACAAGCAGGAGTAATTTATTATTGCCAGATACAGCTCGGTGCGGTTTGTGACACGTGGAAGAAGGGCTTTTATATGAGCATGAGATTTGAAGGGGCAATTTTTTTCCTGTGACTAATTGCATTACAGTACCTTTATTTATATAGCGCCAACAGATTCCGTAGTGCTGTCAGTAAGATAAACTAAAATCACAAACAATAACAGACTGGTACAAAAGGAGGAGAAGGCCCAGGGCCGGCCCTGCTATGGAGCAGTGTGGGGCAATTGCCCCAGGGGGGCACTTTTAAAGAGGCGCACTTTGCCGCCCCACGAAATTATTTGGGAAGCCGCAGCCAGCAGCAAGCTATAATTATCTTGTCTGCGGACCTAATGCATGCTGCACAGAGCGTCTTCTCCTCTCTTCTCACTCTCCTCTCTGCGATCCCCCTACACCAACCACACTGTGATCTCTATGCAAGTCCCCACAGATTGTGTCCCCTTAGTTTGATTATTTCTGGCCCCTGTGGGTCTACCTTTGCATTCTTTACTCATTTCCGATTCCCCCCCGTTTTGATTTTTTTCGGCCATTCGCATTTCCCGGGGCCCAGCCATTATTGCGCCCTTCAAGAGTTGAAGATCCGTTCCCTTCACAGCGGACTGATAGTCTTGTGCTGTCTTATATCTTGCAAACGGGTGTCAGATGTGAGAGCTCTGTTACACCGGAGGGTGTGTTAATTGACATCTCCAGACGTACGAAGACTGCTATTAAGTCTGTTTTCTATCCGTATTTTCCCCTACAACCCCAGTTGTGTCTGGTCCTTCACCTCAAAGCATATGAGGATAGGACTAGAGGATTTAGATCCATATCCCACCCAGAGTTGTTCCTTGTGTTCCGTAGACCCCATCAGCAGGTTGCTACAGCATCACGTTAAGTCATGATTTATATGGGGGGTTTGTTTTTGATTTACTGTTATGTTACCCACTCTGTATATTATGAAAATTTGATCTTAAGTATGATATGTCTGTCATTACTAGTGTATTATTCATATGTTTTCTTCTCCTTCTAGAAGAAAGACAATATATTGATCGTATGGAATTATTTCGTTCAGCAATCCTGTTGGATTTCGTGGAGAAGTGGCGCTTTTTTGTTCCAATTTTTCCCTTTTTTTCCTAGATTAAGGATCGATTGGAATTCCATTTGTTTCCGGGACATTTGTTGTATCTGATGGAGTTATTATAAAGAAAGGGGGGGGGCTAGTGATGGATCCTGTTATATGTAGGAAGGAGGAGTATTGTATTTGTTGTTATCTGATGGGTTTACAGTTTTTTCTCTCTTTGCTGCTGAGGGTATTAAAGAAAGAGAAATGCATAATACTTGCCTCCGTGTCTTTATAAATCATGACTTTATGTCATGGTATTATTAAAATCTAAGAATTATTCCACTGGTTATAACAGCACTACGGAATCTGACCGTGCTATATCAAGAAATGTAATGTAATATGTGCCAAGGCTACAATTCTTTAAATACTGTTTTATGTTAGTATGCATAAATAATGCTTCCTGCTATAGCAGCTGCTATAACGAGTTAAAGGATGTAATATCCCTGACACCTTCACCATAGAAGATGGTATATTAAACTAAGGTTAAAAAAGTACACACAGTACCTTAAGGAGAAGATAATTAGTGGCACTTTGAGCACTTTCTGTCTGCCGAGTCAGCGCTAGAGCTGACTGGTGATAGATATCACGTGCCATACCATTCCAAAGGGGTTGGCACCATCAGAGAGTCTTTAAACTCCTGATTTGATGAATGCACTACATTATTTTAGATACACACAAATACAATGTAATTTACATCATCTTAAACCCTTAATGACAAAGCCCGTACATGTACGGGCTCAAAATGCATTGTTTTCAATGGGTTTAGGGACCGCCCATTGTCCTTAAGGGGTTAAAAACCTCTTTTACAGAATCCAAAGTAATAGGAAAACAAGACTTTGTATATGTTACTGTTGAGAAGCTTATTTGTAGTTTATAGCCTTGTGATGGTTCAGTTGAGTCTAACCTCTAAATGATTTCAAGTTAACACAAAGATCTTATTGTAACAGCCATCTAGACTCTATTCAAAAGCTGACTATATATTTTGTAACCCAAGGTAACGTGACAAAGAGATGAAGTTTAGGTCAAGGTTTATTTCACAACAGCAACAAGATACAGTTATGAAAACAATCTATTCGTACCCATATATAACTGTAATTAGACCATAGAACTGGTCTTTTTTACAAAACCAAAAAGCAACGTATATCTAAAGACATTGGGTTTTTTATGTCAGAAGGAGACTGAGTGTCCTAAATATTGAGTTATTGGTGCTAATATTATTGTACGGAGCAGAGGTTCTGTTGCATTATACTGATGTGTGCCATTCGAATTCTGATAGGCCTAACATTGTCTACTAACCGAGGCAGAGTCCTGAATCTGGCTTGCATATAACGAAGAAGTAGCAATACAGGTATTACAAAAATGCAGATGAGGTCAGCCTTATTGGTATTCTAGAAAAATAATGGACATGTTATTAAAAGGTAGAAAAACCTGTTCAGTGATAACGTCCATTTTATTTGATAACTAAATGATTAGTGGACCTTTTTGACAAGTACTAGAAAACAGAGATGAATAAGTCAAAATCTATTATTGGGTAGGGGTATACTATATCAACAAAAGTATGTGGACCCCCCTCCTAATTATTAGGTTTAGGTGTTTCAGCCTCACTCATTGCTAACAGGTATGTAAAATCAAGCACATAGGCAGCCATCTCCATAGACAAACAGTGGCATTAGAATAGGTCAATAGGTCACACCATCATAGGATGCCACACTTTGCCACAAGTCAGTTTGTGAAATGTCTGCTACCTTTATATGCTATGTGAAAGTGTCTAGAAGTAACAGCTCGGCCACTGAGCAGCAGACCACACACATACACAAAGTTGGTGCCACTGGGTGCTGAATTGTGTGTAAAAATTGCTTGTCCTCCATAGCATCATTCACTACAGAGTTCTAAACTGCCACCGAAAGCACTGCCATGAAGCAAAGGTGCTTCATGAAATAGGATTTTATGAGGAAGCAGCTTCATGCAAACCAAATATCACTATACACAATCAAGCAATGTCAAGCAATGCCATAGAGTGGTGTAAAGCACATTGCCACTGGACTCTGGAGCAATGAAAATGTGTTGCCAGGCCCCTTTGGCCCATACCTGGCATGGTCAGGGGTTGCCTTCTCCTGTCCCCCACAGCTATGTGGTCATGGAGTAAGTCACAAATACGATGCATAGTAGGATGAAGTTGCAGTTCGCACTTGTGGAGAAGGAGGAGACCCCGGTTCGATAGTTGCAAGACCACTTATGACCTCTGGTCAAACAAGCAGAGAGGGATGTATTATATAAAACCACTCCTTATGGACCTTACCTGCAGCACTGGAAAAACCCCACAGACTTCTTCCGCATTGCTCCAGTGTTCCAGTGTTGTGTGTCCTTGGATTTCAGTTTCCAGATATACCCTCCCTACTGAGCTACAGTGTCTTCTTTTTTTGATTTCCTGGTATTTTACCTCTTTTTTGACTCTTGGATTACCTTATTTGTCTTTGCCCCTGACCTCTTTGGACTATTTATGATTACGTATTTTGCTCTAGCCTTATTTATTTTTGTACTGCTTATCTACTGCTTTAGACTACCTGGCAAGAGATAGCACCTACTGCTTTAAACCCAGACACGCATTCTCTAGGAGTCTGATGGATGAATCTACCTACTGGAATGCATAGTGCTTACTGTAAAGTTTGGTGGAGGAGGGCTTTTACATTAGTAGGAAAGAGTGATATTTTCCTCAGACTAATTGGTTAATCAAAAGTCCCTCTCATCAACCATTATTCTGGGTGGTAGTTGAAGTAAAATAGTCGGTAACATTGCCAGATTTATTGTTAAAAGTTCATATGCTTGTGGTGTATTGACTAGGAACCGGCTTAACTGGCCAGTCTATTATTAGCCTCTGTTAAGTTAGTCTTTTAAGCAGGAATAGGTTTCTGGTTTCCTTATTTTGTGTTTGTGAATCATGTGGTCCGCTGCTTAGGGGGAACAAGATGCTGAGGCTGCAATTATACTGCAATTGTTTAATTAAAACTGTGAACGCTCATTGGGTTTCTGAAAGCCTCACTGAAGTTTGGCCCTCGAGGTATCTTGGCACTTCCCATGCCATAAAGGATAATGGTCTAGGGCTGTTTTTCAGGGTTTAGACTAGGCCTCTTACTTCCAGTGAAGGGTAGTGTTAATCCTACAGCATACCAAGACATTTAGGACAACTGTAAGCTTCCAATTTTGTGGTACCAGTTTGAGAAAGACCCTTTATTGTTCCAGAATGGCTTTGTCCCTGTGAACAAAGCAAGGTCCATAAAGACATGGTTTGAATATGCTGTGGGGGAACTTGGGCATAGAGCCCTAACCTTAACCCCATTGAACACCTTTGGGATGATTTAGAATGCTGGTTGTGAGCCAGGCCTTCTTTGTCCAAGATCAGTGTCTGACCTTACAAATGCTATGTTGGCTTAATGGACACGCATTCTCACAGACACAAAATCTTGTGGACACCCTTCCCAGAACAGTGGAAATTGTATAGCAGCAAAAGGGGGGAGTGCAACGTCATATTAATGCTCATGATTTTGAAATGGGAGGTCCATCAAGCGCATATAGTATAAGTTGCACCTCTGATTCTTTGCGGACCTGTGATGTCCAAACATCTTCAGACCTTTTTCATACCACTATCACAATATGCCTGTCTTAATGAAATGAGCCGTTTTGAAAGCCAATAGAAAATGATATTTGAGACTATAATCCCTCAGTTTATACCTTACATTATAAAGAAATCATTTATGAAATGTGTGTTTTATCAAAAGATTGCAAATATATAAACCAAAAAGTGTACCAGGAAATAACTTGGCTTTAAAATATCCACAGAACTGTAATCGAACAATGCTGGTGTGTTATATAACTCCAGCGTGCTGACTACTAGGCTTAGAATGCAACCTTTTTTTTCCATAGAAGAATATAATTGTCACAGCATGTGAGATACAAATCTTCTGAAAAATGTCCATGTGTGCCAGTCTATTATTTCTCTATATAAGTACTTCCAAGTTATATAGTTATATATAGTTATATAGCTTGGGATTGTTGTGATGGTATTGTAATATTAAGCAATACCTTTTTATTTGACTAACATTCCAATTTGATGATGAGTTTTCAAGGGTATCTACCTCCATTTATCAAGTCCACATAATGCATAGATAAATCTATGAAATTTTCTATATGTAAATCAATCTCAACCTTTTCCATACTGGGAAGGGTTAACAATGTATTATGCATAATAAAGTAGGAGAGAGATTAAAGCTTTCCCTTCCTGCAACTCATCTTCAAACTTGGAAAAAACATGGCTTTGGTTTATTTTCTATGATTTTTAGATGAGATGTGCCATTGTAATGAATTAAAATGTTTCTCTTACTGTTGTATTAACCCCATGATGGCAATTGACATGCCTGGGACGTCACGGGGTCAAACAGGTTCGGAAAGCGATCAAAGGTCACTTGCTTATCCCAAACGGTGTGGCTGTGATGCCTCGACATTAGAGGCATTCTGCAAAACTGCTGCAGGGGCCAAAAATTATATGGAGTTGGTCTCCTGCTTTCAAACAGCTTCGGAGGCAATCAGTGATCACCTCCTAAGCTCAGACGGTGTTGCTGAAAGATGGGGATACCCACCAAAAAATAAACAGGTTCCCAAGAGGGTTTGTTCAGATCCTCCTGAGAATACAGGTACAGGTAAGCCCAGCTTACTAAATAGTGATTAGTAAAATAACAATAAAAAAAAAATAAGTTAAGAAAAATAGTTAAAATGTAGTAATGTAAAAATAATGTAAAAATATAATGTAAAAATAACACTCCAGTGATCCATTCATCCAGTTCCCAGGGCCTGATTAAGAGCATCATAGGCCTGGTGCTGAGGATTTTGGTGGGCCTTTTTATGGAAATAAAATTGACAGAATAGACAGAATCTTAACTCCTCAGCATCCATGTGTACTGGATAAAGAGAACATTAGTGCTAGGCAGATAGTAAAACATAGAATCTTATGTGATGGGATTGGGAGTACATCAGTACACTAAAAAAAGTAATCATACATGTAACACCTGAAGCCACAATTTAGTGCCACTAATCCTTTTTAATAAGATATGCAGAGTAAATAAAACAAAACCTTTACTATTGCTCTCAGCGATTTCTGGGCGTAGAAAGTCTTGTCCTCTGAAGTGACTACAAATTCAGGAGGGCGTTTTATCTCTAGATAAGTAAAAATTAAATAATTATTTTTTTCCTACAATAAGTAAAGTGCCAGGAGACAGATAACCAACTACACACACCAGGACAGTCTCTGCCACACCGACCCCCAAACACACACACCAGGAC
>VKOC01000001.1:40959566-40978697 GCA_009364415.1 Spea multiplicata
ATCTGATAGTGGTTAAAGATTCTTTATTTTACAATATTTATATTATTTTAACAGCCTTTAATACATTATCTGAGCAATGATTAATTCATGTTTTTACTACAAAATTAAGTGTCAGACTCACCGTCATGCCCGCTACCCCGTCCGTCGCACCCGCGCTGCCTTCAAACGATGGCTCCACTCACCTCCGTCGTGCATCCACAGCATGGTTGGTCTCGGCATCCTGTCACCCTGGCCAGCCAGGAGAGGACATCGCTGGACGTGCTGCCATATTGCCCTCAGTTGAAGTTAGGGCACCTGACATTGGAGGATCTGGAAAAGGACATCATGGTCGGGTTATGTCCGTGGAGATGTGTATGAAGATAGAAGATAGCCGATTGAAGATATATCAATACTAGCATATATGCCCATCATTAAAATGGTGTTCTTTTTTCTTCTCTTTCTCCCTTTTCCCTCCCTTTCATTCTTCTCTTTCTCCATTTTCTCTCTTCCTCCCTCCATTTTTTTTTCTCCAATTCTCCCTTTTTCGTCTCTTTCTGTCTCTCACATAACACTTTGTTTCTCCCCTCACACAATCTTTTTTCCTTCTATTTTTTTCCTTTTTATTTGAAAATCCCTCCATTATCTACCTCTTTCTCTCTTCAGCTACCATCAACTACCATATTCTGATTAGTAGATCCAGCCAAACTGAAGCGTTACTAAATGGCATATCCCACACAACCGTGACCAGTATTAGATAAACACAGCTTCTTGCTGTTCTCAGAAATCATATTTATATATAAAGTACATAGTATACATACTGTATATATATATAGAATATAATTTTTAATGTTTGATAAACATAAGATTCAAAGGTTATTTTGTATTTATGGCTTTTGGTCTAAGCGTTCCTGTTGATTGGACCATTACATTAGTTGCTATGGTGATAGCAAGTCGCTAAGACCAGACTAGGCACCAGAATCACTTTTTATACATAACCCTAAATTTTTATCAAGTAAGTCACAATATCCATATTTGTGTTATCATCTACACTCAATTGCACTGTGTGTTAATCATAAAGGACTGTATTTGATGCCAGAGATAAGTGTATAATAATTAAGCAGCAATGCTTCAGTAGACTGCAATGGAAATTAATCAGATAAAAAGAGTGATACGTTTCATCTCAGTTAGCGGATCCAGGCCAATATATCTTTATTTTGTCTATTTTTTGCAGAGGGGTTACTATTCTATTACTAATTAAATATTTATTTGAGGTATTAAATCTATCCTAACGTCAGTAGTACTCATAACTATAATAATATACAATACTCTTTGGATAGTAGGTGTCACTTCTTAGTAAACCGCTTTGATCATGTATGCATTCATAACAAGACTTTGCTTGCAAATTTTCACCACTTGGAGAAAATGACCTGAATCTGTGCTCATACCCACAATGTGTGGCATATATCTTCACAGGGGGGTGCAGTAAGAGGTGGGCCTGGGGGGGTATCCACCTACCTTATCTACCCAGCCACTGTGCAGCATATTGATGCATAACATTGAGACATATTAGTGGACTCTGTTTCATTCAATACTTTGCAAGGTGTTCAAGCAAGACAGTGGGGCAGCTCAGAAGGAAAGAAAATCATGATTGTCCCAGTTAAAATGGGACACTTGGGAGGTATGGTCATGGTATTGTACAGTCACTGTAATGTCAACATGACACTGGCTTGTACACCTAGGATAGTTAAAGCTAGGAGAATTTAAAGAGTTTTTCTCGGTTAAAAGAAATAATGATCAGAACATTTTAGACAACTATTTTGATAATTCAAAACTGCCCATAAATTGAATGTCACAACCAAGTATTACTGAAAAGAATGCAGGCTCTGTAAGTTATTAGCCCCACAAAAGACATGTAAATGTGTTCAAGAATGCCTTTTTCCCTCACTGTTTAGATATCCTTTATTGAGTATAAAAATGTCAAATCGTGCACTTTTCTGTTATCAGAAAGTTAATAAAGACAGTACATGGAAATAAATGTTCAGTCCACTGGATAATAAACATTGTTTAGCTGTCTCCACCATTGTCTTTCCATCAGTGTGATTAATGGGAAGAATGTCTCCAAAGCTTGTAATGGCATTCCCGCAAGACACTTTACAGCTTGCACAGATAGGAAAATATTAGCAATTCTCTTCAGAGTTCCCATCTGTAATAAGAGAAACGCGCTGGTAGAAATGGGAAACATAGCAAAGAGAAATCAATCAGTGCAGTGCCAAGGAGCATGTCCAATGTAAACAAAAAAGTACATTTTGTTATATTGAAATGTATTGCTGTCTGAACTGTTCATTCTTGGTGTCATCCTGTAGGAGGGAGAAACATTGGACTGCAGGAAACAATATATATTTTGCAGGAAGAAAGAAGGAAGTATTTATTAAATTGCCGAAAAGTTTTGTACTTGCACAATAGCATACCAACATCACAAAAACAGGTTTTACATCCTTAATACTGTTTCAAAATCAACAACAAAATCTTAACTTTGAGTTGCATTATTGCATTTATTATATAAATCAATAAAGTATAATTATAGTAACACAACTCATAGAAAATCACTAAAAGGTATTTTCTACGTTTAGAGCTAGTATTTTATTAATACATTCATTGCTGCTAATAGACTTATGGGCAACAGGTTAAATTTATAATTCTAACACGTTTAGTAATTTCATAATGTTTGAAGAAGACGTTCCATAGAAAAAATATCTTGGAGTGTGTAGCATTGAAGAAAATGGTTTGATTTCATTTTGTTCCAATAAACCACCATTATCTGTAGACCAGGAGGGTGCCATTGTTGTCAGTCATGTGACTTTCTCTACTCAATTACCACACTGAGATGATTCTTTATGGCAATTCTAACAAAGACCTTCATAATTCTTTCCTTTGTCGCTTTTATTAGTGTGAGTGTCTGGGTGGATGATCAATAAGGCTTTGTGCTGCTTACCACAAGACAGTGGACTTGTCTAGTAGATTGTGCTAAGATAACAGAGCTATAACTCATACATATGCCAAATACACAGCTGTCCGAAAATGATATCATGTAAAAACTAGATGCGTTTTAAAATACAAAACAAAACAATATTTTTGAAAGCATTTCAATGTGACACTTGTAATAAAAATTGGTGGGAGTTCCCTTCAGATTTTCTACATAGATCTTTAATAGAAATCTCACTAAATGTAAAACAGCAAAACAAAGATCTGTCATAAATTCTGAAACTTGAGTGTGCTTATGCGCTTTAAATGCCTGAGGTTAATTGTAATCCCACTCTGGCTCTGATATATAAAATCCTTTTTAACTGTTAAATCTTGGTTTTGCTGGGCGTCTCCAGCAAAGGTATAAAGGGTTATGCATTTCATATCAGTTTTGGAGTATTTAAGAATATTATATTGTTTGCTTATCTCAAGGGTTAACTGTAATATTTGACTTGATTATATTAAAGAAATGCTCCACGTCTTTTCAGTTTCTCTTGGGTAATGCGTCTTCACTGCATTAATGGTCTAGTCTCTGTTTTATGACCTCCAATTAAAACATGGCACTGACAATAGCCAATTCTAGTTTGGTAACCATGGTCATGAAACTGTTGTCCATCTATATCTCGGACCGCACCCAGGGACATTTCCATCACTGTTGCTCGGGATCCTGGCCGCAGTGCTTTTTGGACTGGGACATCCTGGGATCCCGAGCTATCCATCAGTACCCCAGAATTGCTGCGGCTTCATCAGGATTACCCCCAAATCAGTGACTTTTTGTTGTGCAGGTATTGCTGGGTATGGTGATGGATTTGTGGTGCCAGGCTGTATTGTCTGTCTTAATGTAATCATGCTCTTATCAAAATCTGTGTGTATATATCTTTGTTGGTATGCTGCTAATTAACTTGTTTTACCTCAACATTGATTCTGTCTGATGTTAATAGGCTATAATTTTTCTATTAGTGCTGTATTTCAACTTTGTGTATCCGGGGTCCCCGATTCCTGTCCTAGGCTTAAGGAGCGGCTTCTGACTATGTATCCGTCACACTGCATAAATGTTAGGAGCTACGATAAACTAGTTTTCACCTGTGTAAATTTTGTTTCTTGTAATGTCAAAATGTCAAAATAAAAACACTTTAACTCTAAGTATAGTTAATTTAATAAAAGAAACAG
The DNA here is from genome assembly GCA_009364415.1 of Spea multiplicata. Classification (NCBI taxonomy): domain Eukaryota; kingdom Metazoa; phylum Chordata; class Amphibia; order Anura; family Pelobatidae; genus Spea; species Spea multiplicata. The sequence continues at coordinate 40,963,737 of VKOC01000001.1, forward strand.
AAAGCTGTACAAACGATATATGTAATGAAAAAAAGGACTATTTAAAACACCCTCTCTAGCCACAGAGCAGACTAATACACAAGCTTCGGATGATCATCTTGAAGTCAGAGAGATTACACCAGCATATAGATTGTGAAAAAAATCAGCAAATACAAGTGAACAGGGCTTAACTTGCAGGGGAAGGCTAGCACTTTCTGTCCCCGAGGACAGGTAAAGCCAATTGGCCCCATTGGCCCTTGCCCCCCAGTATCTCATATACGCACTGGCACACATATTTACAAACACACTAATGCTAACACACACTCCCTATCACACACTTACACCTTTTAATGGTAAAACACACACACATTCACTCTAACATACTTACATACTCCTACCCTCCCTCACTCCTTTACCTCGGCCACAGCTTTCTTTATGGCAGTCTCGCTTTTCCCACTGGGTCACTTAACATCATGTTAAGTGACTCCGCTGTGCAAGTGCCAGGTCGGACCGGGTCTTTATGAGGAATTTTGTATCAGCCCTGGGGGAAATTACAATTTCCCCTGGGCCAGCCCGCCCATAATAACTTGCTTTCTATGACCCACTAGCAACAAGTGCTCTTTTAACCTATAGTCCTATACTGAAAAGTTATCACGAAGATAGGCATCATTTATATAGCTACTCTTGTGCTTCAATTATTTTTTTTGTTGAGTTCTCCATGACAACACCACATTTTTTTCCAAGTAAGAGAAAAGACCAGTGAATCATGACAACCTGCATTCTGTATATGGCTTAGATAATAATCTCATTTCATACTGTGGCTATTGTACAGAGGGAATGAAAATAGTTCAGATAATTAATTGTGTTTTTTCCAGATATGAAGGTGTGCTATTAGAATCTAGTTGGAAAAAATATATTTTATATCTCACATTCAAACCCAGAAATAAATCAATGAATCCAGTTCCTGTTATGGCCCTGCTTGTTTACTGCTTCTCATGATTTCTGACATCTTGACCTTGGCTTTGGCATTTCAACTTTCTGATTTCTCCTATCCTTGACCTTTTGGCGTGGTCGATTGTTCTTCCATTATCAACTACCAGATCAAGGCACCTTTGGTTCTGGGTGGTTTATCAGTAAGTTAAACAGCCGCTTGAACCCTCCATTAGGAGGTTGAAAAAAATCCACTTTGGTTGCAATGGTGTCTCACTTCTTTTGGTATACATCAGACTTGGGCCAAAAATTATTTGGAAAAATGTGATTGTTTCTTTTTTGGTGCATTTGTATTCAGACAATTAATATATATTATATAATTTTAAAATTCAAAGTTGTCACTCACCCTCACTCATGCTCTCTCACACACTCACTCTGCAGTAAGATTCATGGATAATGTGTTAATGTGACTATTCTGTTCTCTGGCTTCGTGATCTGCTTGTTTTTTCCTTTCTTTAACCTTTTGGGTTTTTTAACTGTGAACAATTTACAGAGATGTACAAGAGAATAAGGCGGTGACCTTTTGTGCCAGTAGTGAGGAGTTAAATTTTAGTGAGGGCTGTCTCGGAGTGTTGCAGACAGACTGGAAAGGGTAAAGCAAGGAGTTAAGGGACAGCATGTGGGTTAGGTGATTGTAGGTTTAAAATTCCAGTAGCTTCGAGATCAGACAGAGAAAGGAGACAGCACAGTAGTTAATGGGGCTGTAGGGTCTAAGGTACATTCCTCCAGAAATTAAACTTGAGTAGAAATGTTGATTTTTTCTGTTTATCAAATCTTTCCTAGGAAAATTGACAGGTCAAAAATTTCAGTCCTCAGTCCATTTGTGATCAGGAAGCTGTTTAAAATTCTGATACAAAATACAAGATTTTATTCCGCTTTTTGTTTAATATGCATTGTTGCCTTATAGAGCTAATGAGGCTCCATGTATCAGTTAAGCTTAGTTTGCTCCATGGGTATAATGTTTAACAACACATCAATTCTTTTTTCATGGATTGTGGATCGATACTAGTCTCTTTTTATAAAAGATTAATATATGAGTGTATGTGCTTGTCTGGAGGACCATACTGCATCCTCCTCCTATGTTGTTTTTAGTGCAGTATAATGATTTTTATAAGGCAACATTGGTGTGAACCGAGGTCATAATGAATTTTCCAGTTTTTTCTAAAAAGCATACTTGAATGCACAAACACTGAGCATAATAAAGATTATTTGTCTCCATATGCATAAATATTACAGCTAGTAATGAAATCAGTGACTCAAAAATCTTGATTTCTCTCTCAGGTGCTTTAATGCTATAACGCCGGTCTTTATATTATTTATTTCATGATGTATCTTTTCTGCTTTACATTACAAATGTATTTATTTTTAATTTTCTTCCATTTATTAGTTATTTATTTATTTATTTTTTTAAACTTTTTTTTCTGGTAATCCCCAAGGGATCTCTCTTGGAACTGGATGGTGCACATTATGATGCTACATGTGACATAATTGTATTTATTTATATTTCAACTATTTTTAATAACTGTATTGGAGGAGAAACATCACCATCTTGGGCAAAAACCGTAGGATGTACTACTACGTTCTCTGTCACCTACAGTCTGTCCTTTGCCACTTATGGATTATGTTTCAAACAAAACCAAACGTGTGGGAGGAGTACGTCTTTGGTGACACCACTAATGGCACAAACTGGTTCAATTGATGTGATGGTGATATATTTATTTCAATCTTCAATATTTTTAATGGTAATTTGTTGGCAAATGGTACAAAGCTCAAGCCAAAATAAGTGAGAAAAATCGTCAAACATGTGGCAGTTTTACGTTGATAAGTATAAAATAAAGCAGCTGGGACTTAAAAATCACAAGACAAAAAATAGAATTGGGGGCACTGTTCTGTCAGAAGAGAGACTTGAGCGTAATTATTTTTGAGGTAAGTAGGCAGTGCAATAAAGCAAGCAGAGTGCTGGGTTATATAGCTAGATGCATTAATAGCAGAATAAGAAAGGTGCTTCTGTCACCTTACAGTGTGGAAAGTTAACATAGGATGTTTTTTCTTTAACGTCAGTAGGGATTCTATCTTTAGGATGTGGAAACACCTATGCCAGGGGCGTCCAACATGCGGCCAGGGCAACCGATCTTACGCGAGCCGCACCTCAAGCCCTGCTACTTACTTATGGGAGGGTCTTCTGGACTGCACAGAGGAAGCGGAGTTCACGTGACATCCTACTTCCTCTGTGCTTTAGCAGAGAAGGCAGAGGGAGGCCGCGCCCCCTGCTGAAGTCTGTGAGCGGCATCGAGGAGCTGCAGTGCAGGTAAGGGGTGGGGAGGGTGTTTGAATGAGTGTGTGTGATTGAGGGAATGAATCTGTGAATGAATGATTATATGAATAAAAGAGTGTGTGTGTGTGTGTGATAGCATGGATGTGTAAGTGCTGGAACCTAGGCATGATGGGACTGTGATTGCTGTTAGCAATCACACTCCTATCATGCCAAGTCAGCCAGTACATGCTGAAACCTGGCCAGCTGCCCCCTTGTGTAGTGATGCTGCCAGCAGTATGGGGTCTGCACTTACAGCCACCCTGTACCAGCATGTACTGGCTGACTTGGCATGATAGGAGTGTGATTGCTAACAGCAATCACAGTCCCATAATGCCTAGGTTCCAGCATTTACTGCATGGATGTGTAAGTGCTTGAACCTAGGCATGATGGGACTGTGGTTGCTGTTTGCAATCACACTCCTATCATGCCAAGTCAGCCAGTACATGCTGAAACCTAGCTAGCTGCCCCCCTTGTGTATTGATGCTGCCAGCAGTATGGGGTCTGCACATCACTTACAGCCACCCTGTACCAGCGTGTATTGGCTGACTTGGCATGATAGGAGTGTGATTGCTAACAGCAATCACAGCGAGCACAGTCCCATCATGCCTAGGTACCAGCATTTACCAGCTGTTAGCAATCACACTCCTATCATGCCAAGTCATATTGCTAATTTTGTCCAATTGTGTGTTACCTACTTTTATTAAAAATGTGAGTTTTTATTATTATTTTTAAAGGTGGGGGTCATTTTCGGTTTTGGCTAAGTGAACCCTGAGTGTTTTGGTCCAGAATTTTCATTTTAGTTCATCCCTAGAATAAATCTAGGGAATCCTGAATTTGTAGTCGCAAAACTTTCTAGGCCCAGAAATCAGTGAGAGGAAGAGTAAAGGTTTTGTGTCATTTTACTTTATTTTAATCTGCATATTTTATTAAAGGCCATATTTTTTGTCACAGTGAAAAATGAGTGCGGCCCGCGCACGTATACAATTCTGATGAAGTGGCCCACTGCAGAAAAAACTTGGACACTCCTGACCTATGCTATCCTGGGATTATTAGATATTCGTGTTAAATTAGTAGGTGCATTTTAGGAGCTAGAGGTGGGAGTTGAATCTCTTACTTGCATGATTTTAATTCCCAATTCTCATTTTTGTTCATTAAGTTACATTAATTTGGTCACAAGCAAAGGCACATTAGCAATGTGTTCTAACACACAGCGTCCAAAATAGGATACATACATGGAGAGGAGCCCCTTAACACAGCTTGCAGGGGGGCCCTGTAATTTTCTGTTACACCCCTGGTCTAAACATATAGCACTAGGGCACTAGGGAGCAGGCTGTCGGGTCAATAAAGCAAAAGGGAACACTTCTTGTTTTGCTGACAGAAAGGGTTCAGAGTCGCAAAACTTGTTTTCATTTTGGATGTCTGAGGAAAAAGGCAGAACTGTACATTTCAACAGGATCTTGCAACCAACCCATCAAATTGCAATACATTATCAAGTGGCAAAACATTAATGCTGTAAAAAGTAAAGTATTTCCTAAAGGGTATTAGTGTCTATTCAACTGTTTACTGTGGGTTATATATATAAAATCACATTTAAAAAAAAACACATGATAGAAAATTACTGATGTGGAAAATTAGTTTTTTCAGAAATTCAGAAATACATTACCATCATAGTTTTTCTTACTATGGGTATAACTTAAAAAATATAAATTGAAAACAAATCCAGAAACATTACGGATGTAGCTTACACACCTTACCCGTTATGATTACAGACTTCAGTAAAAGAGGGCAGAAATGTAAATTGGATATTCTGTAGATGTCAATATAATACCCAATATGGGGTATTTCTAAGTTTATAATCACAGGTAAATAAGTAAGGAAAAACCTAGTAACAAAGTGGGCCAAAATGCTTTGGCAGATATATGGCTCCATGCAAAGGCTTCACTACTTTCCAATACACATTCCTGAAAATAGACTGCACAGAACAGACTCATTGACCCCTAGCTTGCAAAGTGGGCCAACCTCATGGTGGCATTCCAGACCCCATTTGTAATTGAATAAAACAAATAGCAAACAGTTTTTTTAATAATGGATACAGTTGTGGTGCCAATACTAACTGAAGTAGTTACAATAATAAACAAACACAATCTGAAATAATAACACACAAATTATTGTATTGTTCTTGTATATCACTCATTCAAAGGGTGGGAAAAAATACGTCAACCCCTAGGCTAAAAACTTTAACCAAAGCTACCGTATTTGCTCAATTATAAGATGACCCTGATTATAAGATGACCCCCCAAAATCTGAATATTAATTTAGGAAAAAAAAAAGCCTGTATATAAGAAGACCCTATAGGAAAAAAGTTTTACCAGTAAATGTTAATTCATGTAAACTATTTTTTTTAATAAAAGCTATGATTGAGAAAAATATTTTGTTTTTAATTCCTTTTATTTTCCAAACTGCCCCCCAGTTATGCACATCTGCCCCCAGGCTTTGTCACTCTGCCCCATAAATGCCTTAAACCCCCTATATGCCAATGTGCCCCATGATATGCCTTTTGACCCCCTATGTGCCACTCTGCCTCCAGAAATGCCACTCTGGCATTTAGGGGGTTAAAAGGCATATTATGGGGCAGTGGCATATACAGATGTATAAGGCATTTCAGGAGGCAGAGCACTCTGCCTACAGAAATGCCTTATGCCCCCCATTTAACACCCTCCACTGGTGCTTCTGACTCCCGGTGTGTTGTCCGGGTAGCGTGTAGACGTAGGCAACCTCCGCTGCAGCCGGAAGGAGGTGCGGTTAGCAGCGGGGGTTGTCTGCGTCCATCGCGCAGACCTTTCCCGGCAGTCAGAGATCAGAGTTCCCCTCACCGGGGAATTGTCTCTGACAGCCAGGATGCAGACAATCCCCGCTGCTAGCCGCACCTCCTTCGTGCAGACCTTCCCCGGCTGTCAGAGAGAGTTCCCCTGTGAGGGGAACTCTGATCTCTGACAGCCGGGGAAGGTCTGCGCGATGGACGCAGACAACCCCCGCTGCTAACCGCACCTCCTTCCGGCTGCAGCGGACGTTGTCTACGCGAATCACGTAGATGTCTCCACGCTTTCCCGTCTACACACCGGGGACTCAGAAGCACCGGTAAGTTGGGGGGGAGACAGGAGGATCCAGGTCCCCTGCAGCGTTGCGGGGGATCTGAATCTTAGTCTCATAGTCAGACCTATTTGAGGCTGACGACCCCGATTATAAGACAAGAGGTATTTTTCAGAGCAAATACGGTAATTAGAGTCAAGCGTTAACAAACCTAGAGTCAAATCAATGAAACAGGATCAGAGGTATGTTTTAGATCTTTGACATTAATAAAAACAGCTTGCAATTCTTAAAAAGCATCTGCTGATGTAAACTATGCCTCACAAAAAAGGACTCTCAGAAGACCTACAATCAAGAATTGTTGATTTGCATAAAGCTGGACAGGGTTACAAATAATCTCGAAGAGTATACCTATTCATCAGTCCACAGTTAGACAAATTGTTTATAAATGGAGATGACTTAGTTCTGTGGCTAATCTGCCTAGAAGTGGGAGCCCAGCCAAGATGACTCCAAGGGCTCAACGCAGAATGCTCAATGAGGTGAAGAAGAACCCTAGAGTAACAGCTAAAGACTTGAAGGAATCAGCCTTGACTACAGCGCTACTCAGAAAATCTTTTGCGGACAGAAGAAACTTAGGATGATTTGTTTGAAAAGAACATGCAGTCCCATGTATGGTGTGAAAAAAGGCACTACATACCCACATGAAAATATCATCTCCATGGTGAAGTATGGTGGAGGGAGCATCATGATTTTGCAGGGCCTGGTCAGCTTGCCATCATTGAGGGGACAATGAATTCTCAAGTTTATCAAGGTATCAAACATGACAATGGCCCTATACAAAAGTAAATCTACTTCATAATGGCAAAAAAGAAAATGTCTTTTAGACTGGCCCAGTATGAGTCCAGGCCTTAACCAATTAGAGAATGCTTTCTAAAGATCTCAAAAGAGCCGTTCACACCAGACAACCTAAGAACATGGCTGAGTTCTGTAAGGAAGAAAGGTCTAAAATTCATCCTGAACGTTGTTCAGGTCTGACTTGCAGCTACTAGAAGGGCTTGTTGAATGGTTAATGGGTGTGTTCAATAAAGAAATGAAAGATTGTCATTGTTTGTGCTTGTCTACTTTTGCTAGGTGTTTCAAGGAGAAGACCCTTACACTGGTACTAATGTGTGAATTCTTCTGTTTAGGGCCTACTTAAGCAGGCACACCACACCTAGGTACCCTTGCAATGGAGGTGCTCAGCTGGGTCATGTATGACCCTGCATTAGTAGTGAGGCAGTTTGCACAGAGAGTGATAGGCAATGTGCAAGGTAAGAGGATGAGTGTGGTGTCAAGATAGTGTAGGCATGAGTTAGCATATGGAATTAGAGTGAGTGTGTGTTAGAGGTGTTAGTGGGTATGTTAACATATAGTGTTAGTGTCAGCGGGTGTGTGTCAGCATATGGTGTAAGTATTTGATGTTGGAGTGAGTTTGTGTGTTAACTCCTTCAGGTCCAGGACGTACCTGGTACTTCCTGGTCATAGGTCACCGGTAGACCGGGACATACCAAGTACGTTGCCGCCAATAAACTGTCCTGCGTCGCACTGAACGCTGGGATTGCGAAGGGTTGGCTGCTACTGACCGATGGGCGACCCCACCGATCGTGTAGCAGCCAATCGCCGTCAATTCCATGCACGCTTTAAAAGCGAATCACGTGCATGCTTTAGAATATTGACAGATACAATGTTTACAAACATTGTATCTGCCTATATTACCCTGTCTCCCTCCTCCTCACTCGTGGTTGTGAGTTGGAGAGAGACAGAAAACGTTGTGCAAGAGAAAAAAAAAAATTATACATTTTTTTCACTGCTGATCAGTGTTCTGATCAGCAGTATTTGACCCTAAAGCTGTGGGTGGGTTAGTTAGTGGGGAATTGATTAGTTAGTGGGGAATTGATTAGGTAGGGATTAGGGTTAGGGTCTAGGGTTAGGTAGGGCTAAAAAAAATAAAAAAATTATATATATATATATATATATATATTATATATATATATTAATAATATGGATAGGTTTTATACGGTGGAAGAGGCATATCAAATGTTGGTGTCAGACTCTGCCACTACAAATGTGGGCCAGTTTATCAGCAGCTCTGATGATGATGCTGCACCCCAGTTAAAAGGAGCCGTGTTGCATCTACTACTCCTGACCGCTCTGATGAGTGGATCCCTGCAGCTGGCACTTTTCCAGATGTTCCCCCCTTCACTGCCAATTCCGGCATTCATCCGGGCAATGAATTTTGGGAGGCGTTAGCTTACCAAACTAACTTGTACGCTGCCCTGGAATTTAGCAATAAAGCCAAAGCAAACAAGCAAAAGGCGTGTTAAAAACATTCTGGGCACTCACCATGACAATGGGGATAATAAAAAAGCCCACTTTAGAGTCCTACTGCACAGACCCCATTATTTCAACCCCAATTTTCTCCAACACCATGAACAGGGGAAGGTATGCACTCCTCCTCCGCTTTTTACATTTCAATGATAATACCCAGTGCATTCCCAAAGATGACCCCAAATATGACAGGCTTTTTAAAATTTGCCCCCTTATTTCTCACTTACAAACCAAATTTGCTGCAGTTTATACCCCCAAGCAAGAAATTAGTATTGATGAGTCCTAATGAAATTTAAAGGCCAGTTAGGGTTCAAGCAATACATTCCCTCTAAACACTCCCGGTATGGGGTAAAATTTTATAAGTTATGTGAGAGCAGTAGTGGCTACACATATTCCTTCCGGGTTTATGAGGGGAAAGATGCCAAACTTGACCCACCAGGTTGCCCAGACCATCTGGGCATAAGTGAAAAAATTGTCTGGGACCTTGTTTGCCCCTTACTGAACAAAGGGTACCACTTGTACATGGACAACTATTATACAAGTGTCCCTTTGTTCAAGTTGTTGTTTTGCATGGACACCTTGGCCTGTGGCACCATAAGGCAGAGCAGAATAGGGCTCCCAAAACAGATTAGGGAAACCAAATAAAAAATTGGGGCATCCTTAGCTTTACGCCAAGAAAAACTTTTGGCTGTAAAATATAGGGACAAGAAGGATGTGTGCATGTTAAGCACAATTCATGATGATGCCACTGTTCCTGTCCGGGGCAAAACACAGGTCCAGAGAAAGCCAACCTGCATCAAGGCCTACAATAGGCATATGGGGAGGAGTGGATTTGGCCAATCAGTTATTGCAGCCATACCTCATAATGAGAAAACAAATACGTGGTATAAAAAGGTAGCCATTTATTTAATGCAGATTGCAACTCACAATGCCTTCTTACTTTTTAAAAAAATACACCCTGCCAAAAAAACACATTTTTATCTTTTCAGTTTATGTTACTCAAGGAAATCTTGGTTCCAGCTGAACGAGACCCTTCAGTGATAATTCAGGAAGAACATTTCCCCTTCAAATTTCCTCCTACCTCAAAAAAATCAAAAACACAAAAACGGTGCAGGGTGTGTTATGCCAAAGGGCACAGGAAGGACACAGTATTTTACTGTTCTGGTTGCCCTGATAAGCCCGGTCTGTGCATTGGCAACTGTTTTAAGGAATTTCATACAGTTGCCAGTTACAAAAAATAATTTCATTTTTTCTTAATCTTTCTTAATCATTCTTAATCTACTGTTCTTAATCTTTCTTAATCTACTGTTCATAAATATATACTATTATGGGGTAATTTACAGTGGGGGGGCTTCCAAAATGTCCCAAATGGGATATGGGCCCAGTAAACCAATTTCTGAAAATTTGCGCACAATGCATGTGAGGCCTTGTTGGAATCATTGGATGTAAGTGGTCAAAATGTGGTGTTTTCTTCCACTGTTGCACTTATGGTGGGCAAGAAATTCAAAAATGCAAAAAAATAATTCCCCTGTGAAGTTTGGCAGACATCAGTGAAGAAATGGCTGCCTCATAACTGTCAAAACTACCCTAGTTGAACACCTTGACTTGTCTGCTGTTCATAAATATATACTTTTATGGGTAATTTACAGTGGGGGCTTCCAAAATGTCCCAATGGGATATGGGCCCAGGAAACCAATTCTGAAAATTCCAAATGTGAAAACTAAAATGCGCATGTTCCCAGTTTTGGCCTCAGTTATTAGAGGATACCATGCCAAATTTGAAAAAGAATTACATTTTAAAAACGTATGCATGCCTTGCAATATTTGCCGCTATACCGTCAAAAATAGATAAAATCCTTGCCATGTTGGGTGGGTTTCCAAATCAGGACAACTTAATGAATATATTTGGGATAATTTTTCCCATTGGTTCAAGTGTGTACCAATTTGTATGTATAAAAAACTGTAAAGAATAAAATGCGGGAGGGGGGGTTCATTTTTTCCCCACTTTTTCCAGTTTATTTCAAACAAAACAATGTACTACCCATCTTAATATGGTTTCAAATGAAAGCCCTACTTGTGCTAAAAAAACCAATATGATTTGTGTGGGTGCACTAATTAATAAGAGAGAAATTACAGAGCAAAAACACAAAAACGGCTCCGGTCCTTTAGCGACACCTTAGTCTCAAAATCCTGGTCATGAAGGGGTTAATGTATGTTGTTAATGTGTGTTAGAGTGAGTTTGCATAGATACGTGTGTGCTTGTTGGGGCAGAAGACGCCAAATAAACCCACACCCAGGCGGCAGTAACCCTAGGCTCACCATTGTTTGTTGGCATTTGTTATTATTTGTTTAAGGTAATATGGGGGCCTGAGGGGCCACATTGCTTTACTAGACCCCTGGGCCATAAGGTGCCAGCTCTCCTGTACTTGTGTGTATACTTTTAACATAGTTTGCAGATTTCTATGTACTGAATGTAGAATATATGCGCAGTGTATCTTTTAATAACCCTTGATGTTCTGGAATGATATTGGGATTGTTTTTAGCAAGAGAGATGTTCTTTTATATTTGTTTCTCTGATTTCCCTGCCTTATTCTAAAGGTATGGAGGTCCTGAATCTGACGCTGCATCAGAATTCATCATTATAACAAGAATCCCTCACTAGCACATCCCACCCCCAGCTACATAATCACGTAACACCTTCACGTCACTGAACGCAGCGGGATGCAGTTATATAGATGCACCTTACCTGTAAGTGCGTGAAGCATCCTCCTTCGATTGGCTAACTCAGTTCCTTGTCCCACCCGGCTTCGCAAGCTGATTGGCTCTGCGCGACCCAACTGCCTAAGATGATTGGCTATAGCGGTGACGTGCGTTGCTCTCGGTTGCGAGCCGTGACGTTTCTCCTGTAATCGGTGTTGCTGGGAGCTGTTGTGTGCGCGGGGATACTGTTTGGCAGGTACCGGAGAGCACAGGCAATGTGAGGGCTAAGGGGCCGGGAAGCCAGGGGTACTTCGTAATGTGATGCGAATACAGGGAATGGCTTAGAAATAGGTAATAATGGCAGTCGAGGCCTGGGCAGAGAGGGGGCGTGGTTAGTGGTTCAGCATCACTGGGTTCACAAACATACACACCTAGTGACAGCATGAACACACAGGGGCCCTATGTTACAGAATAGGGCACGACGTGTAGAAAGATCACTGCTAAAACAGACTATCACAGAGCCAGCACCTGCCAATGAAACTATACAAACACACGTACCAGAATCAATGCACAGTATTACACCACACCGGGGCTGATGCTGCATGGTATGCGTGACGCCTTATATAACACCTGTGGCAATATGATGTACATATGATATGTGTAAATGAGTAGCGTGTTGTGGAATTGCTACTAGCAACTTTGAATGTGCCAATTACTGTATTTGCGATTTTTTTTGCCCCAAAAGCCAGCTCATGTTTTATGAAATGCCCCACATTATGTGGTTTGCCTGTTTGAGCGGTCTGCGTTTTGGTACTGGGGGTTTATTCGCTAAATGTAGCACTGGCAGAAGGGTTGTGCTTTCACATAGTTGTGGACACTCTGAAGGTCCAACACAGTGAGCTTCTGCTGCAGGAGGTGTTTTGATGGCCCTTGACCCCCATTGAATTATGCATTATGCAGGGCCAGCTCAGCGCATTCTTGCTGGAGAAACCTGACCATGTGCCCTGCCAACTCTTACATTGTTAAACAAACACCCAAAATAATGTATACATTGTTGCAGTATTATCTGCTTGTTTGCATCAGTAAAATACAGTTCAATTTACACAAATACATAGCAACACATCTTATACGCTGCTACTTTAGCATGCGGGCTACCTTATGCTTTCATGCTTAGTAAACATACTGGGCTACAGTAGTCCTGGGACTTAATATAGAACTTTCAGACTAATGATTCGTTTATATTCACACTGATTGCTCTACCTCCTACAGTTTTGCAGATAAATCTGTTACCTTGACACACATGACACAAGTTTGCTATAACCATACAGTCTTTTGATACACTTGGTTATTTGGAAACTGGGCTTTGAAGTCCTATGTTTCTGATCCCATTATGTGTGATTGGCCAACAGGACAGGGGTCCTCGGCGATATCTTCAGCATGTCTATTACCCTTCTAATTGCTTCTAGTGGTGCCAGCACTGGAAAGGGAATGCTTGAACATATGTTACGGCATTCAAACAGTGTAGGTAAATGGGTGCTCGCCCAGAGCACCATTACACCAAAATGCACTCAGAGCCAACAGAGAAGATCCCTCTGATTAAAAAAACAAAATGTGCTATAATATCCTAAGGATCATGTTTGTGGCCTTGCTAGTACATTTGGTCCTGAAGAGGTTAACTTTATTTTTCTAAGTTAAAATTCTGTTTAATATTTCTAGCCTAGTTATCTTACGGTTGTTTTTCACTGTATATTTTTAATATAAAATCAAGCTTTGATGCACATTTCCTGTGCCTGTGTCCTAAAATAACCTTGTTGTATAATGCTTGTCATTCTGCATTTTGCTTGATGGGCATTTAACTGCCTTTCTTAATTATTCATTTGCTTGTGTTGCAGGAATGGGTCAGGAGGCCTGCAAAGCGGCCTGCCCTAAACCAGCAGGAGGTTATCAAACTATCACAGGGAGGAGGTATGGTAGAAGACATGCCTATGTCAGCTTTCGACCTTCTTTGGAGAGCCCAAACAGATCGTCAAGTCAGCAAATCAGTGATTGCGAAGGATTGGAGCTAGGAGATGTTCAGAAAGAAAACAATTTAAGTGTGTGCTATGTTACTATCTGTAACTTGGGATAAAAAAATCTTAGGTGGTACTGGCCCTGTGGAACGTGGCAAATGCATAATATTTAGTATATACGTTTACATACTGGCTACAGTACTGCGAGAAATATACATTTCATGATAATAGTTGTTACCGCTTTTATTTTTTAGATGATTATATTCCCAGTCAGGCATTAGAATATTTTTATTGGGATAGTATTAAAAGAAATAAAACTAGGTGTCGGTTAAAATATACAGAATTGTTTACTGAGATGATTTTCAATATTTTTTGGTGTAATGGATAGGTCTTGCTGATGTTAATTGTCTCACTGAAAAATTAAGTTCTTAGTGTATGGAAATAAGATTCTGCTTCGATGCAAGCAAGAAGAAATTGTGCAATTCGAGTGAATACATTTCCTTGGTGCATTGTTGTAAGCACAATCTTTTTATAAAGAGAAGTAATGTCTATTTACCGTAATAAGATGTAGTTATGACTATACAATATTATATTAGCGGATTTCAACTTCTATCCCGAGGTCCCCGCACAGCTCAGGCGTACAGAGCAAGAAACATGTCTCTTGATAAAGCAGTCTCTGGTTGCCTGATAGATCCAGATGTTCTGATTAAAAGAGCGACCAGAGCATATGTTTCCTGGCAGTCTACGCTGTTAGGAGGCATGAGGATAAAGTTATGAGTTGGGATAAAAAACTTGAGTTTTAACTCATTGAGATGAAGTATAATGAATATTTTTTTCAGATATCTCATAATTTATTTTTTAACATATTACTTATTTGCAAGATAGATGCCTGTGTATGTTTTCTCAGTAAGATATACTTTACTTTACTTTTATCTTGTATATGTTACCCATGCACTGAGAATATGTGTGCCATGTCCTGTGTACAAAAACAGTTTGGAATGACTTGAGTCATTGTGAAATTATTTTACAGCGGAGTAGGATGTTATATGTTTATGTATTTTTATGTCTGTGCATGGCTCGATGAATCAGCGATGGTGTATGCTGAGCGATGAAGCTGGGCTCTTGCAGGCGTATTCTTCAAACCCAAACTAGACTATGTTCTCTAGGACATAGAGTTTAGATATGTTTACTTAGCTTCCAACTGATTGGTCCTTATAAAAAAGAAAAAAAATAGAACTGTGCTTTTGGTACATCATGCTGGAACCAAAGAGTGCAGCTAAAGTTTATAAAAAGGGAGCCTTTCCCCCCCTGTGTTTTGCTTGCATTGTAATGGTGTTTTGAGAGGCAGAATTAAATAGTGTTTTATTTCCTTGAAAGTGTTTAAATACAGTAGCTAAGTGATGCTGGTAAATGAAACCTAGTTTACGGTTGCTTACTGTAAACCTTTGAAAACTTTCAAGGGGAAAGTGGTATTAGGAGAACAATAAAAAGAAGGCTATTAATACTTCCAGTATTC
>VKOC01000001.1:40978797-41004895 GCA_009364415.1 Spea multiplicata
TTTCTGGAGCCAGAGTGGCATTAAGGGGGTTAAAAGGCATTTCACAGAGCACTCTGCCTTCAGAAATGCCTTATGCCCCCCATTTAACATTCCTTCCCACCCACCCCTGTCCCACTTAGCGGTACTACGCGATTCGCGTAGACAACTTACGCTGCAGCCAGAAGGAGGTGTGGCTAGCAGCGGGGATTGTCTGCGTCCATCGTGCAGACCTTCCCGGGCTGTCAGAGATCAGAGTTCCCTGCGCCGGGGCTACACACCAGGGACTCAGAAGTACCGGTAAGTGGGGTGGGGGGTTGAGACAGGAGGATCCAGGTCTCCTGCAGCTGCGGGGGATCTGGATCTTAGTCGTCTCATTGTCAGACCGATTTGAGGTCCGATTATAAGATGACCACAAGAGCATTTGCTCTGAAAAAAACCTTGTCTTATAATTGAGCAAATTAATTGATTAAAATATATTACCATTATATTCTGCAATGCTGTGCAATGGATATGTTATTTTTTAAGAATGTTAAAAATAACAATAAAATGTTTTGAATTATAATTGTTTTAACAGTTTTAAATCAACATTTAATAAATAGCTTTATGTCGTGTAAAGCGTAAATCTCCATTTAAGGCCAATGCTGTGCCAGAATTTGTCTATTTTAAAATTATCTATTCTTTTTAATTTGTGTGTTTAAACTGCATAGACATATGTTCAAAAGAGGATTTTATGGCGTGTGACGAATATTGAAATCACCCATATGCTAGATGTTTGATTTGATTTAAAGCCTCTTTGTCCAACAAATGAGTGACAGTAGATAATGAGTGTTACTTGGTATTCTTACCATCCATTTCTTTTATAACATGAGGAAATCTGAAAAACAGTGTTTACAAAAATGAATTAGATACAAGAAAAATAAATGACATGAGATTGGAAACTCTGCCACCACATTCTCAATTTTCAGTGCAGAAAAGGAACTGATGGTACCAGATAGGAAAAGTATTCATCTAATCTACCTTTCAGAATTTTTGTAAGCCAATTTCTTTCCAGATCAGGTAAAGATGCAAAGGGCACATGCAATTTCTATTGGAAGAAAACTTATAATATAATATGGTTTTCTCCTACCAGCAGAATCACCTATGGCAGTCATAGTTTCTATTTACAGTAAATGCATTTAAACATAGATTGCAATGTGAAACATATATTTACTTGCTGCTTGCTTGATTCAGATGTGAGAAAATGTTATTTTATTTAAAACGCCATTTTGAAATCAGTTTCTTTGGCATATAGGCATCAGCATTATTCTCCACATCGCCCTCGCTACAATACATACATCCTCACCCATGCGGTCTTCTCCAACTCTTTCGCTTCTCCCTCCACCACCAAATAAATTGTAAGCTTGCAAGAGTAGGACCTTCCCCCTCCTTCTGTACCAGTGTGTTAATGTTGTTAATGTTGTTTTAAACTGTCTTTGTCAAATAGTTTCACTATCCCGTTATAAGAATGCTACAAAATCTGCTGGTGCTATATAAATAAAAGTAACTTAATAAGATACTGATGTGAAACAAAATATCTTTTCTATAGGCATGAACCACACTATGCCACAAGGCCTATATCCTGTACATGTGTTTAAACAGACAATTTCTCACCTTACACTTACAAACAGAAATGATTCCAATCATATCATATGCTATACTCTTTTAATCCAGAATATTTAACGCATACAAAGTCAGTTATGCAAAAAAATGGTAATAAAAAAATAATGCATCGTGTATTGAGCTAATATTTTAACATTTCCAAAACCTCTTCTAAGACAAGGGAAATTACTTAGCAGCATGTTTTAATAAAAGAAGCATTTATATTGAAGGGACTGCTGGTGGGTTTGTCCCTTTTTTATCCATGGAGCCCAGGCTCTGATTTACTCCTGACTCACGCCACGTCACCATACCTCGGAATTTTTTCAAGTTTGACCCATAGCCCCAAGAAAGTTCTGTTTCCTTTGGTATCCTGGTCAATATATTTGCTACCAACTTTCCCTACTCTCCATAGAGTTTCCACTTATGGCTGTGAGGGACTAGTCATCTGGCACAAAAGCAGGCACTCTTACCAGGGTTGCCAATGAAATAATGTATTGCGCGGCTGCACGTTGGATACGCATGACCACAAACTGCAATGTCCAAATTAACCATTAATGTTTGGTACATACATTTGTGCATTTTATTGTTAGCTATGGTATTTACTATTTTTACATATTATAACATATTTATTACAACAGATTTTACATCCAAAATAATAATTAAACATTAACAAAAGCACTTAGGTTGAATATAGCTCAACATCCAAGATACGTTGCACAAATAAGTAATAAGTGTGTAAAATGGGAAAAAAATAATAGCTGCATGATGATTTTTTCTTTACACCTTGACATTTCATTCCACTGTAGTACTTTAATTTGTGGCTTCATGTGGAGTTGCATTTAAAGTGAAGAGGAAAAAAATATATTTGAGGTTTAAATTCTGAATCTAGAACAGCCTGGGGGCGTAGTGCCAACCTTGGCAAGCACTAGTATAATACATTGCGCCATACAAATATTTCACGGCTAAACTTGTATCCTTGTACAACATCTCAATAACCAAAATTTGTTTCCATTGTTCTGAGAGATTAAGTATTAGAGATTACATTGATCTGATTTATAGAAAATTAGTTTGATTGGAATAGGAGTTTATTAATTGAAAGTAGGAGTGCCACCTGTTCAGCATAAAGAGGTAAGTCCCAGATTCATCCTTGTATGTCAGGAGAAATGCTGGCCATGTTAGTCTGCATTTCACAGGGTAGGGGACTGGGCAGCCTTTCGACAAAGGAAAGTGACTGATTTCCACACTTAGCAGGCCAATGTAACACATAGGACCATACAGTACGTGGAGAGAGGGACTACTATGAACATGCTCTCGCTGGCATACGGTTGGAAGTATGAGCTACAGTATCAATGTATGTGTGTGCTGGAGATGTGCAGAGTAAAGAGGTAACCCAGAGTACTGTCGGTATGGAGGACACTGTTTGTTTTTCAGATATAACAGGTATATTTTCTTTTTTTCTGATGAAGTTGCTATGGGTCAAAATATTATGGCCAGTTAAACGGTTTTCCTGTTCCCCTTGTCGTCCACTTTTGCTCTTCCGTCCTTTCCTTGCCTCCTTTCTTTTCTCTCTCCTTCTATTTCTCTCTCTTCTTTCTCCTCTTGTCTCTTTATTAGTTCTCTCATTTCTGTGTTTTCACTCTTCTCTACTCTCTCTTTCTTTTTGTTCTCTTACTTTCTCCTTTGTTTATTTTCTCCATTATTTTATCTGCTTCCTTTCATTTAATCTATTTTATCTTTCTCCTTTCTCTTGCTTCTCTCTTAGCTTAATTCCTGTTTTTCCTTGTCCTCTCTTGTCTATGCTTTCTTCCTCCTCTCCTTTTTTCTTTCCTTTATTTATTCTTTATTACACAATGCATATGTGCTGTAAAACCAAACCCATGGTCACACCCATGAAATGCCCAAGCCAGATCCCCCAGCAGCCATGTACTTGGTTCTGTTTACCAAAGGCTTTTCATGTATCTGTACATAAAATTTAGGGATTTTACCAAAGAAATGATGATGCAGTTGTTGTATTATCCTTTTACTTTCCACTAAACAGTAGGGCAATGATAAAATAATAGAATGACAATGTTGGGGGAAAACATAATTGAATATTAGGGGCACAGTTCCCCAAAACCTGGCAGATATCCTGTAAATATTAATAAACTGCATTCAGTATTGGACAAAATGGTAGTCAACACATGTATTACATAATTCGATCTTGTTAGAGCTAGAATTTGTACAGTTCAAGGTGCCATGATATCTTGATTATTTTTTAAATAAGTCCCTAGAGGGAAATACCAATGGATGACCGACAATACAATAACCTCTAATTAGGCTGTTGCCTAATTACTAGGTTATTATAATTAGCAGAGGGTAAAACTACATGGCAAGATCATAACTGTATTATATGATGGTTACAAAGTATTCCTAGTCCCCAAGATACCGGATATAATTCACTGCACAGAAATGTAATCCTATACTGAATTGAAATATGCTAAACAAAATTTGTTTTGATGCACTCGTTTTTATTTTTGCTAGTAACAAGAAGACATCATCATACTGTAAAAATGTTTAAATACCTTTCATGACAATTTTTTTTTTACAGGGAACAAAATTTGTTGCCCGAAAATGAATGGGCCAAAAACACACCCAAACATTTGTCAGAATCTTTTTGGCCCATTTGAACATGTCTACTATAAACTTACTGGTAACACCAACCTGAAATTCCCAATTCCACTTTTATGTGGCCTTATAGTTTTCCCCATTAAATTAGCTGGTTGCACTCATAAGGCACAAAACAAAATTAACCATTATGCACTAACTGTCACGGTCACTCCCTCGGAAGCGGGTGCTCGCGGGCAGAGGACTGTCGAGGTCCGGGGACCTTGCTGCCGTTCTGCATCATGATGCCCGACGGAGCATTAATCACCATTATTCTGTACTTACCCGCTCTCGCCAGTCGGAGTCCTGGAAAACTGCCCAGAACTGCTATAATGCGGTCCAGGGGGCGGAGCCTGTAAAGAGCGCCAGATTTACAAAACCCAGGAAATGCTTCAGTCAGTACCCTGTTGTGGTCTATGTTACCTGAGAGTTCTCTGCTGCTCGTTTCTTTAGTTTTTGACCCTTGCCTGTCTGACGATTCTTTGCCTAGCGATTTTGTACCTTCTCCTGTTTATCCTGGTATCCAGTCCTGGCTTGTATGACTACCCGCTCTGTTTCTGACCTGGCTTGTATGCTACCTGCTCTGTTACCGACCTGGCTTGTTTGACTACCCGCTCTGTTACTGACCCGGCTGTCCAGATTATCCTGCTTGAATTAATCCCTGCTCTGTTGCATTCGCCTCCTGGATCCAGCTGTCGTGGTTCCTGCACCTTGCACACCAACTTAATATATCCACTTGCATCGGCCCTTAATATATCCACTTGCATCAGGCCTCCTCACTGCTGGAATCATCCCAGTCCCCGCTCCCTGTTACTAAGGGTCTCCCTTGGTAGTGGGCTACGGGGCAGAAGAACTTCTGCGGTGAGTGCATTGGTGTTCGTGACATTACAACAGGGTCATGGATCCCACTGAGTTGAGCAAGGTGTTATCTGCGCACGGACAACTGTTGGAATCCCATGAATCATGGTTCAAGGGTATGCAAGACACCCTTGATCAAATGACCAGCTGCTGGTAATGTCATGATGCCTCTTGCCCTACGCGATGACGGGATCACGTATAAACCCGGAAGTATTTCCATATAAGAACAGACCACCGACCGTACACAGGACTTGCATTTTCACTTTTTTAAATTTTCTCCTGAGGAAGCCGACGAACCATCTGCGAAACACCCCGGAATATCTGCTGATCCAGGACATTTCATCTATATACGTTTTTGCACACTATTAGTTTAGTTGTGCCACGTCTAGTGCATCTAGACTTACTTGAGATAATTCCTGTGGAAAATATTGCACTATTTCTGGTCCATTTGTTTTTACAGATTTTAGAAGATATTAAATAGAACATTCTACTGAAATCTTTGATGAGCCTGTTTTATCCAGCCCGCTTGTGAGTGGATTAGACACCATATTAAATTATTTATTGCATTATTATTTTATTTTATTTCTTCCCTATGTATATATGCTCCATGGTTTATCGTTTATCTGTGTAAACATTTTGAGGAAGAGTGTCGTCAGCAGCTGCTTGCATTTGGGGAGTATTATTTTCGTTTTATTATACATGTGGAATTTAGGTTTTTTGCGTTCTCATCCCTCAGATCACCCAGGTTAGGGGTGTTTGCAAGTTCCTGGTTTGGTGATCCACAACACCAATTACTACAGCTGACAGGCAATGTTCCCTCTAATTTTTCTTGGGTGATGTGCGCAGAAAATTTCTGTTGTGCAAAATTTTTCCCGGAGCCAAAATTTTGTGCGCACGACATGCTTCTACAGTCCATATAAAGTTGGTGGAGCTGAAAAAAAAAATCACATTGCAAGGGGGTGGAGCTATATATTTCCAACCCTTTTGACTCCATGGTCTATTCTAAAGGTGAAATTCTCACCGCAAAAATTAATTATGAGCGAATCATGAGCGGGGGCTCCGGACTGCATAAAGGATCAATATATATATCACTATTTTTTTTTATTGGGAAAAACTGCATACCATTGACAGGGGTACAGCATAACACCTATCACTATATACTGAGGCACAGCACAACACCTATCACTATACATTGACCCAGACATTGCCAAAAATGTAGCATAACCCCTATCACTATATACTAAGCCAAACATTGATGTGGTGTAGGCCTACTGCTTCAGTGTCTGGCTTAATATATAGGGATGCACCGAAATGAAAATTCTGGACGGGAAATTCAGCTATCACTTGACCGAAACTGAAAATGACCCCCCCTTTAAAAAAAACCCCACTTTATTAAAAATAACACACCAAAATTGGAAAAAAACCCAACAACAATATTATATATATATACACACACACACATATATATATACATACACACACATATACAGATATATATATACAAACACACACATATATAAATATACACACACATTATATATATATATACACACACACATATACATACATATATATATATACACACACACATATACATACATATATATACACACATATATATATATACATATATATACGCACACATATATATACATACATACACATACATACATATAAATAATGTTTCCTACCTTTCCTCTGTTCTTTTTCCTCTTCTTCTGTCCTGTCCTTCCGGTGCAGTAAAGGTGGGCGTGGCTTCAGTGCTGTGTGCCGGGATCTGACATCAAATCCCGACACACAGCATCAGTTGCCGCGCGTATAGGGAGGGAGCAGGATCGGAGGTCTGTATTAACAGACCTCCCGCTCCCTTGATTGATTTTAAGCCGGTTGGGGTGAGATTTTTGATCTCCCCAACCGAGCTTGCTCCTGCAGCGGCGGAGTGCCAGCGTCACCCTGGACTGACTGCCCCCCCCAGCTCCCCGTTAGGTACTGTGCGCACAATGATAGAACGTGTGCGCTCCCTCAAAAAGTTATGTGCGCGCGCACAAGCGCACAGCTTAGAGGGAACAGTGCTGACAGGTATAAAATGCCAGTGAGATAGACTAAGGTTGTAGAATTGTGGTTTGCACCTGACATGATAATTATTAGTTAAAAAAAGAAAACCTCAGGATGTAAATAACAAAGGAAAAAGCTCATTTGTAGCAAATTTCCCACATGTTCAGGTCCCTGCTTATGACAGTAGAATGTATTTTTGGGCATGGTGGCTAAAACATAATTAGACACTTCTGTCTTCAATATTATTTAACAGCTGTCTTAAAATGACTAGCTGTGAACTCTTCACCAATAATGACGCTGCCATTGAATAGAACATATGTCTGAATGCTTCTCTATCTTATTTGACAACAACTTCCTCTTCTTGTTCAGACATTGTAAAAAAAAAAGAAGTTGGGCAGACATTTTATAAATAAATCAACTTATCTTCCTGCCGGTGTGCACAGCACACTCTAACAGTTCTCTCGCAGTCCCCCAGAAAACAGCCAGTGTCCTCATAATTTATTCTAATACAGTATTATAAGTATTATACAAAAATATGGTACTTTAAACTCATCTGATACAGTGTTTCCTTTAGTGACATGCCAAGTAAAGTATTTCTATTCTGATATACTGTAATGCTAATTTCTGAGTGTTAAGTGGAATCTGCTACTTACAAAATATCTACAACCTACCTTTCTGCCAGTGTGCGCAATATGACCTGTTGTAGGGCGGAATGCAGTTTCAAAGGGCCTAATATTTATGACACAGAGGACCGCATACGAGCACATTCCCTCCCCACATTTCCAACCATCCCTTTAAGAAAGACTTAACACTTTATTAAATTATTCTTATTTTATTTTTTAAATGTTATAATTATTATAATGGAGTAAGTAATTCTCTGGAAAGGAATGTACACATTGTTTAGAAGCTTAACTAATTGAGAAATAGTTACCACTAAACAATAAGATGCTTAATAGTCTGTGTCTGGGAACCCCAAGACCTTCCTCTAGAAGGTCAATCTGCACCACCAGTCCCGCTCTATGTCCAATCCAGCTCTATGGTGCCCCCCATATGACCTTTAAAGTAAGTAACCAGGTTCCAAAATCAAAACATTCAACATAAAACACCATGATCCCCAAAGACTCTAGATTAAAACTACCCACCGCTGTGACAAGAAATTGTCACACGTACCAAATAAGTTAGGGCGGGACACTGCTGATCCAGGAACGGAAATTCGGCCTGCATGTCCCTGTAAGTGACCTAAAACCTCTACCCCTGACAACAATGTTTCCAAACTGACCCTGTGTTCTTCCTGACCCCTGTCATGTTGCCCCTTCCTTTAGGATATGCCTTTTTTGTGATGTCCGGGGCTGCTCTTTCTGGGACATTGCCCAGGATGCAGAATATGCCCTCTGATCAGCAGACTATCCCTGGCAGTCTGGTACCTGTGGTCACCCTAGTGTGGCTACTGATGAGCCTATTTAAGAGACATGGGCATGAAGCCATAGCTT
The DNA here is from genome assembly GCA_009364415.1 of Spea multiplicata. Taxonomy (NCBI): domain Eukaryota; kingdom Metazoa; phylum Chordata; class Amphibia; order Anura; family Pelobatidae; genus Spea; species Spea multiplicata. Next base: position 40,987,461 of record VKOC01000001.1, read on the forward strand.
CATCAGACCCCCATGTTAATCCAGCCCTATATTTCTACCACAGTGCATGGTCAGAGAGTTTTACATTCTGTATATGTATTTATATAAAGCAATAAACATATCTGTATGCACACCTGAGCAAGTAAATGGGTAATGATTATTATCTTATCCTGTAAGCTATATCCCTCTGCTCTCTTTTTCTCTTCTTGTACTTTATTTTTTTTCTTTAAGCTATAAAATCGATAATGTGGTAAAAAGGACAGAGAAAATGACTTTTTTTAACAATAGACATCACTTATATGAGCATAGTGACAAGGTGGGCAGATTTCCTGCTACCTCTGCAAAATGCTTCAATAATGTCCTTCCTATGCAGGCAATAAGGGATCGTAATAGATCTGTACTCCATATCTATGGGCACATAAATATGACATTTTATCTGCTTTATGAAAACTTTTATTGCTCTCCTATTCATTTCTCTGCAGCTGATTTGTCCCAGTGTTTTTCATGTTAAATAACAGAAAATTTTCAAAGGGATGCAGTGCTTTTTACAAGTCTCTTTGACAAAAATGTAATTCAGTTTTTTTTTTCTTGTAAACAGGCGTCTTCTGAATGGTACCAAAAAATTTCAGTTTTGATTGCAAAATAGTCAAAATGCTTATTTTTATGAATAATTGAAATAGTGGGAATGTGGTCTCTACATAGATAAAGACCACCTATGATAAGACACATACAGAACTTATGTCAATGCTGAGTTCAGGGGCTGAATATCGAACAATATATATATATTGGATCAATGGTATTGTTGACATCCCTCCCAACTGTCTTGGTTATCTTGTTTGGCGGGTAGTGGGCATCATGGGCCAGTTGGGGATATCCTCTGATCTCCTCTGATTGGCCCAGGGAGCTGTAAAATCAATGGAGGTCTGTGCTGTTACAGTACTGATCTCCACTGCAGCTCGGACATGGCATCCTCACAACTCTCTGAATCTGTCAGAAGGTGGCTCTTCCTGAAAGGTAAAGGGCGGTTATGCCGCTGATCTCTTCCACTTCTATAGCCAGCCTTGCCTCTTACAACTGAAATGTTGTCTTACTGTCTTAGATCTTATGTTCCAAGCCTCACTTTTATTAGAACATACTACACAACAAGACCGAATACAAGATAGGGAAGGCATAACTGGCATTAAGATGGTTTTAAGATGGTTTTCAAATCTGTTTCAATTTGATTCTATAGGTGAGAGTGGGTTGGGTATGGTAGAATAGTAGGATGGGTCTGTTTTCAAAAAGTAGAAATGCATTCATGTGAAGCTGAAGTGAATAACTAGGAAAGGATTGGGAAATGAAAGATAGACCAGACGTTGGGAATAACCAGTAGTTTTGAAACACTGACCTTGAGGTGGCAAGATGCCATTCAGGTAGGGACAATGAGAAGAGATTGCGAGTGGTCTGTAGAGGAAAAGTACATTTCTCTATTATTTTTTTCTTCTCAGTTGCCGCCTGTTTAAAAGCTGTTTGAGGTTTTCCCTTTGTATACAAATGGGCTGCAGGGGTCTACATTATACTTCTAAGTTCTAGGTATTTATACCTGCAGGAAACTTGCTTATTTTCAATTTTAGAACTTCTTATGGAAATTTTATTTGGAACATTTTTAGTAGTTAATATCACCCCACAAAACCACACATAAGTGAAAATAAAAACTAAATCTCACAAGGAACATTTAGATTAATTGCTGATAATGAGACTTTTGCAAAAACAAAACAGAGAAAAGTGAATATTAACTGTATCAACACTGCAAAGTCATCTGTGCAGTTAGTACAGTTCACTGCTCAAAGTACCTGGAAATGCTGCCTCATGACTGGAATATGTGGACCTGTTTATATATATATATGTGTGTATGTGTATAGTATCTTACAAAAGTGAGCAGACCCCTCAAATTTTTTGTAAATATTTTATTATATCTTTTCATGTGGCAACACTGAAGAAATGATACTCTGTTACAATGTAAAGTAGTGAGTGTACAGCCTGTATAACTCAACACATAGCCATTAATGTCTAAAGCTTGGCAACAAAAGTGAGTACACTGAAAAGATATAATAAAATATTTACAAAAATGTGAGGGGTATACTCACTTTTGTGAGATATGGTATATTCATTTAGATACCTCTGTAGACAAACAATAAAATGCCCTTAAGTTTTTTTTTATCTTTTCTAATCATACTCTTGAATCTTGCTTTCTTCATTTTCCCCCAGAACAAAGGAATCAATAATTCTCTTTGAGCCACATTCCCATCAAGAAAAAGGCAGGATCTCTTTTACGCAAACAAAGACATAATTAAATAAAAGTACTATCAAGAATGCTGTGTAATTAAACTTTAATTGGGATGTTGCTGTTAAAGTTGTTAGCAACAATACATTATTTTTTTTAAGTTGCCTATAGCTTATGCTCTTTATCAGTCTAATTGTTTCACAGATATTTCATTTAAAAGTTCACCACATGGAAGCTGAGACCTGTAGCTGCATGTGGCAGGGCCATGATTATTTAGTCAAATTCCTGGCCTTCTCTTCACCTATCCTGACAATGGCTGCTGAAACTAATCAGTAACTTAATAGGGAGAGATACAAGGCTGGATTAAGGCTCTATGGGCCATGGAGCAATTATACGGGGAAGGTCCCTTTTCTCTGCTTTCTGCTTCTTGTGGTCATTTCTCCTCCTGTTCTATTCTTTCTTTTGCCCATCTCTTCTTTTCCTTTTTTATGTTATCTTGCTTGTCTGCCTTTGACATTGTTCATCCTCTTTCTAACGTCTATTCTGCACCCCCTAGACATACATACACATGCAAACACACACACACATATATATCATACATGCACACAATTACAAATGCACACATATACAGTGCCCTCCACTAATATTGGTACCCTTGGTAAATATAAGCAAAGAAGGATGTGAAAAATTGTCTTTATTGTTTAACCATTTGATCTTTTCTTCAAAAAAAAAACAGAAAAATACTCTGCTCTCATGGATATCGAAGAATTGCAAGCACAACACAGGTTTATTAAAAAAACAAAAACAAATGTGGCACGATTATTGGTCGGATTCACCGATCAATGTCAGCAGTCTTTACATATCTGATAGTGGTTAAAGATTCTTTATTTTACAATATTTATATTATTTTAACAGCCTTTAATACATTATCTGAGCAATGATTAATTCATGTTTTTACTACAAAATTAAGTGTCAGACTCACCGTCATGCCCGCTACCCCGTCCGTCGCACCCGCGCTGCCTTCAAACGATGGCTCCACTCACCTCCGTCGTGCATCCACAGCATGGTTGGTCTCGGCATCCTGTCACCCTGGCCAGCCAGGAGAGGACATCGCTGGACGTGCTGCCATATTGCCCTCAGTTGAAGTTAGGGCACCTGACATTGGAGGATCTGGAAAAGGACATCATGGTCGGGTTATGTCCGTGGAGATGTGTATGAAGATAGAAGATAGCCGATTGAAGATATATCAATACTAGCATATATGCCCATCATTAAAATGGTGTTCTTTTTTCTTCTCTTTCTCCCTTTTCCCTCCCTTTCATTCTTCTCTTTCTCCATTTTCTCTCTTCCTCCCTCCATTTTTTTTTCTCCAATTCTCCCTTTTTCGTCTCTTTCTGTCTCTCACATAACACTTTGTTTCTCCCCTCACACAATCTTTTTTCCTTCTATTTTTTTCCTTTTTATTTGAAAATCCCTCCATTATCTACCTCTTTCTCTCTTCAGCTACCATCAACTACCATATTCTGATTAGTAGATCCAGCCAAACTGAAGCGTTACTAAATGGCATATCCCACACAACCGTGACCAGTATTAGATAAACACAGCTTCTTGCTGTTCTCAGAAATCATATTTATATATAAAGTACATAGTATACATACTGTATATATATATAGAATATAATTTTTAATGTTTGATAAACATAAGATTCAAAGGTTATTTTGTATTTATGGCTTTTGGTCTAAGCGTTCCTGTTGATTGGACCATTACATTAGTTGCTATGGTGATAGCAAGTCGCTAAGACCAGACTAGGCACCAGAATCACTTTTTATACATAACCCTAAATTTTTATCAAGTAAGTCACAATATCCATATTTGTGTTATCATCTACACTCAATTGCACTGTGTGTTAATCATAAAGGACTGTATTTGATGCCAGAGATAAGTGTATAATAATTAAGCAGCAATGCTTCAGTAGACTGCAATGGAAATTAATCAGATAAAAAGAGTGATACGTTTCATCTCAGTTAGCGGATCCAGGCCAATATATCTTTATTTTGTCTATTTTTTGCAGAGGGGTTACTATTCTATTACTAATTAAATATTTATTTGAGGTATTAAATCTATCCTAACGTCAGTAGTACTCATAACTATAATAATATACAATACTCTTTGGATAGTAGGTGTCACTTCTTAGTAAACCGCTTTGATCATGTATGCATTCATAACAAGACTTTGCTTGCAAATTTTCACCACTTGGAGAAAATGACCTGAATCTGTGCTCATACCCACAATGTGTGGCATATATCTTCACAGGGGGGTGCAGTAAGAGGTGGGCCTGGGGGGGTATCCACCTACCTTATCTACCCAGCCACTGTGCAGCATATTGATGCATAACATTGAGACATATTAGTGGACTCTGTTTCATTCAATACTTTGCAAGGTGTTCAAGCAAGACAGTGGGGCAGCTCAGAAGGAAAGAAAATCATGATTGTCCCAGTTAAAATGGGACACTTGGGAGGTATGGTCATGGTATTGTACAGTCACTGTAATGTCAACATGACACTGGCTTGTACACCTAGGATAGTTAAAGCTAGGAGAATTTAAAGAGTTTTTCTCGGTTAAAAGAAATAATGATCAGAACATTTTAGACAACTATTTTGATAATTCAAAACTGCCCATAAATTGAATGTCACAACCAAGTATTACTGAAAAGAATGCAGGCTCTGTAAGTTATTAGCCCCACAAAAGACATGTAAATGTGTTCAAGAATGCCTTTTTCCCTCACTGTTTAGATATCCTTTATTGAGTATAAAAATGTCAAATCGTGCACTTTTCTGTTATCAGAAAGTTAATAAAGACAGTACATGGAAATAAATGTTCAGTCCACTGGATAATAAACATTGTTTAGCTGTCTCCACCATTGTCTTTCCATCAGTGTGATTAATGGGAAGAATGTCTCCAAAGCTTGTAATGGCATTCCCGCAAGACACTTTACAGCTTGCACAGATAGGAAAATATTAGCAATTCTCTTCAGAGTTCCCATCTGTAATAAGAGAAACGCGCTGGTAGAAATGGGAAACATAGCAAAGAGAAATCAATCAGTGCAGTGCCAAGGAGCATGTCCAATGTAAACAAAAAAGTACATTTTGTTATATTGAAATGTATTGCTGTCTGAACTGTTCATTCTTGGTGTCATCCTGTAGGAGGGAGAAACATTGGACTGCAGGAAACAATATATATTTTGCAGGAAGAAAGAAGGAAGTATTTATTAAATTGCCGAAAAGTTTTGTACTTGCACAATAGCATACCAACATCACAAAAACAGGTTTTACATCCTTAATACTGTTTCAAAATCAACAACAAAATCTTAACTTTGAGTTGCATTATTGCATTTATTATATAAATCAATAAAGTATAATTATAGTAACACAACTCATAGAAAATCACTAAAAGGTATTTTCTACGTTTAGAGCTAGTATTTTATTAATACATTCATTGCTGCTAATAGACTTATGGGCAACAGGTTAAATTTATAATTCTAACACGTTTAGTAATTTCATAATGTTTGAAGAAGACGTTCCATAGAAAAAATATCTTGGAGTGTGTAGCATTGAAGAAAATGGTTTGATTTCATTTTGTTCCAATAAACCACCATTATCTGTAGACCAGGAGGGTGCCATTGTTGTCAGTCATGTGACTTTCTCTACTCAATTACCACACTGAGATGATTCTTTATGGCAATTCTAACAAAGACCTTCATAATTCTTTCCTTTGTCGCTTTTATTAGTGTGAGTGTCTGGGTGGATGATCAATAAGGCTTTGTGCTGCTTACCACAAGACAGTGGACTTGTCTAGTAGATTGTGCTAAGATAACAGAGCTATAACTCATACATATGCCAAATACACAGCTGTCCGAAAATGATATCATGTAAAAACTAGATGCGTTTTAAAATACAAAACAAAACAATATTTTTGAAAGCATTTCAATGTGACACTTGTAATAAAAATTGGTGGGAGTTCCCTTCAGATTTTCTACATAGATCTTTAATAGAAATCTCACTAAATGTAAAACAGCAAAACAAAGATCTGTCATAAATTCTGAAACTTGAGTGTGCTTATGCGCTTTAAATGCCTGAGGTTAATTGTAATCCCACTCTGGCTCTGATATATAAAATCCTTTTTAACTGTTAAATCTTGGTTTTGCTGGGCGTCTCCAGCAAAGGTATAAAGGGTTATGCATTTCATATCAGTTTTGGAGTATTTAAGAATATTATATTGTTTGCTTATCTCAAGGGTTAACTGTAATATTTGACTTGATTATATTAAAGAAATGCTCCACGTCTTTTCAGTTTCTCTTGGGTAATGCGTCTTCACTGCATTAATGGTCTAGTCTCTGTTTTATGACCTCCAATTAAAACATGGCACTGACAATAGCCAATTCTAGTTTGGTAACCATGGTCATGAAACTGTTGTCCATCTATATCTCGGACCGCACCCAGGGACATTTCCATCACTGTTGCTCGGGATCCTGGCCGCAGTGCTTTTTGGACTGGGACATCCTGGGATCCCGAGCTATCCATCAGTACCCCAGAATTGCTGCGGCTTCATCAGGATTACCCCCAAATCAGTGACTTTTTGTTGTGCAGGTATTGCTGGGTATGGTGATGGATTTGTGGTGCCAGGCTGTATTGTCTGTCTTAATGTAATCATGCTCTTATCAAAATCTGTGTGTATATATCTTTGTTGGTATGCTGCTAATTAACTTGTTTTACCTCAACATTGATTCTGTCTGATGTTAATAGGCTATAATTTTTCTATTAGTGCTGTATTTCAACTTTGTGTATCCGGGGTCCCCGATTCCTGTCCTAGGCTTAAGGAGCGGCTTCTGACTATGTATCCGTCACACTGCATAAATGTTAGGAGCTACGATAAACTAGTTTTCACCTGTGTAAATTTTGTTTCTTGTAATGTCAAAATGTCAAAATAAAAACACTTTAACTCTAAGTATAGTTAATTTAATAAAAGAAACAGAAAGCTGTACAAACGATATATGTAATGAAAAAAAGGACTATTTAAAACACCCTCTCTAGCCACAGAGCAGACTAATACACAAGCTTCGGATGATCATCTTGAAGTCAGAGAGATTACACCAGCATATAGATTGTGAAAAAAATCAGCAAATACAAGTGAACAGGGCTTAACTTGCAGGGGAAGGCTAGCACTTTCTGTCCCCGAGGACAGGTAAAGCCAATTGGCCCCATTGGCCCTTGCCCCCCAGTATCTCATATACGCACTGGCACACATATTTACAAACACACTAATGCTAACACACACTCCCTATCACACACTTACACCTTTTAATGGTAAAACACACACACATTCACTCTAACATACTTACATACTCCTACCCTCCCTCACTCCTTTACCTCGGCCACAGCTTTCTTTATGGCAGTCTCGCTTTTCCCACTGGGTCACTTAACATCATGTTAAGTGACTCCGCTGTGCAAGTGCCAGGTCGGACCGGGTCTTTATGAGGAATTTTGTATCAGCCCTGGGGGAAATTACAATTTCCCCTGGGCCAGCCCGCCCATAATAACTTGCTTTCTATGACCCACTAGCAACAAGTGCTCTTTTAACCTATAGTCCTATACTGAAAAGTTATCACGAAGATAGGCATCATTTATATAGCTACTCTTGTGCTTCAATTATTTTTTTTGTTGAGTTCTCCATGACAACACCACATTTTTTTCCAAGTAAGAGAAAAGACCAGTGAATCATGACAACCTGCATTCTGTATATGGCTTAGATAATAATCTCATTTCATACTGTGGCTATTGTACAGAGGGAATGAAAATAGTTCAGATAATTAATTGTGTTTTTTCCAGATATGAAGGTGTGCTATTAGAATCTAGTTGGAAAAAATATATTTTATATCTCACATTCAAACCCAGAAATAAATCAATGAATCCAGTTCCTGTTATGGCCCTGCTTGTTTACTGCTTCTCATGATTTCTGACATCTTGACCTTGGCTTTGGCATTTCAACTTTCTGATTTCTCCTATCCTTGACCTTTTGGCGTGGTCGATTGTTCTTCCATTATCAACTACCAGATCAAGGCACCTTTGGTTCTGGGTGGTTTATCAGTAAGTTAAACAGCCGCTTGAACCCTCCATTAGGAGGTTGAAAAAAATCCACTTTGGTTGCAATGGTGTCTCACTTCTTTTGGTATACATCAGACTTGGGCCAAAAATTATTTGGAAAAATGTGATTGTTTCTTTTTTGGTGCATTTGTATTCAGACAATTAATATATATTATATAATTTTAAAATTCAAAGTTGTCACTCACCCTCACTCATGCTCTCTCACACACTCACTCTGCAGTAAGATTCATGGATAATGTGTTAATGTGACTATTCTGTTCTCTGGCTTCGTGATCTGCTTGTTTTTTCCTTTCTTTAACCTTTTGGGTTTTTTAACTGTGAACAATTTACAGAGATGTACAAGAGAATAAGGCGGTGACCTTTTGTGCCAGTAGTGAGGAGTTAAATTTTAGTGAGGGCTGTCTCGGAGTGTTGCAGACAGACTGGAAAGGGTAAAGCAAGGAGTTAAGGGACAGCATGTGGGTTAGGTGATTGTAGGTTTAAAATTCCAGTAGCTTCGAGATCAGACAGAGAAAGGAGACAGCACAGTAGTTAATGGGGCTGTAGGGTCTAAGGTACATTCCTCCAGAAATTAAACTTGAGTAGAAATGTTGATTTTTTCTGTTTATCAAATCTTTCCTAGGAAAATTGACAGGTCAAAAATTTCAGTCCTCAGTCCATTTGTGATCAGGAAGCTGTTTAAAATTCTGATACAAAATACAAGATTTTATTCCGCTTTTTGTTTAATATGCATTGTTGCCTTATAGAGCTAATGAGGCTCCATGTATCAGTTAAGCTTAGTTTGCTCCATGGGTATAATGTTTAACAACACATCAATTCTTTTTTCATGGATTGTGGATCGATACTAGTCTCTTTTTATAAAAGATTAATATATGAGTGTATGTGCTTGTCTGGAGGACCATACTGCATCCTCCTCCTATGTTGTTTTTAGTGCAGTATAATGATTTTTATAAGGCAACATTGGTGTGAACCGAGGTCATAATGAATTTTCCAGTTTTTTCTAAAAAGCATACTTGAATGCACAAACACTGAGCATAATAAAGATTATTTGTCTCCATATGCATAAATATTACAGCTAGTAATGAAATCAGTGACTCAAAAATCTTGATTTCTCTCTCAGGTGCTTTAATGCTATAACGCCGGTCTTTATATTATTTATTTCATGATGTATCTTTTCTGCTTTACATTACAAATGTATTTATTTTTAATTTTCTTCCATTTATTAGTTATTTATTTATTTATTTTTTTAAACTTTTTTTTCTGGTAATCCCCAAGGGATCTCTCTTGGAACTGGATGGTGCACATTATGATGCTACATGTGACATAATTGTATTTATTTATATTTCAACTATTTTTAATAACTGTATTGGAGGAGAAACATCACCATCTTGGGCAAAAACCGTAGGATGTACTACTACGTTCTCTGTCACCTACAGTCTGTCCTTTGCCACTTATGGATTATGTTTCAAACAAAACCAAACGTGTGGGAGGAGTACGTCTTTGGTGACACCACTAATGGCACAAACTGGTTCAATTGATGTGATGGTGATATATTTATTTCAATCTTCAATATTTTTAATGGTAATTTGTTGGCAAATGGTACAAAGCTCAAGCCAAAATAAGTGAGAAAAATCGTCAAACATGTGGCAGTTTTACGTTGATAAGTATAAAATAAAGCAGCTGGGACTTAAAAATCACAAGACAAAAAATAGAATTGGGGGCACTGTTCTGTCAGAAGAGAGACTTGAGCGTAATTATTTTTGAGGTAAGTAGGCAGTGCAATAAAGCAAGCAGAGTGCTGGGTTATATAGCTAGATGCATTAATAGCAGAATAAGAAAGGTGCTTCTGTCACCTTACAGTGTGGAAAGTTAACATAGGATGTTTTTTCTTTAACGTCAGTAGGGATTCTATCTTTAGGATGTGGAAACACCTATGCCAGGGGCGTCCAACATGCGGCCAGGGCAACCGATCTTACGCGAGCCGCACCTCAAGCCCTGCTACTTACTTATGGGAGGGTCTTCTGGACTGCACAGAGGAAGCGGAGTTCACGTGACATCCTACTTCCTCTGTGCTTTAGCAGAGAAGGCAGAGGGAGGCCGCGCCCCCTGCTGAAGTCTGTGAGTCGCATCAAGGAGCTGCAGTGCAGGTAAGGGGTGGGGAGGGTGTTTGAATGAGTGTGTGTGATTGAGGGAATGAACTGTAATGAATGATTATATGAATAAAAGAGTGTGTGTGTGTGTGTGATAGCATGGATGTGTAAGTGCTGGAACCTAGGCATGATGGGACTGTGATTGCTGTTAGCAATCACACTCCTATCATGCCAAGTCAGCCAGTACATGCTGAAACCTGGCCAGCTGCCCCCTTGTGTAGTGATGCTGCCAGCAGTATGGGGTCTGCACTTACAGCCACCCTGTACCAGCATGTACTGGCTGACTTGGCATGATAGGAGTGTGATTGCTAACAGCAATCACAGTCCCATAATGCCTAGGTTCCAGCATTTACTGCATGGATGTGTAAGTGCTAGAATCTAGGCATTATGGGACTGTGATTGCTGTTGGCAATCACACTCCTATCATGCCAAGTCAGCCAGTACATGCTGAAACCTAGCTAGCTGCCCCCCTTGTGTATTGATGCTGCCAGCAGTATGGGGTCTGCACATCACTTACAGCCACCCTGTACCAGCGTGTATTGGCTGACTTGGCATGATAGGAGTGTGATTGCTAACAGCAATCACAGCGAGCACAGTCCCATCATGCCTAGGTACCAGCATTTACCAGCTGTTAGCAATCACACTCCTATCATGCCAAGTCATATTGCTAATTTTGTCCAATTGTGTGTTACCTACTTTTATTAAAAATGTGAGTTTTTATTATTATTTTTAAAGGTGGGGGTCATTTTCGGTTTTGGCTAAGTGAACCCTGAATGTTTTGGTCCAGAATTTTCATTTTAGTTCATCCCTAGAATAAATCTAGGGAATCCTGAATTTGTAGTCGCAAAACTTTCTAGGCCCAGAAATCAGTGAGAGGAAGAGTAAAGGTTTTGTGTCATTTTACTTTATTTTAATCTGCATATTTTATTAAAGGCCATATTTTTTGTCACAGTGAAAAATGAGTGCGGCCCTCGCACGTGTACAATTCTGATGAAGTGGCCCACTGCAGAAAAAACTTGGACACCCCTGGATTATGCCCTTTGTACATGCGCCCCTTTTTCTTTGATTTTTTTACAGATATGATTCAATATGTAAATGGAATTTGTTGAATTTGTTGAAAAAAATTGTTGGGTAAAAATCATGTTTTTTTTAGGGGGTGGGGGGGCCCTTAACAGATTCTCGCACCCGGGTCCTGAGGCGTCTAGTTACGCCCCTGCAAAGAATGTATGCACCAATTTGCATGTAATAAAATTCATTCCGCAAAATGGATTCTAACATGCATTAAAAATAAAAATAACGTTTTGAAGAATAGAATGTTCCTTTAAGGTTGAGTTGATTTCTAAATGCTAAAAAAGGTGGTTGAGGATGCATCCTTCACTAAGTATGGCACAGTGTCCTAGGACAGATACCTGTAAACATTTTTTTCGACATATTATATCTGGGTATACCATCTTTATTACAGTGTAAGCGTGATACAATGCAATAGAGAAGGCATCGTTAAGCTATGTGGATAGGGACCTCACTTTTTCTATACCATTTCTGTAGCTCTCCTCTAAACGAACATTTAATGCTAATAATTTACCAAGAAGCATATCTTTTGGTATGCAGAATGAGGCTTTTGACACTGTCCGACATTGTAAGATATATCGTAACAGACGAACCACCCCTTTAACAAAAAATGATAATGCTTAAAACATAATTTTGTTTTCGTTCCGTCATTACGAGCAGAGCTATATTTTTCAGTCTGTATAGACCATCCATCATAGAAAGTAAGTTGGCAAGTTTAATAGGGCACATTTAGAGCACCTTTAAGCTCTGTAGATAGGGATCTATTTCACTTTACAGAAATGTCCAGGTTAACCCATAAAACGGCTGATCTAGGAAGAAAACCAATCGCTGTATATAGGATCAGGAAGGATTTTTTTTCTCCCTGTATGTACCCTTTTTTTACATACTGTATCTGTATAGACCATCTTAGAATGTAGGCTTGGCAGAGCGTAATAGGACAGGTACCCATAAACTCTGCAGTCAGGGAGCTTGTTTCTCTATGTTTTATCTGTATATTCCAAACATATTAGAATGTAAGCTTCCAAACATAATAAGAGAGGTACCTGTAAATAGTGATAAAGTAAATGACACCATATTGTTATTTTGCTAGCCAAAGTTAACCGTTTCACGATAACCACAAATCCTTTATCAAACAAAGCAATAAAACTCTCTAGAATATTCTTAAAGATGTAAATTGAGGGTCATGCATCTTTCAGTTCAGTGGGGGAGGGGTGTCAAACATCAGGGTTTTTTCCTGTTACTTGAGTGTTGTATTTTGAAATAAGGTGGCATTGGGCACTTTATGAATGAAACATAAATATTGTTGCTAGTTCTGCTTTCTGCTTCTTTTGAGGTGTTCCCGCAACCCTGAAAGTGGCGTTTTGACACATTCTTGTGCAAAAGCTTATCAATCAACCAATGAACCTTTCCTGCTGATGGGACCATTCCATTGGTTGCTATGGTGATAAGAACACTATTCACATAATTTAACTGCATAATTAATTGCAGTCAGTTTGTCTAACATTTTTCTGCATCATTCTGTGCCCATAGCATTTTCTGATCTCAGCTTACAATGCCCATTTAAACTGAGATCTTAACAGGGTCATAAACTTATTGTTATATGGTGAACCAGGTATGAGAGTTCCCTTGAATAAACACCATTTGGTTAAGCATGAAGGAGCTGTCAAATATATTTAGTATGCTAACCAAGGAGATGGGATGATTTACAATTTAAGATGAAAAATGAAGTATGATGGTGGTATTTTGTTCATATTTAATGACTGGCCCACTTTTCAATAGAAAATTAGATCAATCTAGCCAGGAGAAAATAAGAAAATGTCTTTGCAGTAATCTGTGATTAAACCCTACAATTTCTAGTATATGTGTGTGTCGCTTTAAATGTATACCTGGCATACTGTGACACAATGACAATGACATCACAAGAGAAAGTTGTCTCCCAAGACAGCCAGCACAAACAAATCAGTCTGCTATGCATTCCATACAGAAGATGCTGCTCACAAAAATTGTGCTGAGGAATATCTTCTGGACTCCCAACAGAGAAACCTGAACCTCTGAAGAACCAACCCACAAAGGAAATTATCACAGCAAGGATTTCATTCTTAAAATTGTTCACATGGGAGGGAATATGACATTGTAAAGATAGACCCTATTAAGAACAAAAATCTGTATGAGTATGGCCAGTGCCTGTTCAACAGTGCTGAAAGATATATTTTGAGTTTAAATTTGTGGTTGGATGTTATAGTTTTGTGACTGAGGTTAGGGTTAGAGGTTGCTGAGATCAGAATTGCTTTTGGTTAGTAAGGATTAATTGGGTCTAATGTCCAGTTTATAGATGTGAGTCAATGAAATGTGATAACATATGAGGTTATGGGGATGCAATGAAGGAAGATAGTATACATTATTATCTTTATCTACTATTTATCTTAGAATATAAGCTTTGCAGGGCCAAGGCTAATGCTCTGTTTGCAAGGACATCATTTCTCTATACTGTATCTGGAGAAATGATACCATCCATCTCTGAATTTAAGCTTTGTACAATCCGGCTAATCAAGGAAGAGCGCTGATCATAATACTGTATCTGGGGTCAGGAAAGATTTTTTAGCCCAAAGAAAGATAATTGGCTGGAGTTTCACAAAGCATGGCAAAGTGTAATAGAGCAGACACCGAAAAGCTCCAAGGACAGGGACCTGAATTCTCCATACCGTGTCTGTATATACCATCCATTCTAGAAGGTAAGCTTGGCACAGACTAATAAGACACTTTTAGGGTACCTATAACCTCTGCAGACAGGACTCTGTTTCCATATAAACCCATAAGGCGACTGATCCAAGGAGAAAATTGACCACCATATCTGGGGTCAGGAAACCTCCCCTCCCCCCCACGAAGCATAATTGGCTGGAGTTTCAGCAAGTGCGGCACAGTGTAATATGACAGATACCTGTAACCTCTACCGGTAAGTACCTTTTTTCTCTGAACTATATCCTTATACACCATCCAGCTTATAATGTAAGCTTAGGACAGGGACCTTTAGGGTATGTTTAAGCTCAGCGTACAGGGATCTGTTTCCATTTATAGCAATATATAGGTAGATTCATCAGGCGACTGATGGAAGAAGAAAACTGAAGGATATTGGCTGGATTTTCACTAAGTATGGTATAGTGTAATAGGACAGATATCTGTAAGCTCTAGCGGTAGGTACCTTTTTTCTTCATATTATCTCTGTGGATTAGCCCTGTGGATAGGAAACTCACTTTTTCATTCTGTTTCTGTATATATATATATATATATATATATATATATATATATATACTATCTGTCATAGAATGTAAGCTTACGAACACAGAAAAGAATCACAGCACTAGAAACAGCTTCCAATCTAATCCTTAGCTTACTTTATTCAGAGACAGGAAAACAAAAAAGGCAACGTTTCGGCCAAACAGGGCCTTTTTCAAGCTTAATGCTATGTCCGTATTTAATGCTATGTCCATGTTTAATGCTATATATATGAGTTATGTTATGTTCATGTTTTATGCTATGTGCATTTTTAATGCTATATCTATGTTTAATGCTATGTCCATGTTTAATGCTATACCCATGTCTAATGCTATGCCTATGTTTAATGATATCTCCATGTTTAATGTTATCGCTATGTGTTTGATATGTCCATGCTGTCTCTACGAGTAGTGCTATGCCCATGTTAAATGCTATATCCATGTTTAATGTCATGTCTATATTTAATGTTATCTCTATGTGTTTGATATGTCCATGTTTAATGCTATATCTATGAGTAATTCTATGTTCATGTTTTATGCTATGTACATTTTTAATATTATATCTCTGTTTAATGCTATATCCATGTTTAATGCTATGTCCATGTTTAATGTTATCTCTATGTGTTTGATATGTCCATGTTTAATGCTATGTCCATGTTTAATGCTATATATATATGAGTCATGCTATGGTCATGTTTTATGCTATGTGCATTTTTAATGCTATATCTATGTTTAATGCGATGTCAATGTTTAATGCTATATCCAATGCTTAAGCTCTCTATGTTTGTAATGCTAAATCCAGTTTAAGCATGTCCAGTCTTATATATGTTCCATATTAATGCTGATCTCCAGGTTTTATGCTTGTCTCTACGATATGCTATGCCTGGGACCATGTTAAAATGCTATATCCATGTTTAATGATATGTCCATGTGTAAGGCAATGTTCATGTTTTATGCTGTGTGCATTTTTAATGCCATATCTATGTTTAATGCTATGTCAATGTTTCATGCTATATCCATGTTTAATGTCATGTCTATATTTAATGTTATCTCTATGTGTTTGATATGTCCATGTTTAATGCTATATATATGAGTTATGCTATGTTCATGTTTTATGCTATGTGCATTTTTAATGCTATGCCCATGTGTAATGCTATGCCCATGTGTAATGCTATGTCCATGTTTAATGCTATGACCATGCTTAATGCTATATCTATGAGTAATTCTATGTTCATGTTTTATGCTATGTGCATTTTTAATGTTATATCTCTGTTTAATGCTATATCCATGTTTAATGTTATCTCTATGTGTTTGATATGTCCATGTTTAATGCTATGTCCATGTTTAATGCTATATATCTATATGAGTCATGCTATGTTCATGTTTTATGCTAAGTGCATTTTTAATGCTATACCTATGTTTAATGTTATGTCAATGTTTAATGCTATATCCATGCTTAATGCTATGTCCATGTTTAATGTTATCGCTATGTGTTTTATATGTCCATGTTTAATGCTGTGTCCATCTGTAATGTTAAGTTCATGTTTTATACTATATCCATTTTTAATGCTATATCCATGTTTAATGCTATGTCCATGTTTAATTCTATGACCATGATTAATGCTATGTCCATGTTTAATGTTATCTCTATGTGTGATCTTATGCCCATGTTTAATGCTATGTCAATGTTTAATGCTATATCCATGTGTACTGCTATGTCCATGTTTAATGCTATATCCATGTTTAATGTTGTCTCTACGAGTAGTGCTATGTCCATGTTAAATGCTACATCCATGTTTAATGCTATGTCCATCTGTAATGCTATATCCATGTTTAATTATATGTCCATGTTTAATGCTATGTCCATGTGTAATGCAATGTTCATGTTTTATGCTGTGTGCATTTTTAATGCCATATCTATGTTTAATGCTATGTCAATGTTTCATGCTATATCCATGTTTAATGCTATGTCTATGTTTAATGTTATCTCTATGTGTTTGATATGTCCATGTTTAATGCTATATGTATGAGTTATGCTATGTTCATGTTTTATGGTATGTACATTTTTAATGCTATATCTATGTTTAATGCTATGTCCATTTTTAAGGCTAACTCCATGTTTAATGCTATGTCCATGTTTAATGCTATGACCATGATTAATGCTATATATATATATATGAGTCATGCTATGTTCATGTTTTATGCTATGTGCATTTTTAATGCTATACCTATGTTTAATGCTATATCCATGTTTAATGCTATATATATATGAGTCATGCTATGTTCATGTTTTTTGCTATGTGTATTTTTAATGCTATACCTATGTTTAATGCTATGTCAATGTTTAATGCTATATCCATGTTTAATGCTATGTCCATGTTTAATGTTATCTCTATGTGTTTGATATGTCCATGTTTAATGCTATGTCCATGTTTAATGCTATATATATTTGAGTCATGCTGTGTTCATGTTTTATGCTATGTGCATTTTTAATGCTATATCTATGTTTAATGTTTTGTCAGTGTTTAATGCTATATCCATG
>VKOC01000001.1:41021984-41043313 GCA_009364415.1 Spea multiplicata
CAACCGCTCGGCACCCCTTGGGCCCCCCTGACTAGCAGAACTCCAGGGCCCGGTCTCAGTTGCGACCCCTGCGACCCCGGATTTATCGGCCTATAACACGCAGGTAGGGTTTCAGGTTCATATTTTAGTTAAAAAAGTGCGTGTTATACGCCGATAAATACGGTAACTTGTGTTCAGTAAACGGGAAAGAAGAAAATTACAGCTAAACACGAGCAGCGCAGAAATGTTAAAACGGCCATTGTCACGAAGGGTACAAAAAATAAAATCAGCCTTTGTCACGAAGGGGTTAAAGGCATCAGTTGCTGCACTCTGGACGGGACAAGATGGCTAGGGATATTTCAGTTGAATCATTTAAACAGGTCATGTTTTGATATGCCGTTACCTTGGCCTTGGCCAATAAAACAGCTTGTAATATTAATTGGTCTATTAAAAAAAAAAAGCAAAACAAAGACTTGAATGCCTTTGGACCTTCCCAGCATCTGGAACATCAGTGACTCTCGAAGCCTTTTAAAATGATGCTTGCGAGCTATGCCCTCTCTACCTAATGTATCGATTTGTCCAGTCTCATCATTTCATTATTTCATTTGAATATATGTATTGGGGAAAAAGCGCTGCGTACGTTGTTGGCGCTACGTAAATAAAATATAATAGTAAAATGGCAATTATTCAGAGGCTTTGTTGACCTGCCGTTCAATGCTGTGTGCCTGAAATGTTAAAAGGACAGAATCATAAATTTCATCAGTATTCTCTTGCGAGGTACATTTTTCATTTCCTCCTGTTATTTCTATACATCAATATGCTATATACTAAATATTTCATAGTAATATATATATATATATATATATAATATATATATTTTTTTTTTTATTTATTTATTTTTTTTCCCATGGACATTTTTGATGAATATTTATTTTGAGACCAAATATGATATATTTTTTGTTTGTTTCCTTTTTATTATTGCTTTCTCTAAAAACGACCATGTATTCTGCCGGAAAGAAATAAACACAAACAGTAGAATAATTCATGTACTTTCACTGCTGTTAATCTGAAAGTAAATATAATTCTTTTCCAACAGGGATTTGGCAGCACGAAACTGCCTGGTAGGTGAAAATAATGTTTTGAAAATCAGTGACTTTGGCATGTCTCGTCAAGAGGATGATGGAATATATTCATCTTCCGGCTTAAAACAAATACCTATCAAATGGACAGCCCCAGAAGCTCTGAACTATGGTAAGGAAGTAAAATGTATATATTTATTTATTTATTTATTTATTTTATATATATTTTTATAGCATCTCTGTGTGAACCACGTCGCTTAAACTCACTAATAGCTTTATCTACTGCGATGGTGTTTTGTTTGTTTTATTCATGCTAGTACATTTGTTTTATCATACTGAGAAGGATTAGAGGCAAATAATGTTAATTCTTCATTTGTTTTATCATACTGAGAAGGATTAGAGGCAAATAATGTTAATTCTTCAATAAAAAGGTACATTAATGTATTTTACTGTATTATTAATTGGCAGACTAGAGTGAAAGCCTAACGTGAGCATGATCATCCCTGCTGGTAATTGCAGATATGGTGAAGCAGAATGAAAAATGTGTTAAAATGTATCAGTTCTGCACGCAATTAGAAAGTAGTTTGTTATGAAACGTTTGCTTCTAACATCTATTAAAAAGAATTTAACAAATTGGCCTGTGGGATATAGCTTTATATAAATGAGAAAAAACCAACAATATTATCATTATTTGAAGCCGTCACAGCTCCATTCAAACATAAATTCAAATAATAAACATTTAACGCCAAGCTGTCAATATGAGGTCTGTTGACTAAAAGTAGAGTTTGCTGAAGAATCGCGGTCTTAGTTCTTTGATTCAGTGTAGATTATGAACGGCTAACCCCTATGAGCATGGACTGTATGAAGCGCATGGCTGGCCAAGTATAATGTACAGTTAAATCTGTGTGATTTCCTCATGGGCTCCTCATCCATTGAACTATACACTATGCAGGGTCGGGATGAACATGCGTTGTTAATCATAATGAGTAGAGAGAGGGTGCAGAAACCACAATGCTCTCCAACTCTCCCTTTAGTGAATGAATCCCCTGTGTGTAATCATTTATCTAGATTCATAGAATTCATAGAATTATTATTATTCCCCCCATATATGATGGTATTCTGGGGTAATAGATCCTGTTCTCATGGACACATTTCTGGTATATTTAGCAAACTTTGGTAAGGCAATTCTACTTTTAAGATTTGAAGTGATATAATAATGTACTAGGGAAGGCCTTCAGGGGAATGTGGTAGAATCTTGGCCACAATATTAGTAGGTCATATAGCCAAACAATGGGTAACGTAAACATATTTCTAATAAATGAATCGGGTTTCACCCTCTTTTCTCCGTATGAGTCAATAACATGTTTGGGCACATTAACAAACGTATTCACCTGGAGAGAGAAATGTTACAACTTCCCTTTCATTACAGGGGCTTATTCACTACATGGCATGTTGTAGGTGAGCTGTAAATTTTCACCTCATCAATTTAACCATGCTTTTTGCAAAGTAAGAGAAAATCTCTCCAGGCTTGTCCCTCCATAATCCACAGTTCATGCGGTGAGATGAATTGTTAACTAGCCGTACAACTGTAAATGTTTCCATTATTCCTGGTGCATCATGAAGACCACGTGCTGGTTTGCTGATCCTTTCACTTTTTGACATTATTGTCTTTAGTGAAAGTAAGGTCCCCAAAGCAGAATGCCGCATTCTAGGCAAACTCCTTTGTAAAATGGCCAAAGTATGTTTTCAATAGTGAAGAGTTAAAAAAAAACTACATCATGTTTTCTTCGAGGCTGGTTCTGTTATTTGTCTCTGTACTTAGCATTGTCTACTGTGCAGTATTTTGCTGAAGAACCCCATTGATATAGCCTGGTTTTGTCTCGTTTTGTTCCAATACATTTTCTTTATCTTGAGACCTGGAGGCTGCCATTGGTGTCAACCATGAAATACTGTGCTATGTAGTCCTTCGTAGACTTTTATAAGCCAGAACGTCTGGCCGGGTCTATGCAGAGCAGACCCCAGTGTACATCCTAATTTACACTGATATCACTGATTTCTTTGGACTATTTGCATGAAGGCTGAAAGACGCAAAGTATGGATAACAGTCCCAAACATAAAACACCCAGATTCTTTATGGATAGTCTGTCCCTTGATTAAGTATAATCTGGTAGATCTGAGACTTGTATCTCAGCTTTGAAAATCGGACCTTTCCCTATTCGCGTTCTGCAGTTTACCCAATATCTGTTGTTCTATGACACATTACTTTGGATATTTTATATTCTGTGAGTTTGTCCCCAGTATAACAGTACATTTTCATGTGTTAGTCCCCTGGCTTCATGTCTGCAACTTGGATGATTTATGATGATCTGGAGGGGGACCTGCTTTCCCTTCATAACAGTTCAGCATATGGGGAGGACCAAGGAATGTTGACTTGAATGTGCAGGGGTTGTGTCTTCCCTTGTGGGTGGGATGATGATAAATAAGGAAGATTCCCCACCACTCTCCACAAGAGCCTGCAAGTGCTGTGCGCATGTCCATTATAGCCACGTGCCAAGAAACATAAAGCAAAGAGAAAGATAAGAATCAACAGCTACTTGAGCACTGAAGATCCATAGAAAAACAACTCTCATCACATTGGTTTTGTTTGATTGGCATAGAAGCACTGTCTTAAATTACAGGAAAAAAAACCTTTTTAACTGTTTAAGTGTGCTCCAAAAAGCCATGCTTCAAATAAAATCGGAAAACATTTCAGAACCACTGTGATCTTTAAATTATAGCGTTCCAAATCTTTCCAATTATGTTTCAGTGCATTTTGATGAAACTCCTTCTGTTAAAGTTCCACTTAAATCACATACCATTTAGATAATCAGCCTCAGTTCACACAGTGCAATCAAGTGAAGTATGACGGTAATTAACTATACCTATACAAACCTTTTTCTGTGTGATCGTGGCCAACCCAAAAAGAAAATAGGCCTTTGACTAGTCTGTTCATGTTAACAGATTTTACAAATACCAATGATTACTCCGCACAGCACTCCTCATCGTCATCATCATTAGAACAATTAATCTGAGTAGGTCAAGTTTCAAACTGTGTTCTCAGCATCGTTAATATTGGGTATGTCTACAGCAAGTGTTATAACAGAAGAACACCACTGGACTTAAATGTGGTCTACAATTAATGCTTCCTCAGTCTTTTGTCCTTAGCCAGCCAGCCAAAATTGCTGCGCGTCAGGCACAAACACTGTATTTTCACATAAATGAATAGATTTTGTTTACTTCCATGATTTGCATATGCCAAATTACTTAGTTTTTTTCAGTTAGCTTTTTTGTTTGTTTCTGAAGAAATACGTCATGTTAATCAGGCAACATGTCAACTAGCAGAATGCTTTTTTATTTTTTTTATTTTACAAAAGTGACATTCCATATATTTTACGTTCAAAATAGTCCACAAACAACAGTGTTAATTCTCTGTGCCCGGCTTCTTCTATCTTGTGAAATGTAATTACATTTAATATATAGTAACCGAATGGCTTCTGCAAAGTGTGTGAAATTACAGCATGCCACAATTTGAAGCAAATGGGTAAGCAGAAAGAAAACTCATGTTAACTTCCAGCCGCACATTGAATGCTCTTAATTCTGGTCTATTAAACTCAAAAACTAATTTAACACAGCTGGGGAAGATAGTTAGTTTAAGTGCACACTAAATCCTCAAGACAGTTAACACACTATTCCTATATGATTTCTGTCGCTGTAGGTAGCAAAATGGCTTCAACAAGTTTCAACGGTTGCCAGAGATCTTCTTGGCATATGTAGAAGCCGGAAGGTCTTACTCCAACAAGAACATTTAAAATAAAAAGAGGAGATATACACTAAATGTTTGAGTTCTACTGAAACCAAATACACGCCTTTTATAAGTAAAATGATGCCAGGGCACTAGTAAGTGAGAATCGAAGAATACATCTTACGGTAAAAGAAGCAGTAAAATAATAAACAAAATAAAAACTTGGCTCAATGTGTCATTGTTCATCTTTCTTAATACTTGGCTCAGAGGCAAAGGATCTTATTACTCTGTCATTTAAGATGTCTGGCTCTTGTGTGTTTTTGTTTGAAAGTATATGTGTACTATTATTATTATTATTTTTTTTGGACAGAGCCAGGCACAGCTAACACTTTCAAAAAAATATTGCTATTATTAAGAAAATAGTGTCGGACATGCCATGTTTTCTTAAAAGGGATCAAACTATGTTCAGTTCACTTACCCGATACCCCTGCAATCCAAGCGATATTTCACTTTGTTTACGTTGCTTGTACACATAATTGGCAGCAGTGTTACAGATTATACTTCTGGACTGCCAGTTCTATTCTCATGTGCACGTATAGGCTGTGCATAAGTGTCCATCTCTCCTCACCTGCTGTCCCTTTTTTGTAGAAGTTCATAATGTTTGCGTGATTTGCATCCCCAAAAGTCAAAATGTGTACGTACAAATTTAAAATCACACCCAAGAACAAACTGGTACAATGGAGAAGATGCTGCTGTTCTTGCAAGCTTACAGTCTAGTCGGTGGTTGAGGTACAAGCGAAGCCATAGGAGAGGATGGCTTGGATAAGCATGAGTTGATTAGGACAGGATGATCTGTAGAGGTTGTTGATCATTAAGATGGCTTGATTAGGATGCTGGCTGAGTGTTAGCAAGAATGGTTGTACGCTTCTCAAAAAGTTTTCAGAGAGCTTTTAAATCTGCGTACAAAGTTTGACAGAGCGTTATAGGGAATTCCAGAGAAGGGGTACAGCAATGGTGAAATCCTGAATACAGGACTGGGAAGAGGTAATCACGGTAGGAGACACAGTTCATGAGAGTCCTGTTTGGTGTATTTGGATAAGATTTGTAGGGGGTACAGAGTTGTTAAGGGCTCTGTAGGTCAGGAGTTTGAATTTGATTCTGGAGGGTATGGTGGAGCCATTGGAGTAATTGGCATAGTGTAGATGCAGATGAGGAACAGTGACAGAGTAGATGAATCTATAGCTGCAGTGTTGACAATGAAAGGCGGGAGAGGGGAAAACCCATAAGTAGGGAGTTCAAACAATCCAGATGGGATATAACAAGGGAGTGAGTCAATATTTTGGTTGTTTCTTGTGTGAGGGAGATGTTTTTCAGGTAAAGGCAGCAGGATTTGGTGTGGGACAGGACATGAGGAATGAAGTAGATAGCAGGGTCAGGGATGAAGTAGATAGCAGGGTCAGGGATGACACCAAGGCAGCAAACTTGGTCAGTTGGATGTTGTAGTTGTCAACAGTAATAGAGATGTCTGAAATTCTGGACAGAGTGGATGGCTGGATTACCTTACATTTAGTCTTTAAAATGTTAAGCTTCAGGTAATGCAATGCCATCTATGATACAATTCCAGAAGGACAGTCACAAGTTACAAGAGATGGCGAAAGGATAGAAAATGTAGATTAGGGTGTCCGTGTATAGGTTGTATTAGAAGCCAAAGGAATTAAATGTCTTACTCTGTTTCTCCAAGCATAAGTCTGGTTAAAACTCTGCCATCACTCTACATAAAAAGTGTCCCTTAGTTGTAACTTAAAACTTTGGCAGGTATGGCTGCTTGACTGCGTCTAGACTCTTGCGTCTAGACTGAGAAAGGATACTGCTGACTGCACCATAAACCCAACGGGGATGCACAATGCATGGGCTATTTGCAGATCCAAAAGCACACATGAAAATTTTCCCTTACTGCCAAATTATTGTATACCTCCCATTATGGTGAGATATTTCTGAAGTGTAATGTGTGACATACATATTTTTCGTAATGCGGTATATCTTTGATTATATATATGGCCACAGTTTTAACACAGTTAAAATCAGGCAATAATCCTCTTGTTTCCTGATTTTCTCCTTTCCTATAGGCCGATACAGTTCCGAGAGTGATGTATGGAGCTTTGGGATTCTCCTCTGGGAAACCTTCAGCTTGGGAGTATGTCCCTACCCAGGAATGACTAATCAGCAAGCCCGAGAACAAGTGGAAAAGGGTAAAAAAAGCAAAATACAACAAATATAATTAAAATATTTAACTTTTTTTAGGAATATGTTATTGTAACTCATTTAGCATTTTCACCCATTGCCTCTAGACAGTGAACAGTGTAATGTTTTTCTTCCTGGGCTTTATTTTTCCCATCCAATTTACCTTAAAATAGAGACTTGCAAAAACCTCATCATGGAAATAAATCTAATTCATCGGTTCTGTAGCGCTTCAGAACACAAAAATATTTATTTAATCAACTTTTTGTGAATAACTTACTGCTTCGACATTGCATTTGCACATCTCAGACACATCTGTCTGTTAATCACAGCTGGGTGCTTCAGCTTATTGGTTACACAAAACAATATGTATTAAACTATCCTTAGACTTGTATAATTTTTGAGGGTGTCTTAGGTCTAACCTTTTGAAAATTGTCTGTTATAGGTTACCGGATGTCTGCCCCACAAAAGTGTCCAGAAGAAATCTTTAAAATAATGCAGAGGTGCTGGGAGTATAAGCCAGAAAATCGACCAAAGTTCAGTGAAACGCAGAAAGAGCTTTCAGTAATCAAAAAGAAAATCACATAGTACCAAACACCCTAGTGGACACTTGTTTTGTATCTTTCTATTCTTAATACAGTGAGTTCCTCCACTTACTGCTATAGATGCTGTAGGGGTTGCCTACTTATTGTTTGTGCCTTTATTACCAGCCACCTACAGAACGACTAATTATTACATCTTCAGGATTCCTCCTAAAAACAACTTAGTAGCTTAATTACGACTGTATTGGTTAATGTCTGAATAGGCAGCATCCAGCACACTTTCAATCATCTGTTACTTATTATGGGACACGTGGGTATACATGGTCTGTGTACTAAAGCTCATCATTCCACTACTGTTTTATAATGTATGCAACATTGAATAAGTCTTTCAGCTGGGTCTTGATGAACAAGGTTTTCAGTGCATTCCAAACTGTGATAATGATAAGATAAATATTGATGTTGACTAGCAATGGCGGAGTAGCGGATACAAGGGCATTTGCAGAAGGCAGTAATGTTTTTTGGTTTCATTTAACTAATTGCCTGTACAAGTTATGATGTTTTAAAATGTAACCAGATTTTCTGAATCATGTCAAGGGGGTCGATTCACTTACACCGTGAGTTATCACCTGAGTAGCTCTTTGTGCATGGAAAAGATCAGCTCAGATATTTAGTCATGCCAAATTAAAGAGAGAGAAAAGAAAACACGCACCGAAAAGCTATTGAAATTATGTTCTGTCCTTTGTCTTTATATATGCATTATTTATTCATTTGCCTGAATGCCTTGAACCTTCTTTGTAGATGCAAATCCCTTTGTTGCCCTCACTGTGCACCCTTTCCTAAGTCCTTTGTTAAATTGGGGCAAGAGGTTGACGTGTCCAGTGCCTGCTTTCTCCTTCCCGCACCCATATGCCCCCCTGCCTTGAGCAAAGGAGTCAAGGATACCCAGCTTCCAACCCTTGTCTTGACTACCCTACATTATGACTGCCTTCCCTCATAACCAAACAAGTTCTCTGTCCTCTAAAGATAAATTCAACTAGTTGGTGCTCATTCTACCCGGTTCCCCTACTGCCCCCCACTACCTTGATTTTTATTTGATTGAGTGCCAAAGGGGATGAAATATGGAAAAGCCCAAACCTGTAAAAATCAATGTTGATTGAATGTCATGATTTTGTGCCTTTAGCGTCTTATCTTCAACCAGGGTGTTTTTGCAAATCTTTGTCTCTTCAAAATCAAATAGCAAACACCCAGTGAGACCATTCGTTCAAATAAACCGACGGCCCTACATTCAGAGCACAGAAATCTTTATCGTGTGCATACGGCAGAATTGTATACCTGTGCCCCCCCCTAAGTATGACCTTCAGATCCAGCACTGCGCCCACGTGAGTCTGCAGGAAAGCATTATTCACACAATCGCCAATTATTACATTATTGTTTTTTCATAATATCATTTTAGATACTTAAGCAGGCATTATTATGTTTCAATACATAATGTTTACACCAAAATGGTTACATATTCCATATGAAATATAACATTAAGCAGATATTATTAGGCATTCCAGTTATTAGAATTCCTCTTTTGGTGTCGGGCACATGAAGTTCCGACGCATTTCCACTGACTGTAAATGCAAAATGAAGAGGGCAATAATTGTTACTGTTGGATACATCTATATTGTTTACACACATATATATACACACACATATATACACACACACACATACATATATTTTCTAATTTGCCTTAACGTTTATTAAATGCCCTCTGAGGAAGTATAAATAGAACTATCCATATAACATAGGACAGATTGTAGAAGGATTTAAGCCGAGCAGCGCTCATCCCATTTAATTTGCGCTTGTTTACACAACCATCTTATCAAACGTCTTATTGCACCCCGGGAGAAAAACTGACCAGTTCACTCCGATTTCAGATGTTTTTGGAAATGTTCCGATATCAGACTATGTGATCACAATACACCAATACTGATGTAAATGCTTCACCTTTAGTAGCCAATTGTGATGGGTATTGTAAAGTTTTTGGATGATGGGGATTTTTATTTTCCAAAAAACCGTTTGCTTTGTCCTGAGACAGATCAAAGCACCTTCCTTTTGTATTTAAACTGGTGTCAGCCATTCATAACCAGTTGCACCACTATTTTTTGTGGTGTCACATTGTAAAAATCTTTGTGATGGATTTTCTAGCATATAAAGATTAGCTTTTACATCCAGATTTCCGCTGTTTGTAATGTCAGAACCGTCTGTTACATAACATCCTGCGTATTTTAATAGCTCGTTTTTATTTTCTACGTCCGCTCTACCCGGCTCTGTAAAGTGGAGTGTCGCCCATCACTCAAGCGGATGCTATGGGGGGGAGAGGAGCTACTAAGCAGATACATCGAGCCAACCGCATGACTTTTTAGGTGTGATCGGGGCCTGAAGCTCTTCTACAGATGTATAATCCTTTTGTTACAGCAAGCATATTTTTTAGATTTTAGTTAAAATATGAATTTGAAACCCTTTTTAATGTGACTATACTGTTTGTGAACACTAATAACTAACCGTTTTAGCACTTTTGAGTATTAAGTTGTGCTCTGAGAATTGATTGTACCACTATACTAATCTCAAACCTGCTTATAAATATTATATTTATGTATAGTTTGTTCATATATCTAAGCTTTCACTCCTTTCAAAGATCTATATAGTAGTTTGCATGCCTTTTATTAATCTGTTGACCAGTATCCAAGTGAACATATTCCGTTTAAGATATTTATGGAGCAAAAATGTATGGTACAAGCCCTTTGTACTTTGTGCAGTTTTGAAACTAGCCCTCTTTCTGACGCTCTTTTGTTTCATGTTAGGTTTTACAAGTTAGTTGGTTGCTTTCTTTTCATTTACTTATAAGCTTGCGTGGAAGCCACTTTTCTGTAGCTGTAGAGGAAGAAGCCTATTTAACCCAGAGTGTTACGTTACTGGACTCCCCTTTAATTTATTGAAGAACATGGTCTATGTTGGGCTGATAGCGAGCAAGATCACTATAGATAAAAGGACACGTTGGTAACCGGAATATAGTGGAGCAGCTGGAGACCAGGCGCTGATGTTGTTAAATCGAACAGAATAGTCAGAGATTTACCAAGCCCAATCATCACATTATATGTTATGTACTTTATTAGATGTTATTTGCATGTACATAAGTTATTTCCAATGCAGGGCTAAGTTACATTCAAGCAGATAGGTCCACGGCTGGCTAAATAGAAATGTTACAGGGGCAGCGGAGGGCTTTTTGAAATGACAGACATTTGCTATGCAATTATTTTGGTTTCCTTAATTAAATGGGCAATTTTGTTTTGCACACATTTTTCACTATTTATGTTTTTATGAGAATGCCTAATCATAGGAATTGTTTGGTGCCTCAATAATTAGATTTCCCTTGATAGATGTGGATAAAGTATTCTATTAAAGAGAACCATCTACTTGTCTACCAAACCCCCCCCCAGAAATCTAGTAAAATAAATCAAATACGTAGGTAAAGAGATACCTTCTGTAAAGTCAACATTTTAACAGTAAATGAAGCCTTAGTATAAGTTTGAGAACTAACGGTGGTTGTTAAACTGTATTGTTTGCTTGCACTGTTGCTATTTTAATACGGGAATTCATGAACTAGCAGTCAGTTAATCCTTTGTAGTATCATGCAGTTTTTTAAATGTATATAATAACTATTTGCATCGTTATCTACACATTGTAGTTTTTAGGGCAGTCTCTATTTGTAGCTCTGAAGAAAGTATTTTGTAGTCTTCAGTAAAGTCATAAATATGGTGATTGCCCTCTGATTTTTTTATGGAAAATCCATCATAACTAGTTTTGTGTAGTCCAAACGGCATAAAACCAATCTATGTCCTTACATTTTTTAAGAGTTTGTATGCTGAACTTTAAAGGCTCAACTCTTTGGTTATTACAGAGGATACGGTGCGCTATTTGGCAAAACCAAAAAGCAAAGACATTTTTTATGATGGCAAAGACATTTTTTAACTTTAGTTGATGTCATAGTGAATTGCTTCAGTACACAGAAAACAGTGTGACCCCTTATGTTTATGGCCATGCAAGCTTTCTACCCAGTGCACCCCAAAAACAAAACAAGTGCTTCTAGGGAGAACTGGCGATAGGTTCAGCAGATTATATAAATGCTATAGATCATAGATCACATAAATTGCATTAACAAACTCCAGCACAGTTTATGTCAGAAATTGAGATTGGAACTCCCATTATAGTTTTGGTTTTAATACTAATATCCCTTTAAACATTTTTATAGAAATTTTCCTTTTTAGCATTATGTTTTCACCAAATGCAGTGTATGTAACAGCTGTATGTATGTGTTCTAAGCTTTTCATGACTTAGTCTTTTGTTTAGCACAAGTCAGTATGACCGACTAGCAGACTAAGACATGAGGGAGAGAGGTCTGATTTGGCATACTCAGAACTGTGTTAACTTTGCCATAAGCCATACGCTCAGAATATTACATGACTGCCACAAATGCAGCCTCCAGATCTGCAGATAAGGTTTATAGGGATAATGTAAAGCAAATCTAGTGTCTGTTCCTGTTCGTTACTACTCTTACTCTATTCAACAGTACTATTTTTGTGTTTATTATATATATATATAATATTCTCTGCCGCCATCCATATATACACGTGTTATAAAAACTGTAGCTGTGAACATTGACAAGAAAAACTACATATTGCATTCCTACCACACTTGTAAAGGTAGTAAAAAAATTATGGCCTTAACGCATGTCAATTAATTTGTTAAAAGTAAATGTATGCATCCTCTGTCCTAAACCACTGCTTGTTAAAGTTGCGTCACCATACAGTGATGTCATGGCTTCTATTACTGTATGTCATAGTTACTTGACAGGTAGATTATCTCTAAATGTAATGCAACAACAAATTTTACCTTCTTTTGGGGGGAAATTACATTATTGATTATTAGTTTGGTATTGCGTTGCACTTGGTTGACATTCAGGACGTGATCCAGTATATGTTCTGCCGTCAGGGTTATGTTGCTGGCACCAAAGGCCATATAAGTACAGTATTATACTCAAATGTTTCCTTGCACTGTAGAGCTTATATAGAGTTTACGCTTTCTAACTTAGATTTGATATTCTACAGTTAACAAAATACCAGCCCAAAGTTGTTTTTTTTAAAAAAAAATATTTTTAGGACCAGTATGTTTGTTTTAAAAATGCTTAAAACAACAAACCTCATAATTATAACAGTTGTATTTGTTGTTTCATTAGGTGCTACCGGGCATATAACGCATATACATACTTATTTCCTATATGAAGGTTTAAAATTGGTGACCATTAAAAGTTTTTCCTATCTTTCTGTTTCGGTTTCAGTCCTATTTTTTCCTTTATCTTTAACATCCTCCGCTGTCACAGCAGTCAAACCTTTCCCAGGTTAATGATGTTCCTCCTGAGATCTGTGCAGCTGTATTGACATGTTTTGTTGAAAATATCTTCTCTGTTTCTGTCCTGCTTCTCCATTTCCAAAATATGTGGCAGGAATGATCACCCTGTAAAATCTAGGTGTATATTTCCAAATACTTTATATTGGTCGTATTACAAAGGAAAGGCGGTGAGATATATTCTCTCAAAGAGGAGTTGCTACGATGAAATGTGTATGCAGGGCAAACCTCACTCCTAACTTATGGGTTCCTGGGCCTCGTCAACATTTAATAATTCAGGTCTACCTGAGTGCCCATTTAATTTTTTTGTTTCTCAAGCTCGGTACCCACAGGCTTGCCATAGCGTAATATTCTCAGATACTCTTTTCCCTTTTGACAGGAGGGGATGTGTACTTGAGAACCAATGTAAGACAAAGTTGATCATGCAGCACTGGGAATAACATTGTACTGGAAACGTTACTTGCCATTAAATCACGCCCAATGTGGTGAACATCTAGAAAAGTATCAATCATATTCTGCTGCTACCCTAGGTGTAAGATTTTTGGTGTAATAATCCTTTTTTAAACATACATAATTTTCGTATTGAAGTTGTAACAGTTTCATAGCAATGCATGTTTCAATAGATGGTTTGTCAACTTTTTTCCCCTTTAAAAGTTGTTTGGTAAGAACTATTGTACGTTGGACCTCGCTGCATTTCTGATCTCACCTTCTTCCTTCTCCGTCCTGTTATATTCTGCAGCGTGCAGAAACGTTCATGCTAGTTTGGTTCAGGTTGGTGCTGCAATAGGCTAAATCTTTTCAAAGGTAACTAATGCCCTATTAAATTGATGTCTAATAAAGTATCCAGTATGTAAACCAGCCTGTAATAAGGTTTGTGGCAGGAACAGGGATATTAAGAGGGAAGGACAGGGGAGTAGACATGCCTTTTTCGACATGTATAGGTTGTGCCATTGGGTAATTTGTTTTAGAAATGCACATCCGCCGCTTAAAACAAATCTCTATGTACTTCTGTTTTTACCTAAAAATGTATAGACTTTTTGTTTTCTTTTTTTTTACCTAGTGCCAAAGGGTGAACTATCTTTTTTCTTTTGTTGTTTAAAGCACCTTTTTACTTTTTTTTTTAAATAACACTTTCTGTTGTTTAGAAATAATATATTTTTAAACCGACTACATACTGTTACACTGGAAATGGGTGCAAACGCTGTGCGGTTACACGTAATACGGTTAGCTGACAGCATAAACAGTAACAGCACATGAATTTTGAAAGTTTTGCCATACATCTGCATTTTAACGTTTATTTATTTGATTATTTTTTACCTTTTTTGAATACAATACTTTCTATAAAGTAATCATTAAACTAACAAGTATCTTTATATTGCATTTTTTTCTATAAAAAAAAACAAACTTTGTTTTACAGTTACATCTGTTTTGTTAAAATGGACCACTAAGGTGTCTCACGATGATGTATTCCTCAAATAAATGTGCCATATTTGTAACTTTTGAGTGTTTTGTATTATTTTGATCTAATGAATATTATATGCAGTGGGCATTTGGAATACCTTTTCTGCTGTCAAACATTGCTTTTAAAGACAACAAAATAGTAGTGCTTTGCCATCCAGAACTGCATAGAACTGGGGTAATTTACCCAACTGATTTATACACCAGATTCACTGGGGCTACATGAGTTACATCAATGGGAACACCTAATCCAATAACACACAATGTTTTAACAGATACACATAGAATATATTTTTGTAATATTCCTTGGGATTTTGTGCGTTATCGTTATTTAACAGATAGAAATGGCTACAAGAAGAAACAAAATTCATCCTTGTTTTCCAATTTATTTTTTTTCCTCTCTACCGTGTATAGCCCCACAAGCTTTAACACTAATGCCACCTAACTCAACTCATACCATGGCATGTATATGTATATAGATGAAACCTTCAAACTCAGTCTCCGTGAAGTTGTAGAGCTAAGAAAGGCATGTGGTATAACTAGATCTGGATATTTTGAGGAAAAAAGCAGGCCCACAACATATGGAGATATGAATGTCAGAGGTCAGTTATGGAAAGTTAGGATTTGTTTTCTGCCTGCTGAATAAAGTGCAGAAGTGTCTAATTATTATTATTTATGTCTGAATTTTAAGCTTTGTTTTGGGGAAATGCTTCTTAATGAAAAGCTTCTCAAAGTTAATTGGCAGGTAAGGAGTGTGAGCCTGAAATTAGTATTTTGTATATGTGAAGAATACAATGAGGTCACAGAAGACATTGACAAGGATAAAATAAAATATGAAAGGGTAAGTGGAAAAGCATGTGGCAAGAAGCTTGTTAACCATGTCCAAAGCAGCAGAGAGGACAAGAACTACTGGCCAAACTGATTTTTTTATGAAACACACGTACTATTTTGTAAGAAATTACACAGGGGTCTAAAACAAGACAGAAGAAGATAAAGGTGGACCATTGGAGAAAAGTCAAATATTCCACACAACTTGCTCCGGTGGTCTAGATGCAAATATGGGTAAAAATACATAGAAACAAATTAGTTTAATTATAGAGCGTTGGAGACTTTTTCTTTTATGATGTGGCTCTGACATATTTAAGGGTAGATGACAGGCACGTCAACTGAGTAGGTGAGTGAGCATAGGATGTATGCTTGCTAAACAAGTGTTTTCCATTCTTAGGCAAATTGCAATGTGTATATGCAAGCAGTAGAAGTCCTCATATTTGTTAGCTTCAAAGTACATGAGAGAATGACCCGATCAACAGCTTATTTGATTGTTGTTTTTTGCAAACCGCCCAAGGAACCTTAATACATCTTGATGTTTGCTGTTGAGATTCTTATGTCATGAATTAAACCACATTGGTACATTTTAAAAAAAAAGTTCAACTTTATCAGTGTCATTAATTTTGTAATATTTATCACATTCAAGACATGTACAATTTTAGCTGTGCTAAGGACACAAAAAATGTTACATTTTTTACTTTATCGTTTTGGACTTCTTGTATGTATTTTCCATAGCTCAAAAACACTTTCTTTTTAATCTTATTATACAAATAATGTCTGTACTGCCAGCACAAATCACAAGACATATTGAATGACAGCATCTATAGTTATAACTGTCAGTCAAATATGTGTACCTACTTTATGTAAGGCCAGGTTTAACTTATGATATACGGTATACAGTCGTGTGAAAAAAAGTACACCCTCTTTGAATTTACATTTCAGGAGATAGCAATCTTTTGCTCATAAGCATATTTAAAAAATAGGTAAATACAACCTCAGATGAACAACAACACATATGACATATTACATTGTGTAATGATTTATTAAACAAAAATAAAGACAACATTTTTCACACAAGGCTTCTACAAAGTACACGAATAGCTTGTAGAAGTACCTTAGCAACAATAACTGGAAGTAATCGTTTTGTGCATGACTTTATCAGTCTCTCACATTATTGTGGAGGAACTTTGCCCACGTTCTTTACAACGTTGTTCCAGTTCATTGAGATTTATGGGGATTGCAGCACCTTCATTCTTTTCTTTTTCAGCCATCCCATTGGGTATTTGCTGCTGTGGTTGGGATCATTGTCCTGTTGCATGACCTTATTTTGGCCAAGCTTTAGATGTCGGACACATGGCCTCACGTTTGACTCCAGAATACTTTGGTATACAGAGAAGTTCATGGTTGATTCAATTACTGCAAGGTTCTCAGGTCCTGTGGCTGCAAACCACCGTGCTTGGCAGTTGGTAGGAGATGTTTGCGCTGATGTGCTGTGTTTGGTTTTAACCAAACATCTCCACTTTGGTCATGTTTATTTCAAAGGATATTTTTCCAGAAGTCTTGTTTTTTGTTCAGAAGCAACTTTGCAAACCTAAGCCGCACTGCCATGTTCTTTTTAGAGAGAAGAGGCTTTCTCCTGGCAAGCCTTCCAAACAAACCATACCTGTTCAGTCTTTTCCTAATTGAACTGTCATGAACTCTAACATTTAACATGCTGAGGAGTGTAGAGTCTGAGATGTAGCTCCTCTTGTATGGCACGATCTGACTTGTATGGCACGATCTGACTTTGGGTTGAATTTCAATGGGCTTAATGTCTGGGTTCTGTGCAGGCCACTCGAGTTCCTCCACAATAAGCTCATCAAACCATGTCTTTATGGACCTTCCTTTGTGCACAGGGGCACAGTCATGCTGGAACAGGAAAAGTCCTTCCTCAAAGTTGGAAGCATTCAATGGTCGAACATGCATTTGTAGATGTAAAATTGCCCTTCACACAAAGCAAGTGGCCCAGCCCAAACTCTGATTAACAGCCCTTACCATTATTTCTCCTCCACCAAACTTTACAGTAGGGACTATGCTTTCCGATAAGTAGTGTCATCCTGGTATCAACCACACCCAGATTTGTCCATCAAACTTCCAGATGATTCGTCACTTAAGAGAACACACTTCTACTGATCCAGAGTGACTGAGCTGCTCGTACTCCTAGATGATTGCAGTTCAGAACAATGGCAGATCTAGCAAGGCAGAAGTCGCTGAGCTCTTCAGTACAACCCATTCCACTGCCTATGTGCTTGATTTAATACATCTGTTAGCAATGGGTGTGGCTGAAACATCTAGTCAATAGGTAGGTGGGGTGTCTATATACTTTTGGTCTTATATTGTGTATATAATGTGATCGAAACTATACTGTTTCAATTTGTTGGCTCTTGTAGTTTTGCATTGTTTCATATCTAATGTGGAAGATGCAAAATACGTCTGTATAGGCTTATCTATGATGTTATGGGTGGGTCTGGGGAGAGGGTCAATGAGGCAATTCTTCAGGGTTAGGGATAAATAGGTAAGGCTTGAGTCCATCAAGTTCATATATTTTGCATATATTCACTTTAAGAAGGAATCTAGTTTTTCTAGCATCTTCTTCCTAAGCCTTATGCTGTTTGTGTTAATCAGAATGTTATCTTTATACTGCAAGCAACATTATACTAAAGACATACAGTTCGGTTGTTTGTCAAGTTGTATTAGACTAGGAACACGACTGGGCAACTCTGTGATGTCTAACAGTAATCATTAGAACTAATTTAGCTAACTCCATGCCCCAGCATTAATTTGTATAATTTGATTTTAGAAATATTCTCCCTTTTAGTTTGTGCATATACGTGACATCTTATCGAAGAAGGATCCTTAGAAGGGTTTAGCAGTATATGAATTTATTAGCAAAATATAGCCTGTAAACCAAACACAGGGCAGTGAATATTGATAGGATGATGTTGACATTCATTGGAGTTTAAGTACCCCCTGCCGTGTTAAGCATTTTAACATGGATTCTGTAAAGGAGATAACATTTTATAATTATGTTAATAAAAGCACAATTTGAATTTCATGCTACAGACATCTGTTAAAGGAGTTTATTCACTAAGGAGAGAGAGTTGATTTCATTTTATTCATTTTTTGAGGCCCATGATTTGAATGAATTCTTCTTCTATTGCTGCACCTTAGAAGATCATACTGCATGATGCCGGAGCTGAACTGTGCCATTTATATACAGCTATGCCTTGTTTCTTCATTTTATCTTGTGAGTGTCTGTCTTCCTATGCATAAAAAGAACACACTTTCTATATAAATGCTCCGTGCCGCTCCCATGACCCAGAGTCCCCCCCCCATGATGACCTGGAGACCAGTAGAAGTGACGTTTCATCTGGTGTGTCTGAGTGAATCCGGTGTGTCATTTCCATTTATCTTCCTTTTCACTGTGTAGTTATACACATTAAACAACTGAGGATTTAGGAGTACATTTGGTGTGCATTTTTATATTGTTTGAAAACATAAAAAGGCACCACCATGCCTCTGTCTCAATACTCCCCACCTCTAGTCACATACCCCCAACACGTGTTCCCATTTGGACACCTGCAATGTTAAGGGAGGTCATATGCTTTGTGAAGCAGGATATAAAACATTTATTCCTCATCTATGACTTTGCTGTTGAATAGTGACCCACCAAACACTCACTTTGTGCTTACTCCTTCTTTCATTGGATGATGAGGAGCTATCTTTTAGAACAGACATGGTGCTGCCTTAGTTTCGTGGTCAGAGACCAGCTGTGTTCCAATTCCCTAGCACATTCACTAGAGGGTGATCTGGTACATGTTAATTAGTACATTAGTACATGTAAATTTTTGTATCTAGATGGGCTAAAACATTCTCAGAACTTTTTAGTGCCCAAAATACAGCCTGTAAAAAACATTAAAAACTCTACCCTTCTTGCCCTTATCTCCTGCACACCTAGAAAACATTCTCAGCCTTTCACGTCCTTGTCAGTCACAACAGTTCTGTTTACGTTGAGCTTTCCAAGTCGTATTTGTAAAATGAACAAATTTACAGCTGGAAATGCGGTGTGCTGATTCCATCTGTCGTCGCGCCTTTTACAATTCAGACAAATAGTCGAAAAGCAAATCAGAGTATGGGGAGTAAAGAGAAACCAATCTTGGCCCTTGTAATGAGCAATAGAAGGGGGGGTCTTGAAAACACAACTATTCTATGTTATTTTCCACTTGATGACACAAGAGGTTTCGGTACTGGTTTAACTGTATTTTCAATGTCAAAGAGAACCAGAGTCACTTTAAATAGAAGTATTTATTGATTCCTAAAAAAATATTTTTAATATATTCATAAAACTCAGAACATCCCAGAACAGACCGCAATGGTGATATCTCATGGAGTTACTACTACTTTTAAAACGGACTATGCTGTGGACTCAATGTGCATTCAATGTGTCTTGCATGGTTAACGCCATTTGTGCTTAACCTAATTGTAACTCCATGATCAGAGATATCACCATTGCGGTCTGTCCTGTGATTATTTTTAGAGTTTTATGAAGATATTAAAGAGATTTTTTTAATAATCATCAGATGGGCTTGATACTTCTATTTAATTTGTGAGTGGTACTTACACCTCTACACATTTACTTTTATTGTTTACTATATTACACTATTTTGTTTTTTTTCCTCCCTTTTATGTCATTCCGCCCCAACTTGGGATATATTCAACTGTATTTTCCCCCGTCTGTCATGTGGTGTATCCAAACATACTACATATTGCTTTATTTAGTTTTTACCCATTATAAATTATACACACGGTACAAATGGAGACAACAAAAAAATGTTAAGAATGGATTTATTTACTTGTCGTGAATTTGTAAACACCTTATTTCTAGGTTTCTAACCTGTTTTAGTAATTGCAGGGTCAAGTATGAAATAAAATATGGTATGCTGTGTGTGGAGCCTTAATAGCACTAACAGGATTAGGTATTTAGGTAAAGTAGGTATTTTTTCAAAGTAGGCTACCCAAGGTATTTCACTAGGGACTCGACTTTTTATGCAACCATTTTACTGCCAATCTCTGCCAAACACTGTGCTAATATGTTTGCATTTTTCACAGACAGGCTGCAGTATCGCAGTGGTGTCTTCAGAGAATTATCAGTATATACAAAAACACTCAATCTGTACTCGGCAACACTCCCCGGATACAGCCATGTAACACAGTAACATAGTTCATAAGGCTGAAAAAAGACCAAAGTCCATCAAGTTCAACCTATATACATATTGTGTCCCTACTGTGTTGATCCAGAGGAAGGCAAAAAACCCTTATGAAGCAGACGCCAATTGCCCCATACCAGGGGGAAAATGTCCTACATACAGTATATAGATGGGTAGGAGATGCCGTAGAGTATAAATCGGAATACGCACATTTCGGTTGTATGGTGGTAGCGTGTTTCAATATAACCCAGGGTATTGATCTAGGGGTATATCAGCATATTTAAGCCTGCCAACATTTTCCAAACTTGTTTCTTTTTATTTACGGTATTTATTTTTTCAGTTAATGAAAGCACGTAAACACACATGCTAATCATTTTTGGATCGATAGGGAATATATAATAGTTTTACACATTCTGTAGAGCAGATTGTGTTTTTGGAAGATTAATTGAACGCCCTGTTTGATGTCTCAAGTTTGTTTCA
The DNA here is from genome assembly GCA_009364415.1 of Spea multiplicata. NCBI lineage: Eukaryota > Metazoa > Chordata > Amphibia > Anura > Pelobatidae > Spea > Spea multiplicata. The sequence goes on from VKOC01000001.1 coordinate 41,043,070, forward strand.
AAGAACTTGCATTATTCCTTTTCTGTTTTTTTCCTGTAGGGGAATAACCGGCAAAGGGTGTAACCATGAGTCTATTCATATTATTTACAACAAAGTCCTATAAGTAACATGCTTGAGTGTTTTACCCATATAATGGTTACAAGTTGTCAATATGGCTGAGGATATAATTTCCCAGGCTTAACAATACCTATAGTGTTTCATGTTCCCAGGAACCAGTAGCGTTCCTAGCGGGGGGCGGGGGGGG
>VKOC01000001.1:41057814-41070022 GCA_009364415.1 Spea multiplicata
AAATGTCAGTTGCATCTTCAGGCACTCACTGTATTGCACATCAAGATGCATTGCCTATTGGTGTGTCTGAAAGCGTGAGCCCGTAGGGTTTATCCTTTAACATTGCATTATGAAGGACCAACCTTTGGGAAGTTGTCCTTGTAAGCAGGACTGTAAGCATTATAACCTGGTGGGAGAAATGCACCATTTTTGTTTTACATCATTCTGTTTAGATAAGCCTAACACAACCTTATCTTATCCTACCTTACTTATCTCACAGGTGGTATACCGGTTTCTTATTCATAGGGAAAAAAACATAGCATAAGCACAGGATTGGAATCTAGACACCAATACATCATGTAGAATGATAAACCCCAGATCAACAAGTAAAGTGCATACACATTAACAATGGGAAATAAAGCGCTCTTCTTTAATACTGCATCAAACTCTTCTACCTAGATGTTGTGTAATGCTCATGGAAAAGAAAATGTTTCCTCTATGGAACTTCAGCTTTAATAAACCATTCCTCTAGTTCCTGCTTATCTTCCATTCTAATTGTTGCTCAGCAAGTCCCTCTGGGATATATCTAAGCCGTGTCGGGATCCATTGTTCTGGTGGAGATCACCTTATTTCCATTTTTTGTAGTGTAGAGGCGCTTGGATGTCTCTCAGAGCAGTTTGTAGACAACTCTGAAATTTTAAGATAGTATACTATCTTTTTTTATTATTTGAAATTGGTAAATGTATATCCCCTCACCCAGATATGCGTATTAGGTGTTGCATAGTTGCCCTCTGAGCTTGACACCGTTTGTCTACTGTAATGTCTAGCATGCTTATCCAAAGGTCTAGTTAATTTGAGACAAATCCACTTGCTATTGATTTCCGAGGCTTGTGATTTCATGCCTAATTGCAAATGTTGTCAGATCTTTTTAGCAGACCTTTAATCTGTGTAAAATTATTTACAAGCTTCGTATTCCCAGCGGTATGACAAGAAACAGCTGGTGAATAACCGTTTTCTGTATGGTAATGCACAGCCTGATATAGTGCTGCTAGAATGCCGAATTCATGGGAGATTGGTAACATGAACACTGTGAATGTCTTATTTCATCCATTGTGTCTAATGCTGTTAATTCTCTTTAGGTATGTGATGCGTAGCTCTGGGGGTGTGCGGTCCCCAAACTGCATTCATCTGTTCTGGTAAAACACAGAACACGGTGGTCTACCTAGAGGTCTGCAAGCGTCGCACTTCCAATACGCCTGTGTCTTGCATGAATGTATAGTCCATTGCTAGAGATGCTCTTGGATATCTTATAATAATGGAAACACCGAGTTTATCTTAACCCGTTTAGTGATGTGATATAAGTAACTTACAAGTCACACGTCATTAGAATTGGAAAACCTGTTGTGATATTATTTGACATTGACGTCCAAAAACTAGATCTCTCTCTTGTCTCAATATAGACACCCTGCCTTCCTATTGTGCCACCAAGTGTAAACAATAGAATGACTTTATGGGTCTCAATCACCTAGCCAAACACTGCGACTAGTGAAAGAATAGGGAGAAAGGGTTTTCATTTTACTCACAAGGCTTCATTAGCGTTGCCATAAAGAGTCAGCTCAGTGTGGTGTTTGAGCAGGGAATGTCACCCAAAATATCACATGACTGATAACAATGGCCGCCTCCAGGTCTGCAGATAAATGAAATTTAAATACACAAACCAACACTTTTTATCCTCCCATACTGTATAGCACTTTATTTTGTGTTCAGGAAGGAAAGACAGATGGACAGCTCACCAATCTGCCACATTCAAATGTAAAAAGCATATGTGGCTATATATATATATATATATGTGTGTGTGTGTATATATACACACCCATGGAGTTACATATATTGTAACCACTATAGTAATGTTTAATCTGACTTCACCAATGCACATGCAAATGTCAGTTTGGAACTGTATCAATGTAATCGTCATAATGTTCCTCATAAGTAAAATGCATTTAATTTGATGAAACATTGTATATTGTAACTTTTGTTAGTCTCGCTTTACTTTGGCCTATTATTGTATATTTGTAAGACACTCTGGCTTTTATGCTGCTGGAAAAAGTTTTATAAAAAAAACTATTTACTTTCTATAACAGAAACCGAAAAGTCTTTAGAGGCAAATGTCAGCTGTGCACCAGGCACTTTATATTCTTTCAACGCTAGCATCTCAATTTTAATGTTTGGACAGTAAAACAACCTTACAAGGTTGAAAGAGTAAAGGGAAGAGCCTCTGATATTTAAACACCAATACTGTCTGAGTCAGAATTCTGCACTATGAACAAAGAAAATGTGTTGAAAAAGTGAGATTGAACTTTTTTCTTTTAAAGGAGCCTTTTCTCCCCCATCCATAATGCTTTAACAGCTCTTTCTGTACGCCGTGTTCTATTCTCTGCTTTCTTCACTCACTCCATCTGTCACTGACCTTTCTGGTCGCTAATCCGTGGTCTCGTCGGATGTGGCTTGTAAACTCATAAGACTGTACATGCATCACCTAATTGTTGCCCATGTTTCCTATAAGCCTTTCATTGGTTTACAATAAAACCACAAAGAAGCAATATATACGAGCGAAGGACTGCGTAAGTGACCTGCTGGCTCATCACCGTTCATAGAATCAAAACATTGTAGCTGTTCTGCAGGACTGTAAGAGAAATGAGACATAGTAGCCGTCTGTGGTAACCTGTGCTTACATTGAACTTGACCTGTGATAGTACTAGAGTTGGTTCTTATACAGAGCTGGGCAAATGTCCTTTTCAACGGTGAATGACAGGTTTGACTAAACCATTGAGAAACCGTTGTCCACCCTTTATACTTGACAACGCTTAGTCCGTAAGGGCACAGCTGAGCGGTAGCCGTATAACCCATAGCAAATTGAAAATGTTCCAATGATCTGCTGTGTGGCTAAATGCTGTACAGCTCATCCTTTATTTGTAACACTGGTTGCGCACAAAACTTTAGTATCCCATTCATCGTCCAAAGATGCAGTTGGGTTTATTCAAGAATGAGAGAGTGAATAAACCTCATGATTTCAAATCTACTAAACTTTTCTTTTTTTAGTATTTAGCAGCTGGGAATGCATTGGCTTTATAACAGACAAACCATGCCCACCTTCACCATCAAATATATTACCGTAGCTGGTGTGATATTTTTTCCTGATGAGCTTTGTGCATTTGTCTAATTGGTAATTTTTTTAATATAGCAATATTTGTATAGATCAGCTTAATTTTGGCAAAATTCATCTAATTCTTTTGAACAATTGTATATAGATTAAGCGTACAATTTCTACAGCGGTCAATCTAGTGTGTCTGCCGTTAAATTCTGTGTTTTTAATGTTTATCGAAATTATCAAGCGCAGTCCTCTGAATAGCGAATGCATGTGATGTTGTGTATTGACTATTTGTTTTGTCAAAAAATGGGACCCCCTGGGTGGCTTTGTTGGCATACTGGAGTTTTAGGCCTTTTATCTTGTTTAATTGGGAAATTGTCGATTTTTAAGCGTCACATATTTGTTTGCTTGTTCTGTTTTGCTATAACGGACTCATTAATTTCTCAACATGCCAAGGAAGCTCCTGTGTGATTACTAAAAAAAAAATAATAATTGTTCCTTCTGTGGTTTTAAAAACAAAATGCATTTCACCGGGCGTCAGAACCTGTCATTATTCTTTCCATGATTGTGTATCCTGGTGTTTCCTATTGCATGTATTATCTGTATACATTGTAATGATGAACTCTGAAAACGGCATCCTTTGGTGCTCTACAGAATAAATAGAAAAGCCCGTGGTACTTAATATGTTCTTGGAAGTGAGGCATAGATGGTTTTTTCTTCTTTTATATACTTTTATGGTCAATGAATACATGTCGTTGGTGGTTCCATTTTAGATAGTTATTAAAATTAGTAAACATCTAAAAAAACATGGCAGATATTTTTTCCAATGCTGTCGGTTTAGAGCCAAAACCTGCCCTGGCACTAAGCCATATCTTACTGAATGCTTGACTGCCTAACCTTGCCGGCCTTTTTGGCTATCTCGCTTTTATCTCCACTATGACCTATTTATTTGGCGGTGATAGTTACGCAAAATGGACATGGTAGGGGTACCTGAGCTCTCTTCTAAAATAGGTACTCTGGTTACAGTACGCAATACAATGCAAGAACGTACCGCATACACAGCAAATACCATTCAAAGAACACCTATCTAAGCATAAATACTACATCAAAGTACCCCAAGTTTCGTGAGTCCTATATAATTTCACGTGCATATATTACTCAGTGGGACTGCATTGCATTTTAACAGAGACTCTTAAGTTATTTAAAGCCTTCTCTGGACACCATACTGCCTTTTGACAGACCTAATTTTCACAGGATTTTAACAGGCTATCATGCTAATTCAGACTTGGCAGCCCAATAACGCAGAAGATTGAAGTTGGAAGAATCATCAGAACGTTAAAGGGACAGTTTAAGGAACCTTGCAGCCTTATTGAGAGAATACATATTAACGTACTCTGAAAAAAATGAAATGAAAAGGCATACCTAATCCTAGAAGCTGCATATCTATTGCTGCAGCTGCCCTCCTGCTCTGTGGCCCGACATTTGAAATGGTCACTGTCAGGAAAGCGATTGCCACGTGTGCCCACAACGTTCTCTAAACAAGCATTGGAGCCAACTGGAGATAACACCACGAAAATGTAAGCTAATGTGTACATGAACATGCATGTGATGGCTGGAGGGTCAATTCAAATCTTTCCAGTCTTACGTGACTAACCCTATTGACTTTTTTCACCCCTGTAGACGCTACGTCCACCTGCAGGTACGTCCTGCCATCGCTGTCGTGGAGTTGTAGCAAAATGAAAACACAGTGGTCTAGATGTTTAGTCAAACCTGTTTCTGGAAGAGAAAATGGGTTGTTACCCCTGTCACTTGCTACGCAGCACATTTTTATATGTGCCTTTTAATATTTAAGTGCGAAAACATGCAGGCTTTATATACAATGTGTTTGTCATATAAAAGAATGCTAAAATTGCTTGTTTTTAAAGAAAAGGAGATTTTATGAGCACTTTGGTGGGTTAGCAGCATTAACCATACAGCTGGTCTCCTAAAATGAAGTTTTATTTAGCTCGACAAGCCGTGCTTTCAGTAAAAGAAAGTTTAACGGTAGGGAAAAACACTGAAATGGAAATTCTGCTAGTTTCTCAGGGTAATCTTAGAAGTACTCTATTTGCATTTGTTTATCACCCTCGCATACGGTGGAAGAAATGGACTATGTCCTAGTGCAAGGCTGTTCATCTGACGGTCTGTGACATTACTATATGACATCACTCTTTCACGTGAGCCCAGCTATAATAGATGTAAATAGCGGGGATTATTTCTGTTTTGCAAAATGAGTAGCTTTCTTAATTTTTTTTTGCTTTTTTGTACAATCGCATCCCCTAAATACCAGCACAACACAATGGAGAATACCATTTTAATTGCATTTTTTTAAAAATGTATTTTAAATCAGTGGCATGAAATTCTCCTCTTTTATCAACATTTGTTTCGAGTGGCAGAAACCTGGACAATGGGAACCCTTTTTCTTGTATGCTGGGTGCTTCGGCAGCCTGTTGTGCCAATGGGACTGACTGATAATCAGTATTTTTTTAAGGAAACGCTTTCGAAAGTGTCCCCTTTATCGAGTCAAAAGCATTTCTGACCACCAAAGTAAGACACACAGGTTAAGTCTCACAAGTACATGTCCTGAGACCGGAGCAGGATTGAAAGCAGGGGTTTAAACAACAGGGCAGATAATACCCAGAGACCGAAAACTCAGGAGGGTAATAAATAGTCAGGCTTCGTTCCTAAAGACTGAAGTGGGAAGGGCAGGTTATAGAAAGCTTTGATAATGTGCTAAGAAACTCGAATCCACATTAAGTCCTCCGAAGCCAAAATTATTATTATTTTTTTACGTTTTTTCATTCTTTAACCCCTTAAGGACAATGGGCGGTCCCTAAACCCATTGGAAACAATGCATTTTGAGCCCGTATTGTCATTAAGGGGTTAAGTGTTTTTGAAAATTCCGTTTGGTACTCCTAACTACATAAATGGGAAATGATGGGTTAATCCTGTGTCTTTCTTGCTGTCTAGCCGACAAAGGCTTAAAAATCAAATAGATGAAATTCTTCTGAATGCGAAATGATTTAGTGTTAGCGTGATAAGGAAACATACTTAATTTGCCCGTGTAATGCCGCTAAGGGGTGTGAAATGTGTTCGAACGGCCCTTTGTAAGCGGCGTTGTACAGATTGGTTTATCCATATGTATTCAGTAACTGATGTGAAACATTAACGACTTTTGGGTAGAGCTCTTCACAGATCTTACCTCTTATAAAGTTGGCAGGCTATTTACCGAGCTGCGTGTGGAATACTTGATGAATATATTTTTTTTATAAGAAATTATATTGCTATTCAGCTTGTCAAAGAGTGTAATAAATAGGAGGATAAGCATGCAGGCAGTGGGATTGCAGTGCTTTATCTTTGCACATTATTGATCCATAAAGACTTTAAATGTATTATTCTAAGATTGTGGCTGCTTTAAAGGACCCCTAGAAAAAAAAATAAGGATCCGAAGTGACAGAAGTCATTTTAATGGCACGGCTATTTGGTTTTTAGCTAACTGCAGCAGCGAGGAATGTAATCAATCATTATAGCACATTTCTGCACGCATTTTAGTAGTCTGTAACAAATGTTGAACAGACTGTCAAGGTCATTGTCTAGTGATGTTAGAGATTGTTTTCAGGGTTTAACAGTCCTACAAGTGCTTAGTATAGGCGGTGACGCCTGTTCCCTGGAGCGGTGCGGGGAAGCCGAGCATCGGGAGAGGGGGAGCCCAGCTTCACGTGGAAACCTTACACAAAGGGCTGCCGCCGGCTCCGTCACGCTGCTGTGTTGGGGGAAAGGGTGCTGATGTGTGTGCGCGTGTGGGGTGGGAGAGTGGAAACAATCCAAAGTGTGAGTTCTCCAAAAAAATAATGAACTAAAATAGAAAGCCTCAATTACCGTAGCTTGTTGTAATAATCTGTGTGTAACAAAGTGGATTGTTTAGGTCCCTGTGTAAACGTGGGATTAAGTTAACATGAGGGTGATTACCGGGTTTCACTGCTGGTTAAAGTAATGTGTTGCACTGTGAATGTTTGTGCTGGGTATGAGTAAGGTTACCTGCATTACCAGCTACAGGCTGGTGTCCTCTTTAGTTGTGAGACTTTCTAGGTCATACTGATGTCACTACTGAGCTCCATGAACGATGGAGAACTGGACATCTGCGGGCCCCTTTACAACAGACCAATGTCTAAGAATTTCCATCTAAATAATATCCAATACCATTGTTACCTAAATAGTTATCTCTTTCAGTCCATCGCTCTAATTACCATTTTATGTTCTATATATTATGTAATTATCCAAATTTTGTTTAGCCTTTTCTGCCCTCTGCGTTTTTCCCCAGCACACTTTTTTTGCTGCAGCCATACAACATTCCCCTTTTTCTTTTGCCCTGCATCATTCCTAATAGCTTCTTTTTTGCATTGAAATTACCATTTATGAGGGTTCTGGTGCTACAAGAAAAGAAATCAGAGGAGTACTCTAAGTAGTGTCAACTTTTCTAGTCTTACCACAAGCCGATCCCCGAAATAATACAGTCAAAAACAGTATTTCAGAATTAAGTTTAGAATTTAGTGATGTAATCACTAGTGCGTTTCATAGATTTGCCTTCCTCTAAATTTGTATGTTAAATTTCATAATACATGTTAATGTTGATGGCAAAAAGGACTTTCCTTGATGATTAACAGCAGATACGTTGTCAGCATACATTAATGTTGTAATTCGGCTGTGATTAGTGATTGCAAATGAAGGATGTTAAATTATGACCTAGAATACATTGATCTCATTATTTCCCCTTTAACCAAGAATTGATTTTATATCTCATACAAAAAATAGATTGACAATGAAGGTCACTTACAATACAGTAACGGCTTTCAAACTCTGTATTGCTTCCAGATAAAAGCACTGTATGTTTTGGGTGGCCATGGGTTTGGTTGGCATGGGATGGTATCCAGTAACAAATATATTTACTGCTTGAAGTCTAGTTTTTGGCTTCTCTAGAGGCCCCGAACTTGTATATCACATTTCTTCACAACAGTAAATTTGCATTATAGTATCTTGTAAATGCTTTAATATGCATGCTTCTAAGTGTGTGTATATATATTTATATATATATATATATATATATATATATGTGTGTGTGTGTATAATTAGCTTTGAAATTATCTGTTCCTTTAGGGTTTTGTTGATTGATGAGAAATCTCGTGATATAATACACAAAGCATTTTGTGAGATGGAGTAGAAATGTACTTCACACTTCAAGAAATGTACAGCTCACCGTGTTGATACTTTGATTGAGCGAAGCCTCAGCTAGACCTATAATTTCCAAGGAATAATATTTTGAGGCATGAATTGAAAATACATGTAAAGTAATTGAAATAAGTATGAACGCGTTATATCGCTTCAATCTGTGGGCTGACAGATGACTTTTTTTGCCCGATCTCAGGGATAGAGGAATTATATGAAGAAACAAGCAGGTGAAAGGCAGCCATCTCTTGTCTGCCGGGGCGAGCAATGTTTTTACCAGAGAATCCTCTTACTGGAAAATTGAATGTTTTTACCCAGTTGGCAGCCTATGATTTTCAGATAAATGGACCTTGAAAGGGAAAACAATTCAAAACTCTCAGCCCTTCAAGGGAACAGTATACGCATGTTTGTATACCGTCCTAATGCTTACATACTGGGAGAAATGGTACATTTAGTGTGTGATCGGGATATGGGCTAGATAGATTAGAACTGATAGAATGAAGGCAAGTAGCAGAGAGCATGGAGAATGTTAGAGGAACCTGGAAAAGGAAATGTCTTGTTTCCCGAGCCGTTGATTTTGACATGTAAAATTACTGATAGTGACATTCACGGTTGTATGAAAATGCTTGGTATTGGGGCTTTCTATGTTTACCCTTTCACTACTAAGCCAGCTCTCAGAGGCAACAGGATCTATTTTATTGGCACATTCTATTACAAGTATTACATTAAAAATGCGTTCCCAAATGTATTGCGCTGATTGCATGATATGTTTCAGGCAGTTACATGTCAGCTATATGTGTTTTAGCTATGTTATATTGGCCTAATGTAATAAACACCCGGACTTCATACAGCCTTGTGGTAAGCAATTGAATGACTCAGTCCCAATCAACCTACCTTAACACTTATCTGAGGTAGAAGCTGCAGCTGCCCTCTTCCTCCGTAGTCCATCAATTCTTGCCGGTGGGACTGCTTGCTCCACATCCTTTCCGGAGCCAGCACTGGAGGTGACTGGGAGACATTTACCATTTACTCCACAGAAATGTAAAGGGACCACATGGCTATCACATGTATAAAAGTGCTTATGATGGCTGGGGTGTCTCTTTAAATTACCGCACATATAGAATTGTATTTCTTGTTTTTTTAGGGGTCACGGGAAATAGGAGTTGCTGGTCTGAGTTTCCCCATTCTTACTACGGTGTAATTCTGAAATACTTTATTCTTATTTTATTATTGATGTGCCGTCGTATTCCGCAGAACTGTATTCTGTATATTAAGTAAGCAAAGCACACTATATAAAATAAGACTTTTCCTTGGTGGAATTAAAGAAAAATCACTGTCAAGGTGAAACAAATAATAGAAGTATATTATCTGGCAAATTGATTTTGTTTTCTTTATTGATGTGAAAATGTGTGTACTTTGAATAAAGAGAAATGGTTATTATTTTGTAGCTTTACAGTCTGTCGATACACAAGGTTTAAGTCACAACTAAACAAAAATCCCTTTTTGTCTGCCAAGCTTACAGCTTCTGACATGTAGAAAAAAAAAGCATATATATTTTCCCCATACAAATAACGAGCATTGGCGTAAAATGTCATTTTATTATATAGTGAAAATGCCACCATTGAAACCTTTACAAGGGCAAGAAAGGTTAGCTTAACTGAATAATCTATTCCAAGCTGTACAGGCCAAAGTTAGTGATACTTTTTATTTAACAAGTGTTCCTAGAGTAAAATGTAGAGTCATATAAGCTGTAAGGAATGTTCTAGGCAGCCCGTACAAAAACCAAAAAATAGGACTGGCCTTGTGGCACACTGGGCTAATGTTGGCTGACAACACCCTATATTCACCTGATCTTCCACCTCAGCGGCAGATCAGGTAAAGCAGTGTACAGCCGCCGGCTGAATATGATATGTGCGCATAAAAATGTCTGACGGCCACCAGACGTAAAGTGCCAGAGCAGCCTTGTTATCCCAAGTCCAACCCTGTGCTTGGTAACCCATTATTGGCACAAGCTGGTAAAGTCCTCTGATGCTATCCATTATTTCTTTCCCAGGCTACCACAAACCAACGCAGCGTTAATGTACCTGCAGACATACTGACCAAAGAGATGAAGTCACCCTAACAGGCAAATGTTTCACACCAAGTCAGACACTAACACAGACTATTTCAAATAGAGGAAACATTGATTTCAACAATTGGTATGGAAAGATAACTCAAGACAAGGTGTCAACATTCCTATGCAGTTATGGAAATTGTACATTAATAGCCTAAATTACTTCTACTTCAAATGAATATGAGAAACAGCAGAGGTTATGGCATGCCCTATTTTTTTTTTTTAATGTAATATCTTTTTTTATTAATGGGCTTCGGATACTACAATACTCTACGCTATTTACAGCTTGACAAAAACCCAAACACTAGTTCTAATGCTGATATTAAAAAAATCTTTACTACTTAATTTTTATCCTTTTGTATATTCCGTTTGGTAACGCAGTCATGTGCCCAGAGCCGTCATGGCACCAGGAAGACTCTACCAAAGTATTAACCTCAATAAATAGTTGTGAGATGGCCCCCAGGGCCCATCATAGGCCCATAATTACCCATAGCCATTAAACCTGGCCTTATATAGGTTCTATGTGATATTTAACGAGTGCAGCCTGGAAGTATATAGGTGTTTTGCTTTTTTTTTTTAATAATTATCAAATGTTTCCTTGAAGAATTTAAACATTTTCAACTTTACAAAACCAATACCTATGTGCCATTATCTTCTTTTACTAGAAATATAAGTGCTATGTGCGTGGATACAGTAATCCTATATTGTCCAATGTACTTTTCAGCAAAACCTGGACTGCAGAAAATTAGTTTAAAAATGTTCTTGGTAATTTTTAATTCCTTTAGGTTTGGCCGGTTATCAACAGTCAAGTTAATCTACATCTTCCTTCTTTAGATTAAAATTATTTCATGTGTAACCTGTAGCTCAGAGTGGTAGGAAACGTGTTTTTGCTTCGATTGGAAAGTTAGCTTTCATTCCGTATTGCTTTAGGTGTTTGATTCACAAATCTAGCTTTTGTTATAAATCTGTGTCATCAATTTAAATTCTCTCTCGAAAAAGCTTTAACATAGCATCCAATGCGGTTTCTTCTTTAGGAAGATCATTGTTATTTATGTTTAACATGTATGCACCCGTATTACCAATGGTGAGAGATGGTGGGGATAGGAGCCTGCACATCTGTGAGGTCCAAAGCTTGTGAACAGACAAACCTGCTTCTGGCGTTAAGGGACCTTCTATAACTACACAATATCTTTAATTAAACCTCTGACACAAGCCATTTTTTCTGAATGATAGAGTATCTACCTCCCGGCCTGGAGCACTTTCCTGCAAGAAACAAATGAGCTCAGCCAGATGCATAACAACTAGGAGAGAAAAACTCTTCAGGTGGTAGGATCGAGACTCCACTTTGATCAATTATAGGGATCACTGAATAATATGACCAAATCAATGATTTACTTCAAAAAAAAAAAAAAAGGCTTTAAAATAAGTGATTTGGAAAACACACCTGGAAACTTTATAAATGGTCCCGAGGCTCTTTAACTGATATCCTTTTAATAGCTAAATACAAAATGATACAAAATCAGTGAAGTGAAGCGTAGTATATTATAACCAATATTAACCTACAGCAAAAACACAAAGGGCAAACACCCCAAATGTCCCAAAAGCAATCACTATTACATACCAAAAAAGTGCACCCCCCAAAAAAAAATAATAAAATAGCTAAATGACTAATTATGTTGTAGCAACCCACTAATAGTAGAAACCAT
>VKOC01000001.1:41070122-41104657 GCA_009364415.1 Spea multiplicata
TTATAGCACAAGTGCTAATTTCAGACTTTCCTTGTATGGTCTTTGCTATGCACACATGGCATATTTACATATAAGGACCATTTTTGTAAGATTCAGGATAGCCATATGTCTATTCCCTCACTGTATTAACCTACTATTACCACTTCTGCTGGGAGGCTATTCTGATTATGTCATCCTCTCAGTAAAGAAAAGTCCCCTGTATTACATCAACTCAAATTAATTTAGTGTGAAAATCAGACTTGGGTTGCTCTGTATTGGTACTCTAATTACAGTAAGTTTGACCTCACCTTCCTGAACTTCAACTTAATTAAGCAAAACTTTGCTAACTTATACAACAACGAGTAGCGAGCTATACACATAATTCCAAATAACAGCAGCACACAAAATCCAAAATCGATTTCATAAATGCTTTGCACATGGAAATAATAAATGCTAGAAACACTTCTAGTTGAACAAAGTGGTTATTTAATAACTGGGGCAAACATTTTGATTCCGACGTGTTACTTGCCAGCACTCATTCCTTTCACATCTCTACTCGTTTAGATACCCTGCTGCTTGGTGGGAAGACAAGCGCCAAACATGAAATTCAGGACTACTTATTTCCACCTGAGCGACGTGCGAGACTTCTTTTGGTACAGTAAGGTTCGTATCCTGCTGATCCCAGATGATCGGTCTCTCGGCTCCTGCTCGGGACTGGATATTGTTTTTTGTAAGTACTTGGCAGCGAAGCGATATCATTTCCACTTTACAAGTCAAGCGAAAGCATTTTGGAGCTCAGTAAAACTGCAAAAAACTGTTTCGCTTGCACTCGTAGCCTTCCTAGACCCAGAGCGTAAATCATACGTCATTATACCAAAAAGTATAGTCTGTCTTTAAAACGATAAATAAAGACTAGACGGCTGAGCGGAGCTGGCTGTAGAGTAATGAGTTCAGGTCCTCCCAGCTCGTTCTACGTACCATCAGCATTAGGGGAAGCCTTTCTACAAACATAGGCCCTGACTACATTACATGTGAAATCAAACTATTACCTCTAATGCTTAGCCAGCTGTGAAAATGTGAAAGCTGCCTCCTTTCTCTATGCAATTTGTGTTAAAATATTGAGCACTCTGGGCATGCACAGTAGGTGGCCAGGCCAAATAACCTTTGCTAAGTGTATAATGTTATACTTTTCTTGTTTTAACACATTTGCGAATGGGAAGCCCTTTTTTAAGCAGCCCATTTCTGGCATCATTCACGGGTTTCTTTTTTTTGTCAGGGAGAAGTGAAGTTACTTTTACTGTCTCCGTCATCAGACATAGCTGAGCAGGACATCTCCGCCTGTTGTGGTCAATCCAACTCCTGTGGTGGCCACCTGATCCTTAAAGTGTGAATTGCAGTTAAAGAGCAAAAGACATGATGGACGTCACTACTACGATTTAAAGGCTCCTGTGTTAAATATTAGTAATTTCCGGACTTCCGGGAGGCGGGCTCTTGAGATGGCCGCTTTTTAGCTTTGCTCCCTGAGTGCTGCTAATATCTTCATCCATCCACGCTTTCACGACGCTAATCTTCAGCCAGCTCACCATCGCTGCTGTGTGCTTGTTCTCAGGCGTTGGATCGCGGATATATTTGCTCTGCAGCACTCGCTACTTTACTCCCCGGGAGCCGTGTGCGGACCGCACGTGCTAGGCCTGGAGTGAGGCCTTGCCTCTACTCTGCCATTTGGCTCCAGCCTCACGGTTGGAGCCGTTTCTGTTTGCTGCCTCCTGCCCTTTCCGTGACCCCTCTGCCTAGCTGTGGTGTCCCTGTATCGGGTGGAGCGAGTTTGGACCGGCGAACTTACCTGCATCAGAGGGCTGTGGTACATAGCGCGGCCGCTACCCTCCTGTGATCTGAGCTGACCCGGCTGTGGCCCTCGTGGCGGCTGGGACTATCCGTCTTCCCCGCGTGCCCTGGTAGGGGCCGCTGTTCTCTCGTCGACTCCCTCGCTAGTCTCCAGAGGTTTGGCGCCGACGGCTACACCACATCCGCGGCTGTATATTACCGCGTCCGCGGTCCCTTCTGCTACGACGTCACGGTTCTCCACCGTACTGTGCCACGTACGGAGTTGCTACTGGCGGCTGGCCTCGGTGTTCGGTCAAGTAGGCCCCGGCAGTGCACCTGCGGGGCTGGTTTTGTTTTGTTTTTTTCATTTACTCTTACGTTTGGCGGTTTCTGTTCTTTTTCGCGGCTCTTAGTTAGTAACGGGTTTGGGTGGGTTGTAGTTAGGTTGGGTGGGTAGGGAAGGGGTTTTGGGTACGTCTTTTTATTTTTCACCTTGCTACTTGTCGGCTGCTTATGTTTATCACTGTGCCTTCTGGCTCTCCTCTCCTGTCGGCTGGTGTATGAACTTAGTTGGACTATCTGGCTATTCATCACATTATTGGGGTCCATCATTAGTTCAGTAAGGGGTGAGGGTGGGTTGTAGTTAGGTTGGGAGGTTGGGGTTTGGTTTGGGAAGGGTGTGCATCCTAGGACAAGTGGAACTGCGACGAGCTTCACGTGCCAGCTGTCTGCTCCTGATCTGCTTTCTGACATTCCAGGCACTTAGTTAGATTTGGGGGGTAGGGTGGGCTCTAGTTAGGTGGGGTGGTGGGGTACGGATTTTCTTTGTTCTTTTATTTGGGGTTGTGTTCATTTTATTTTATCTGCGGTTGCCGTGCTGCGATCACTGCTTCTGTGATATATTGTGCTATGTACCTAACTGCTCTGCTACTTTAGATCCTCACAAGATCTGTGACCAGGTTTTCCTTTCTGTGTCTGCCCCCATACTCTTCTTTTTCTCTCTTCCTTGTGTACCCTATTCTCTTCTTCTCTGGGGGGTGAGTTCCTCACGGCCCCTTGTCTACACATGGAAAAATATATGGATCCTCCAGCAAAGTCATCCACCAGGCAAAGCAAGGCAAGAGATAAATCCATAGCGGCCTTCAAGCAGGTGCCTCCTCCTGGGTCAGGCTCTACTGTAGCGGAGGGGCCCTCCGTCTCCGATGCCTCCGCAAGAGATCCACTGACGGCTCGGGACCTCGTTGGTGTCATATCCCCGCTCTTGGATTCCAAGCTTGAGAAGCTGTCTGATTCCATCAATGCCGTTCTTGCTGAGTTGGTCTCTCAGGGACAGAGGATCACTTCTCTGGAATCCAGGGTCTCTGATGTAGAGGATGGGGCCGCTTCCATGTCTGCATCCCTTCGCTCACATGATCTTCTAATCACATCCTTGCAGGACCGTATTGACGATCTTGAAAACCGCAGTAGACGTAATAACGTACGTTTGGTTGGCCTGCCTGAGGAGGTTAAGGGCACTGCGCTACACGACCTTGTGACGACCTGGCTTCCCAAGTCTTTAGACCTGGCGCTTCCCCAGGGTGAATTGGTCATCGAGAGAGTGCATCGTATTGGTCAATTACCAGTTTCTGCTTCGTCTCGACCTAGGGCTGTGATTTTTCGAGTCCTCAACTATACTGACAAGGTCAGGCTCCTGGACGCGTATAGGAAGGTCACAGCTCTCTTCTATCACAAACACAAGCTGTTACTCTTTCAAGATTTTTCTGCTGCAGTATCGGTCAAGCGACGTCAGTTCTCCGAACTTTGTACGGAACTTCACAACAAGCGAGTGAAATTCGCTCTTCTCTATCCGGCTAAGCTCCGGATTACCCATGAGGGGCGAACCTACTTTTTTGATACCCCCGCGGCGGCCAAGGAATTTCTTTGTGCTGGTTCCAGATCTTCTCCAGCTCCGGATGACAGTTCGGCGATGCCTGAGGCCTCCCCCCCTCCTTTTCGCTCTCGCCCTGCTTCTTTGCCTGGTTCCTCTCCGCCTGTCTCCCCTAGGGCTTGAGAATTCTGTTAGCCGTTGGTGCCTGGATCTT
The DNA here is from genome assembly GCA_009364415.1 of Spea multiplicata. Taxonomy (NCBI): domain Eukaryota; kingdom Metazoa; phylum Chordata; class Amphibia; order Anura; family Pelobatidae; genus Spea; species Spea multiplicata. The sequence goes on from VKOC01000001.1 coordinate 41,074,007, forward strand.
TCGAGCCATAATTTTCCGTTATATAATGTTTTGTTGGCTCTTGTTTATTGTTATTGTTTTTGGTTAATTCGTTGTGTTTCTAGGCACGATATTACATGTGCCGAGTTCCAGTTTATGCAAAAATACAAAAAATTGGAGAGGCATAGCTCTTTTCACATGGTGATGTACGATTCCATTTTATGTCTTGTCTGTTGGGTGTCTGGGAGGGCTGGCTGGGACCCCCCTGGACCAACCTGTACCGATTTCTTTTCTGTTTTGTCTCTTCCTCCGCGGGGCATCGGGTGATTGCCTGGCTCCGTTGCCATACTAGCTATGATGCAGTCAGATACTAGGTGCGCTGCGCCCTCCTCCTTGCGTATTGTATCGTGGAATGTTGAGGGTTTGAACACCCCTGTTAAGCGTAAAAAAGTTCTCACCCATCTCAAGCGTATGCGTCCGGATGTTATTTACCTCCAAGAAACCCACTGGTGTGACCCTGTCAAGAACACGCTAAAGGCGCCGTGGTTGCGTACTTGTTACTCTGCTATGTACACTAAGAAATCTAGGGGTGCCACTATTCTACTCTCCAAAAGGTTGCCTTTCGTTGTCGAATCGGAGATTGCTGACCCGGAAGGGCGGTACATTATTCTTACGGTCAAATTGTTTAATGAATCCTTTACTTTTGTCAATTTATACGCTCCCAACTCTGGTCAGTCCGTTTTTTTGGCCAAGGTTTATTCGCTATTGCTGGAGATGTCGGCCCCTAACGTAATTTTGGGGGGTGATTTTAACTTGGTGGCTAATGTTGCTTTAGACGTCTCTGGCCCTTCCTCCCGCCCTCTAGGACTCTCCTCCCTGCCCATGCTGGATCACCTCCGTTTGCGGGATGCTTGGAGGTTTCTTAATCCAACCGACAAACAATATACATTCTACTCCCATCCCCATGATTCGTTTTCCAGGCTGGATTACCTGTTCCTACCTGAATTATTGCTGCATAGGTTGAAGGCGGCCCACATAGGCCAAATAGTGATCTCCGATCATGCTCCTATCTGGATAGAGGTCTCTCTAACTTCCCTATTTCAGATGTCCCGTAATTGGAGGTTTCCTAGCTATCTTTATACTTCGGAAGCGTTTAAGCAATTCCTAATCGCCAAATGGAATGACTACGCTGATGATAACCATGTCCATTTGGATGACCCTGATTTATTCTGGGGTGCTTCCAAACCAGTTCTACGGGGCCACATTATTGCATATGTTGTGGGACGCAGGAGAGAGGCCGAAGCTAAACTTGTTCGCCTTACGGAGGATCTTTCTGCGGCGTATGTTGCTCATAAAACTCATCCTAGTCCTGCTACCCTGAAAACGTACAAGGAACTTAAATCTCTTTACGATGCCTGGGTTACTGAGAAGGCACAGCTTTCCCATAATTACACTCGTAATGCCTTTTTTCGCTGGGGCAATAGGCCCGGTAAGCTCTTGGGCAACCTTATCCGCCACTCTAAATCTAACTATCATAGTGTGACTCAGCTTCGAGATGGTTCTCAATCTGTTGTGACTGAACCTGATAAAATCACGCAGCTCTTTGCTGACTACTTTGAGGATTTTTATTCCTCAGAATCCAATGATCCTGACATGATGCTGCAAATGTTTCGGCAGGCTGATATTCCTAAATTGGCGCCTGAACGACCGGGAACGTTTTGGTTAAACCGTTTACCCCCTCCGAAATTGCTGTTGCAATAAAATCCCTCCCTAATGGTAAATCCCCGGGACCAGATGGCCTGGGTGCCGAATATTATAAATTACTTTCTGCTTATTTACCGGCCCATCTTACTGATATTTTTAATGGTTTTCTACAGGGAAAGATACCCCCGAAGGAATTTACGGCCTCCCGCATTATAGTTATTCCGAAGCCCAACAGGGACCCTGCCCTGCTATCCTCTTATCGCCCCATCTCCCTACTGAATCAGGATCTTAAAATTTATGCCAAAATCATGGCCTCTCGACTACAACCTGTTTTAATGAAGCTTATCTCCCCCTCTCAAACGGGTTTTGTTAAGGGTCGCCACTCTACGCGAAATGTTAGAGGCCTTATTTCGGCAATCTTTACTGCTAAGCTTACAAATAGTAAAGCCTCTATCGTCATTAGTTGTGACGCTGATAAGGCTTTTGACAGAATTTCCTGGCCCTATCTTGTTAGTTTCTTTAAATTCCATCATTTTGGTTTACCCTTCATACAGATGTTTCGAGCATTGTATCATTTGCCTATGGCTCAAGTTACGGTGAATAATGTGAATTCCCGCTGGTTCTCTCTAGGCAGGGGTACTCGTCAGGGCTGTCCTCTGTCCCCCCTTCTTTTTAACCTGGCACTCGAGCCCCTCATTCGAATCGTTGAGCGTTCCGTTGAGCTTGAGGGACTCCGAATAGGTGATGTTGAGCTCAAAATCGCGGCCTTTGCTGATGATCTTCTATTATACCTTTCCAACCCTAAAGCGGCAATGCCGTTCCTTCTTAATCTATTTGATTGTTTTCATAAGGCCTCGGGATTTCTTATAAATAAGCTCAAAACAGAGGCGCTTCCCATTTTTCCTCAGGCTAAACGTGGCTGGGGGGGAAACGTTCCCCTTCAATTGGACCCAACTTCCCTCTTTAAAATATTTGGGTCTCATTATCCCTACCAATTTGGCACACCTGTATAAACTAAACTTTTCTCCTCTGTTGTGTCAAATGGAGGATTCTTTCAAAACCTGGTCCAAGTTTAACCTCTCTTTCTTGGGTAGATGCCACTTGTACAAGATGGCCTTTTTCCCAAAACTTCTCTATACGATTCATATGTTGCCTCTAACCTTAAGGAAAAAGGATATCCAACATCATAATGCACTGCTGCGTAAATTCCTGTGGTGCAATAAAAAAGCTAGAATTTCATTGTTTAAACTCCAACAGCCTGTTCGCAATGGAGGGGTGAATTTGCCTAATTTGTTGGACTATCATTTGGCCTCTAATTATCGTTTTGCGGCTGATTGGTTGCGAGGCGGGTCTACATTCACCGACGTGTCCCTGGAGCAACGCCTGTCTCCTACCATTTCTTTGGCCTCTCTCCTGCATCTGTCTAAAGCTGACCTGCCCCCAGAGGTTGTATCCAACCCATTGCTGTATCACACTGTAAAGGCTTGGGGGCGTGTTAGACGGCGCCTGGGCCTGGAGGTCCACTACTCTAAGTCCCTGCCATTGATCCGTAACCCGCATTTCCAGCATGGGAGGGAGGATGTTGTCTTTCGGCGCCTGGCCCGGGTGGGGGGTCGCACTATTGGCGATTTTCTGGACCCGCGTGGGGGTAAATTGTTGTCCTTTTTGCAACTTCAATCTAAATTCCCTACTGTGCACATTCACCCTATTCACTACTTTCAAATTCGTCATTATGTTAATACCCTGCTTCCTCATCTCTCTGGGGCTAATTCTAACAGTCCCTTAGACCAGGTTACGGTGTTGTCCTCTGTCATACTGTTCAAGACGTCCACCATCTATAGTCTGCTCCGGCCTGTCATCGACTGGGAGTCCCATGGCGCAGGTCTTCCCTCCTGGAGGGCTGATTTTCCCAATCTAACTCCAAACCAGATTCTTCGAGCGTATCTGCTCAATTCTAGGGTCCTGGTTTCTAGGGACTATAGTGAAATGTTCCTCAAAATTGTGCATAGGGCGTATGTCACCCCTAAACTTCGGTTTTTAATGGGCTTAGAGGTTCACTCTCGCTGCTTGAAATGTCATTTGCCTGAGGCCGATCTTCTGCACGGCTTGTGGTCTTGCAGCTCTATTACCCCATTTTGGGATGCCCTACAAACCTACATTAACGATACTCTGGGCATTCGTTTTGTACTATCTGTTGAATGGGCTGTTTTTGGCATATTCCCTGACCACATTCCCCCACCTGCAGCGAGGGCTAAATTTCTCTTGCTCATACTCTCCGCAGTGGCAAAACGGGCAATACTGTCCCAATGGATTGCCCCTCAACCTCCGTTGCTTCCTCTGGTTCTGTCGCGCCTGCAATTTTTGTTTCATATGGACTGGCTTGAAGCTGTCCTTCATAAGGAGAGCAAAGTCAATTATCTTTTCAGTCGCTGGTCCCCATATATCGCAACACTAGATAACGCCACCAGGTTGTCCCTGTTTCAAACGTTCAATGCCACGGAGTGGTATTGTCTTCAGGTTCTCAAAGGTATTCGCCCCATACCGGGGTTCTAATCTCGTTGTGAGACGGGTTGTATCTGTGCTGTTACCCGGTGTTCTGTAATTGAGGATGTGTTTTTACCTGCACTGTATGTGTTTTGGAGTTGTGCATTACTATGCATCTGGTCTGTCACCATGTCTCTCTATGACATTGTTTTTCTGTTTGTATGCTTTGTCTTCTCCATGTAATAAAGAAGTTTATAAATATTAGTAATTTCCAAGGTCTTGCTCAGGCCAGAGATCCAAGAGTCCCAGGAACTATACACCTATTCTACAGAAGGCCTAGTAGAGACATGCAGTCAAGAGGCAATTTATTGTCCTGTGCTGGAGCTAAGTCTCTATGATGGCAAATCCATGCAATGTAACAGGGGAAGCCAGATGGATGGAGGCACAAATTTCCTTCCACTAGGTTACCAAGCATTGGAAGTGAGGTGAAGGCTGAGACCAAGAGAATGTCCATACAATTATTGGCTTAACTTCTTACAGTTATCATGTCATGTATCATGTCTCCATGTGGAAAAATTACAATGTATTTTACATCTTAAAAGTAAATGAAACGTCTTCTATTGGGATAGAGCTATTAATAATATTAGATGGCCTCTTAACTTGCAAGGCAGCTCTGCATAATCACTCCGGGTAAACTTACTTGGGAATGTACGCGTGACCACAAGTCCAGAAGAAGCTTGACGCTGAGAAGGAACCTTGAAAAAACAGCACTTCTGTTTCAAAGTAGGACAAAAGCCTTTTTAGAAGCTGGGCATATCCATGAATGCTGAATGGAACATAACGACTGCGGAGGCTATTCATATTAAACAAGGTGAGCATCATTTGGATAAATGAGGCAGTCTGGCAAAAACACAAAAGACACCTGGGCTCCATTAGCCTGAGTATTAATCCGTTATAATGCTTATTACTATAAAAGCAGAAAGTTAACTGCATGTAGTGGTTATGACTTTATCGTTCATCCAGATACACATTCTGTATATTTCCACATTTAAGGTTCTCTTACGCCAAATGCAGAGGCGTCGTATTTGAGTCACGTCTGCCATTTCTAATTACTACTACTCAAAACCAGGCAATTTCTCATTTGGTTTAATGTGTGTACCTATCTTGTGAAATATTTTTTTATGCCACAATTCATAAAGTGCTTTAGGTTGAAGCTAAATCCCCTGCTCTCAATTAATAACTAATCACGGGAGATATTTATCATCTCGAGCTTCTAACATGAAAATTGTCAGAATTAATCACCTCGCTCATATTTTTACTTTTTACAGAGCTTCATTTATCATACGGTTAAAGTACCCTGACAACAGGGAGCCACAATCAAAGTATTATTACGGCTCCATATGATGAAAAAGAAATGCTAACCAAATCAGTGTGTCTGTCCCCAGTGACAATTTAGATGAGCTTGGCTGTTGTGGGGTTAATACAGAAACTTATTTGAAAATAAGTTAATAAACCTAGCAGAGACATCACACGCAAACTTCATCACCTGGAACACTCACATAAACTCATGCTAGCCCCAGAGGTGCTAATCCAACTACATACACTGAGGGATCAACTGGCCTCCCTCCTGGATAACACCAAAAAAAGGAATTTTCTACTAACCAGAAAGCTGTTCTATGAATTAGGGAACAAATCGGGCAAATTGCTAGCCAGGGCTCTTTGAGTCCATAGAGCTTCCTCTTATATCCCCAAAATTAGATCCCCGGGTGGCTCTGTTCATTACGAATCTCATGAAAGATCAGATAGGGATGCTACAGCCTTCTTGAATGCGCCTGTCACTAGCGACGAGATTCAGGCAGCATTAAAAAGCACCAACATTCCAGATGTCTTTCTCATACCATGGGCTCAAACATTATATCTCCTCATTGCTACCGAATGCCCAGCTCACCAGACCTTTGTCGGGGTTTGAACAGTTATGGCCCTAGGGTTCGGAACCCGCTCACTTGTCGTCTAGAATTTATGCCTTGATACTTGCAGAATATGGGAACATGAAACCCTTCTATTTGAGCCTGTGGGAGAGGGATCTACAAATACCCCTGTCCGACGCTGACTGGGATAAAATACGACAACTCACACACAAGGGGGCCATATCCATCTTGGTTCAGGAATGCAACTATAAACTGTTATCCCGCTGGTACAAAGTTCCGACTGACCTGCACTGTTTCCTTCCTCAAGTCTCCCCCCTTGTTGGAGGTGTGGGATGGAGGATGGTACATATAGGCACTTATGGTGGGACTGTACCGACATCCGTCCATTCTGGCAAACCGTGGTGAGAGTAATACAGGACGTTACGGATCCAGATTTCGTGGCCTCTCCCCAGGGTTTGCTATTACACCACACCCATGGCTCGTTCTGCTCCTACAAAAAATCATTGGCCATACATTTGATACAAGCAGCTAAAGCTACCGTACTGGAGGTGGCAGAAGGGTGAGGAATAGAATGGACGCGGCAGAAGTAGGGTGAAGCATTAAATGGAGGCAGCAGTGGGTTGAGGAAGTCATCATCTACCAAGGTGCTCAACGACTGCCCAGCATGTGCTATCAATGACTTGTTTTACATTCTAGTTATAGAAAAAGAGTGTTTAAACACGACGGCACTATGCATTTTATGTACATAGCCAGTGTGTACCCTTCAGATGGCTGCTGCCGAAATGTCCAATATATAGAAGGACCGTGAAACTGTTCCCTGTGTGTTTTACATCCCAGATACTGTTCAGATACTTTGCACATCGCCATCTGCCTGAACTTTACTAGGGCATGTCATTGTATTTTATTGAATCGTCTGAAACAGAATGGAACAAACAGAGCAGAGAGGGAAGGCTGGCGGAGAGAGGATCTGCGATCTTTGTAGAGAGCTTTAGGAGGTTTTAGGGTTCTTGTTGTGATACTCTGCAGCTGTGAGAGGAAATATGTTGCAGGGCTTATGGTTTTGTTCCTGCAGGTGCTGTGTGATATTATGCATTTCGGAAGCAGTGAATATGAGACTGTGTGCACATCAACGCAGCCCAAAAACATCAACCACTTTTCTGGAGGTGACATCAAAGACATTCCTGAAATTGCTTTTCTAAGGCAATGCCCCCTCTAGAATATGCAGGGCAGAGGTTTACTATGGCCTAGGCTGGCGCCAGCGAAAACAGGGCAGATCATCAAAATGGGTTATTATACTTCCTGGGGGCCGCTGCCCAAAGGAAGAGTTACAAGGGCAATCTCTGATCTTCTGAACCGGCCCACTTTCACTATGGAGTATGATGTTCCCAGAGGCCATACTTCAATAACATGACATCATTCCTAGATTGTAAGCTCGCAAGAGCGGGGCCTCTTCTACTCTTGTACTAGTTCGCTATTGGGTGTGATTTTAAAGCGCTACGGAATCTGCCGGCACTATATACATAAATGCAATGTAATATATCGCTGTGTTCAGCAGTAAGGACAGCAGAGAGGGCCGCTAGAGACAGCAGCTCTTTAACATACATCTTTACATTACAGAATAAATAAATGAACTCACGAGAAAGCACAGGGTTGGTGCGTATTGTCGATCTTTCTACATGAATGGATTTTTCCCCAATGAACCCACTCTTTCCTCCCCTGTCGCCCCTGTTTTGTAGATGCTTGAGATGTTTGCGGGCTATGAGAATATCAAAAGGTTCTACAGCCTCACAATAATTTATACAGAAGTATCAGACGTATCAGGATTTAAGCCATTACAATTTGGTTGGCAAAGCAATAAGAAGATTGCGTGATTTGAGAAAAAAAAACAAAACAGATTGACTATTCATTAATTGCAATAAATCCTCGGTTCTGTTCAACACTACCCAGATCGCAAGCAGGGAAGAAAAACTGCCTGCAAACAGATAAACCGTAGCCATGCACCGGTGTTATTACTCGTCGTAGCGGTTGGATTACCAGCAAAACGAACCGAACAAAAGAAGATAAAGTGTCAGAGATGAATGCGTTCCCTGCAGGAGACACATAATTAATAAATGAGAGGAAGAGAAAAGAAAACAGCTTTTAACAATTAAACAGGAATAAAGGAGCCGACTGGAGACCCAAATAAAAGGGCCAGCACCGCCGGTCCCTCTGCTCTGCTATTTCATCGCCTGCCACGCTGTTTAGAAATGGGTCACGCAAGCACTTGCTTAGCAATTATTTGCGAAAATACTCGTTTTGGATTCCTTAAATAAAAATTGCCAACGTATTTAAGGCCTAAGGCTGAGCTAAAAGGCTTTTAACGCGCTTGCCATCATTTCTGCCCATATAACGCATCGCCACAAGGAAATCAGCGTTATAGTTATAGTCTACACCAATATAAAAATATCACGGCATTATTATTAACATTATTAGCTCTGTTAAGGACGATTTGACAGAGGAAGACAGAAGAAAAATCATGACAGACGCAGGTCTAAGATTAGATTCAATGGTTGTCAGGAAAGTGTCAGCCCCATGAAATCTCCCCAATATGTCCGTCACATACAAGAAGCAGCAAATAGAAGTATTTAGTTTATTGGGCAATGCCCCAGTGTTGTCAAAGTGGCCCATTTGTCTGATGGGTTTGTTCCTTGTCCCTAACATGGTCACATCAGAATGTGAAACATATGCCAAGGACTGGCGGTCAAAGGAAGTTCTCTTCTGGAGTATCCGGTGCTCAATGTGGTTCTCACATCACTCTCAGCCAAAAGTTCCCATATCACAAGGCGTGTGGGTGATCAACAGATTGTAAGCTCACAAGACCAGTGTCCACTTCTCCTTCTGGCTTAAATGCTGTCTTAATATGTCTTAAATTCTGTTTATGCTATTAACAGTTTTATATCTTATTTATGTTATTAAAAAGCTGCTGCTTCATAAATAAAATGAAAACTAGAGGGTCGTGATCTAAATGCAAGGCATTTTTTACTTTACTGAGTGGGTGCTAGTTAAATGGAACTGCCGTCCTGCAGGAGTGGTAGAGGATAATACAGTAAGGGAAGTTTAACATGCATGGGACAGGCATAAAGCTATCCTGAATCTAAGATGAGATCAAGCACTGATTAAGATCCGAGTCTCTACATCTGGAAAAACGGGCAGACTGGAAGGACTGAAAGACTTTGATGACACATAATAATGTAATGTAATTAATGTCATTAATAAAAATGATCGGCTGTTTGTTGTAACTGGACGGGGATGTTTGAAATGTACAGATATCAAGCCACAGTACAGAATAAAAGGCCGTTAATGCCACACATGCCACAAAACAGCGAAGCACGCGCTGGTGGGAATGATAATCATTAAACGCGCAGTCAGGAGAGAAGCGCCTAGAAGTGATGTGTCCCGCGAAGCGATGCAAGCAACTGTTTACATTGGGAAAAGCCGCAGCTTTTGTCTGCTGTACCCTTCAGCCGAGCTGCTTGCATTGCTTCAGACGCCCAAGCCCTGTAATCACTGAGCACGTCTCACCCGAGTTAATCGTCGCCACTGAAAAGATATAGCTCAATTGAGCACACTAAATTGTGTCTGATTGCTGGAGTCATTATTTTTGACATTCAAGTGCAGAAGGTCTTACAGGGATTATTACAAAAGTATAAAAGGTACCGCGATGACAATGTTAGTTAAATGAATATTTCCAGAGTTGGCGGCTATTGCAGGGCAGAGGTAGCGTTTGTGAAATCAAAGAAGCCTTTATTATCCTGCTGAAGAAGGAACCCTGATTCTACAGCTTTACTGGAAGCAAGCGGTACACTGTCCGGCAACATAGAAGCATAGAGCCTGGCGGAAGATAAGAACCATTCGGCACATCCATTGTATAATACACCATAAATCCCTCTAGATTGTAAGCTCCTTTGAGCAGGGCCCTCCTCACCTGTTGTCTCTGTAAGTCAAATTGTTTTGTTACAGACTACTTGTTTTGTCCTGTTTACCCATTGTACAGCGCTACGGAATTTGATGGCGCTATATAAAACAATAAATAATAATAATCTAGTCTGTCTGATTTTTCTGATTAAAACTATCAAACCATGATCAGTGCTTGGTCTCACCTAACGTCAGTATAAAACACAGTATATGTTAACAGTCCAGGGGATCGGATGTATGTTATCTAATTTGCCATAAATGCCAAGAAATCAAATTGTCCTCAGCTCTGTGCTAGCAACACGGTAACGTATGAAAGACCTGTTTCTTTGGGGATCGATGCATAGGATATACAGTTGATGTGTCAGTTGAGGTTTGAGCCACACCATATTCTTACCCCATCATGTTTTATTCCACCACGGCCATTTCTTGTTTTCCTCTACCTTAAAGGCTACATAAACAACTTATACTTGGATTAGCCAACAAAAAAATGGACAAAATGTGCTCCTATTTCAAAAACAATAACATTTCTAAGTGACCCCAAACTTTTCAACAGTAGTGTACATAATTCGGGATATTAAAAGAAAAGTTGATGTCATTGTCTGTACCATTATGTGGATCGGAAATGATTTCCCTCAAATCTCTTCTTTGTTCAATAACCCACAGCATGGAAATGTACGTTAGTCGAAACTTCTTGCGCATCCCATGCAGATTAAAGAACACCACCTTCTGTCTCTTGCATTGTGTTTCAAAGTTTCAATGACAGAGGTTAGTTTCAAAGCATGCTGTTCTTCATCAAATATATACCGCTCTAGAAATGTGACATCAAACCCAGGCTGCTCTGGATTTCAGAATCAATACTATAACAGATATCCCATTAGGGATAACAATATTGGTTACATGTACAACACTGTCATGATAGACACAACGTGAGAGGTGATTGGTGAGCCCCGGGGGCTCCGTGTTGTCTCCATTTATTAAGTCGAGAATTTCGGATAATAAAGTAAAGCACATAATTTTCTGCATAGGATGGTTTCAGGATACACTGGCTGCGTCTGCTGGGAATTCAGCATTTGCAATGTGCTAAATTCTCAAACAAGAATCAAAGTAATTCCTTTCCCGTCCCATACAGTATATCACATTTCTTAAATTACTGAGCCAGGGGGACCCGCAGAGCACCAATAATTCCAAATAAACATATTACGCTTAGGATGAGCAAAAACACACAATTTTCCGATCGGCATTAATACTAAATTTGCTGATGGCTCCGGCATCCAGTCTTCTTCCCAGTTGAAGGAAAGTAGATAGGTAACTGTACTTGATTCATGGAAAGTACACTTTTTCCTATAATAGCATCCAATTAAGCATAATTGTCGCTTAATAGGTCTGCATGAAATAAAATTCCATTCCAGGTGGTATTCACTATTCTCAGAGATCTAAGATGGGAATACCAGTCGCCAAGCCTGTTGGAACAATGTAACCAGCCATGTTTCCACCAGATCTACGACGAGTGCGTGCATACAATACATCATTTATTTGGGTTAGATCATAGGCATGCGTGATTTGTTAATGCAATGCGTTAAAAGCATTTGGAAGGGAAAGTATTACTGTACCACCTAGAAAAAATGGTTTAGATTTATTTTTATAAATGTGTTTATATAGGTGACGTGCTGTTTACGAAAAGAACTGACAGAAAGCAGATCTGGATGAATAAAGGGGGAAAAAATAAATAGAATACAATAGAAATCAATTCACGAGAGAGTCTAAACACATAAAATAACAGCAATGCTTAAATAACCTGGAAATAGCTGTTCAATGTACAAAAAAAATAAGGCCTGAGGGACATCTTAGGCAAAAAGGCTGCACAGTCTCAAGCAGTGGCAGCTAAAGAGATGCATTCCTCGGCTTGACGTGTTTAATTTAAAACAGCGGCTATCCCTATAGAGATATGGCCGCTATCCGTTTATTGTCACCGGGAAGCAGACACAAAAAGTTTCGCTGACAGTAATGTATCAGGACTGTATCAGAACAAGACAAGAGGAGAACGTGGGAGGATGTGCGCTGCTGAAACGCCGAAGCCCTGTTTAATTTGTTTGTTTTTTTTTTTTTATGATGAGTAAGAAATATATGTGCCTTTCAGTTAAATCGGATTTCGTTAAAACCATCTTTTCGGTGGTATTAACCAATAGCGGTAAGGGAGCTGGAAGGTAAGGTCGCTGACGCTTTGACCTCTCTTTAAGCAGAGAATGTATCCCAATTGTCTCAATGATCACATGTATAACTCAGCGTGTGGACAAAAAAAAATACATTAAAGAAGGTCAGCGCTTACCAACAGCGCTTCGTAATGAATGAAAACACAAGATATATCATATAAGCAGATACTCCGAGGCAGAAGCCCCTTTGAGTCAAGCCTAAGCGGAGAGACCAATGTCAGACGCTAACAGGAGTCTTAGAAACAAAGGACATAACCAACTACACCCACATGTATTTATGTCTATTGCAAAAAAAAATGTGTTCTAAAGATTGCGTGTTATTTTTTTATCCTCTACCCAAACATGTGTGGGCACACGTAAGCTGGGCATGTACAGCTTCCTGTATGTAGAAACTAAAAGGAAGCCTACATGCCATCTCCTGGGCTAACGTACATAGTTTATAGTTTATTGCTACGAGCAGAAACCCTTTCATTTTAGGTAATATATATATATATATATATATATATATATATATATATATATATATATATATATATATATATATATATTATATATATATATAATGGTATATCATATCTAAACACGTATGCAAATACATTTACCCGCACGTTAATACCTTCTGACGCATTATAAATTGCAACCATTATTTTATCGCCATAATCTAATTGTGATTAACACGAAAAAGACCCGTATCAAACCTTGAAAAATTATTTTCTTAAAAGGTGTTTAGAAATGAATTATTGAGCAAAAATGCTTCCTTCCCTATCTATAGTTAAAGAAAACACACTTTCTATATAGTTTCTAATTACATGCCAGAAAAAAGCCCATGATTTGTAATGGAAACTATTGTTTTCCTGTAGGCTAGAACCAGAACCTCATCACTCAATCTAACAAATATTGTTATATGAAGAATAAATGAAAAGTGCGTAACGTATATACATTTGCAAAGGAAGCCTCTGCTATAACAATGAGACAACATAAATAGATGTTTGCTGAAAGCTAATTTGAGCGGTTGGAGCTGGGAGGAAGCTCAAAGATATAATATATTATAATATTGTAACACAAGTAGGTACTGATAAATGTTTTCATTGCCCCAGATATAATAAAATATTGACAAATGTAAAATAATCTCATTTCACTTGCAAAAGTAGAAGATCCAGCACCCACTTCCAGTATTCCGTAATACAGAGCACTTCATTCATCAGCATGGATGGCTTTATTCACTGAAGTTGTGTTTCAGCTCCTTAACTATATCACTATCTTCACTATATGTTATGAAGGTCCAACCCGGGAGCTTCGGCTGCAGGAAAAGCTTGACCGACCCCCTACAATGTGTAGTTATCCATAGAGATGTCTTCCATCTCCTCACATACTGAATCATGCATTATGCAGGGCAATCTCGGACCTTCACGAGGCAACTTACCAGTTTGGGGTCTTCATACCATATACAGCGAGGCAAAAGCATTAAAACAATAAATCTTCTTTTAGTAAATACACTCAAATTACTTACACTTGGTGAGTATGGGTGATTCAATTAAGAGTGTGTAATTCTTATCACTTTAACGTTTCTAAGATGACTGCCACTAGCAACAAATTTGAAATGTGGTCCTATCTCCATAGCAACCAAGTAAACTGGCCTATCAGAAAGAAAGTGCTCCGTTGATATGGTGGTACAGGTACTTCTCTGTTGTATGATCTAATAGGTTGTGATGCCCATAAGTCATACTGTGTGTGAGTATCTATACCTGATCATGAAGACATGCAGCACAAGCAGATCCTGGCTGCAGGGCATATGAAACCACTTCTAAATCAAACACCATACTGACCAAGCACAGGTTAACACACAGGTGAGTATTTGCATCGGATGCCTTGTTTTAAATGGTCGATACGTTCAAATAAATTTGATATTACGTTTCGGCTTTAGACACGTCTTCAAACCAGTTCTCTGGTAACAACTCATGCAAGCCTAAAAGCGAAATAACGACTTGTAGACTTTAGAGGACAGCAGACTTTTTTCTGTTCAGCAAAACACAACTGGGAAAAGACATGTAAAGTTGGTTGAAGGTACCTGTCATTAATGCTCCTGTTCAGGCAGAGATTGAGGGACGTAAGGCTGTGGCACCTTCTCACTATCTCCATCACTGTCTCATTGTCCAGTTTAGTAATATGACGCAAGTCGAGGCTGGAAAGATGCCTGAGCTGAAGGGGAATAAGGCGTAATGTTATAATTTTCTATACCCCAAGACATGATTCCACCCCAAGCAGTTTGCATGAATAGAGAACAATACAACATAAGGAATGCCAGTGCTCAGAATAATCCATAACTTTCCACAGATTATTTGAAAATCTTTCCACTCTATTACAAAATGTAAAGGATTTGCTAAATTAAAGGGACCATCCAGTGTTCTAGGAAGTCCCCTAAACAATCAACGCATGTGATAAGTACTTACAGAATCATTGTTATAAGTATAAGTATTTTCAGAATCATTGTTAAAACTACTTACCTTTACAATTGTTAAAAACTACTTACCTTTACAATTGCTCACATCCTTTGTGGCAGGAAAAAGCTCCCACTAAAACCAATGAGAGTACTTTCTGCACATGGGCAGTGGGGTGTCATAAGACCACTGCCCAGAGCATTTGCCACCCCATACTGAATCTGACTCGCGGTATAAGACATGGCGGAGAATATGTTGGCAGGAACACATCCCTCACATAGAAAATAGCCAAGGTGGTGGGGAAAAGTGCATATGGAGGAATTTTGGGGATACTACATACATTCAAAGGGACCTTAAAATCCTTAAAGCGATCACATGCACATCAAAGTACATATGATATCTGGAGTGTTTTTAAGACAGCAGATCAGTAGATT
The DNA here is from genome assembly GCA_009364415.1 of Spea multiplicata. Taxonomy (NCBI): domain Eukaryota; kingdom Metazoa; phylum Chordata; class Amphibia; order Anura; family Pelobatidae; genus Spea; species Spea multiplicata. The sequence goes on from VKOC01000001.1 coordinate 41,089,117, forward strand.
TATAATTCAAGCAGTTTTTCCATATGAAATAATCCAGCTGTGATGTAATGTAAGACAACTGCGTACTGTACAAGGTACTTGTTTATTATAGTGGCACTGTAAATTTTGTTTCAGCGGTCCTCACATGTGACACTGGCAACACAGTTAATTACTTTGGTAATGTTCCTATATTTTTGGTTATTCTTCCCTATATTTTATGCGCCTAACAGGGACAGGCAGTGGGAGAAGAGAATAATGTGGACAAAACTTCAACGTACTCCCCACTGGCCACAGAACAATACATTGCCCATGGACGAATATCTGACATACTGTAAGGCTCCTAGTGACATTTTATTTTCCATAGTCATGGTAGCTTGTGCTTAATTATATGATGTCACAATGACATCATGTTGCTAGACCAGTGCCTCAATAGTAAAATAACATCTATGCAGATGTGTAAGACCTCTGAAGACCATAATTGGAGACTAACAATTTAGACTTTGTGCAGGAAATCCGATCACCTGCTAGTTTTGATCAGATGACATTTTGAAGAGGCTTTCATTCTTTTAAATTTTTTTTAAAATTAAGGATGTGATAAATGTTTACTTGACGTATTCTGTTTTAGTAGCCACTTATATGGTTTATTGAATTGAATAAACCATAACATGGATTACGTTTTCGGGGACTTCAGACAGCAGGGATATTCCGTTTCCCAAGCTAACATTTCTTTCTTGGTTTCGGAAAAAATAAATCCAATTTTCAACAGAGAAAGAAGAGCACAAAACTCCTGCTCAAATGAAAATGATATTCTGAAGAACATGAAAAACAACAATGTATGCCAATAATGAGCAAGCCGCTAGAAACTAAGCATATGAATCACAAAATCATATTATGTGCACAAAATTGAATTCAGATTATAAGACCCTTGAAAACATTAAAAAAGTGAGTGACTCGAAACAAAGGTTACGTAAAATATAGATAACATCAGTACTGTACATAACGCATGCAGTTAGTCATGTGGCAACACATTCATTTGTCCTGTATCTGTCTCAATGTCCATTATTTCAAGTCAGATTCTTATTTAACGAGACATGGCCAATGAGAATAAGAAAACAGCAAAGCCATAACCGATCGCTGGTCCAAACTGATGCCAGAGAGGAGCTCTTGGAAAGGAAAGAAGTCTTGGATAGTGTTTTGCTCTACAGCACTGCCACTAAGCTAGGAACGTCAAAAACCCTTTTCAGCTGCGTAATTTCCTAAAGCGGTTCAGGACCTGTTTAACCAGGAATATATCAAGTTCTCAGGAGGGTGGACTTGGGGCATATTGCGTTGCTTAAAGACCTGTTGCTTAAAGCTGAGTGCAGTATTTTGCTTCTTCTCAACTCGGCAAAACAAGATTCGTTCAGTTGAAGCTACCAGATTATAGCAAAATCCAGGAAATGTATTACTTAGAGAATGGAGCATGAAAGGAGTGTTAAATAGTTGGATTCATCAGAGAAGGGTTGTGTATTACTGTGGCCAACCACGCAAACCAAAACATACAGTCACACACCCTTACCTTGGTGAGGTGTATAACACCTTCCGATGTAACAGAGCAACCCATAAAACCAACATACTGTAACCCGGGACAGTGTTCAGCAAAGGCCTTCACGGATTCATCTGTTACCTGGACACAAGAAAAAAAAAAAAAGATGGATTAATTCTTGCCCGGTACCTTCAAAGTCAGGCAAATTAAACAGTAGTGAAAGCATCACAGAACATTCACAGAGCTACCCGCAATGATAGAGTAGGTGCCCAGGGGCCCCTAGGTGCCCTCCTAACAGCTACAATAGCCTATACAGGGCAGCTGCTGATTTGCAGCCGGTACCAGTGCTTTTAGTAGATTATACATTAGCAAACCAGGGGCCACCGGAGCTTGGGGCACCTTAGGCATTTGCCTAGTTTACCTAACGGATAATAAACTACTGTTAAAAAACAGTCATAAAACATATCAATCTATGCTATTCTTAATCTACACTGCTACATAATTTTACAAATATTGGTTTTTAATGCTTTTGTAGTCTAAGTTATTGCTTGAGATAGACTAAGGTTTCACAGGAAAGTAGTACTAGTAAGTACATACCATATACTGTATAGTTTACCATATGAGGACCACAAATTATCATATACAGTATTATATCTACATAGAGTCATTCTTGGGCAGTTGCCTTTGTGTTAATCAGTGCATTGGGTTCAGACAACAACCAGAACCAAAATCGGGTGGAAAGAAATGTTCCACTGAGCCCCCTATACTAAATATTAGCTTGTTACACAAAGGCAGAAGGCTATTAAGAGACAACATTAGGCTCATCATTAAAGGGTCCAGTGCAAACCAGAACAACGCTTTGGGTTCATCTGTTACTCGAAGTGCTCAGCAGCAGCTAAGGCATTTATAATCAATGATGGGATACGTTCAGGATGAATAGACAGAAATAAATGTTGCTTTTAATTCCGGTGATCACACAACCATTTAATCAGGCATCTTTTGTTACCAAATGGTTTCAGTCACCTAGCAAACAGACAAAGCTCGTACGGAGGGATTTCTTCTTACATTCAAGGTACATTCTAGCTCTCATAAACAAAAAAACATACCTGAACGCACAATGTACAGGTCTAATATTTTAAAACTTATGTACACAGGAAAAACTGTATAATAAAATACGTAGCAGGTACTTTTAACGGGACTCTACAGTGCACCATCTAGGGTCCTCAACAAGTAATGCATATTAAAGTACTTTTTAAGTACTTTTAATGCCACTGGTTGGCTACTTTAAGAAACTAATGGCAGGAAAGCAGTCCATTGAAATCATCAGAAGCACTTTATGCGGATGCACATAGAGTGTGCCATTCCTGTATAAACTTACCATAAGGCTACATAGCAGCTCACGGCAGCTCCTTTTGTGTCTATGTATTAATGTATATTTACTATGTATGTGTTAAATAGTACAGCGCTGCGTCATTTGTTGGCACTTAATAAATAAAAGGTAATAATAACAATACGTAAAGCCAGTGCTGGAGCCCTGTCCTGGGTGCCATAAACTCTTACAGGGGACCAGCATTAAGCATCCCATGGTTTGAGAAATATGGTTACCTTTCCATAGTAGAATCATAACACAAAGATGTTCTGTGTGCTGACAGTGTGCCCTTCGGAATGACATCAAACATGGCAGGAGGGGGTTAAACAGGGCCTGACTAATAATAACCTAGCTGTATAATGTGTGTTTGTAGTAACATGGGGGACGTGTTCACCCAGGAGTTATCAAAGCACAGGTCGTCATAACAACAAAACATGGTAGTTTGCTGCCGGTTTTACAGCTCAGCTCATTAGGAGTGCCGTAAAGTGCCTGGGTTACACACTACAGGACTGCATTGGGAGGCGGGATTGGCCACAAATGTGGCGGGGAGCGGAAAACCCACATTGCGGGAGCGGGATTGAAAAAGCAGTCCCGTGCAGGGCTCTACTACACATCCCACCCCTTGTGACACAGAATGGGCATCTCCTACAGACAGAGGGATTCCTATAAGAAAGGGAACCAGATAGAAAAGCGACTGTAACCTTAAGAGATTCCTACACATTTGTTTACCTTTTCTGTGTTTTATCCCTCTTTATTTTATACTGTTCAGCGTGTAGTATTTGTTTCTGTAACCCTTAGTAAACGGATAAAATAGGAAGCAATCAGACAGAACTTGGTGGCGGCAGCCAATAAAGTCTTGGGGTGGTGGGGCGAACAGGAAGATCTGGGCCCTGCAGGGAGAGCGGCAATTTAGCCAGCAAGCTTCTTTTTACTTTAACCCTTTCTCACCCGCATTCCTCCTTAACATCACGGTATAGCAAGCGGATAGGGAACAGGGCAAATGCATTTGCAAAAGGGACACCATGAAGATTTACATGAACCACTCTCCTATGCGCATTAAAGGGCATATGAAGGCAGCAGAGTTTGCCTTTAAGGAAAAAAAACGATGCAAAAGAGGGGAAATCCTTTGGTAATAAAACAATTATGTAACAAAGACTCATATCTCTAGATTTTAAGTTCATTTGAGCAGGGCCTCTTCACCTGTTTCTGTATGTCATCTTGTTATATTATATACTGCTTGTTCCGTCCTGTCTACCCTTTGTACAGCGCTGCAGAATCACATGGCGCTATCATTCTATGACAGCAAACTAAACATACATTTTAGATAATTAAGACACAGGGCCAGATATTAAACTATGAAATGAAAAAAAGCTAGTAACACAAATCTTTATTATGCAAATTCACGAAAGGGATTCCAAATGGCAAGAAAATTAACATACTAAAAATGACCTGTTGTCAACAAGGTCATGGGCATTTACAACTAATCACATTAAAGGAGTCCATTAGTGTTCGTTGTGAAATCTGTAATAATTTCATTGCCTGCCCAACCTTCATTGACTTTCACTCACGGTACCTTGTTCAGTGTTGGTCTTGCTTGGGAAGAGTAATGCTGCTTGATGAGAAAAGATTTATAAGTCAGGGACTAAAGTATTGTGAATGGAAAAGACGTTGGCATGAAACTAATGTCTTGGATACTCTGCACCTATTAAAAAGATCTATTGTACTTATTTACAGCTTAACTGATTTACAAGAATTAATTGTACTATTTGCAGGACTGTTACTCTATTCTACTTTTTCTTGTTAAATCCATATTTTTTCCATCCATTAAATGCTTGGCAAACTGGTATTTAAGCAGTAAAAACAAAATGATATATATATATATATATATTGAACACATATATATCCATGTATAGTTATAGGTATATTTTAGCATATTTTATAATATACTGTATGGAAAATAATGTCAAATTGAAATAGGCAAAAAGCTGCATTTTTTATATTATATATATATATATATAATATATATATATATATATATGTATATCTGAATCCAAATATGATGTCACAATAATGATAGTAATCCATATACCGCAAAATGTGCTCTTGGCTTCACTTTAGGGGCATTGCTTTACTATACAACCTATAGATTCTATTAGATACCTATTGAATATACTATACAAAGGCTTGCTGTATATATTGCACATCCCTTCTACACAGTGCACCATACCACAGCACAGTCCACTTTTCCTGGCACTGTCCCACTTTTGCAGGCAGCGAGGATCATGGGATAGTTTGTCTCACAAAATCTTCCTTGACCAGCCCACTGAGCTGTGAAAATGATTTAGGTTTGTGCTGTTGAGTTACGCAAAGGGCCTCTTCATGATGTAGCAAATCTGTGCACGGGCATATGATGTCATATCATTGCATATGATGTCATATCATTGTGTTCGGCTTTATAATCCAAGAGGGGTAAAGTAGGTGCCCCTGAATCCACCAGTAACCATATCCCAAACAAAGGGGTCCCAGTTTGAACACGTGATATGTTGAGGGATATGCTGTTCCAGATCTCTGAGAGTCGGGGATTTCCCTACTAGATTTGGTGCTTTAGGCTCTTTAAATGCCTCTGTGCACCACTCTGTAGAGTGATTATAAGGCAAGATAATTCACAGTTTACATAAACTATAACTGATAGAATAGAGTCACTGTTAAAGGAACCATAGACTTGCTTGTTGTTTAGTTTTAACATGCTACTTCTCTGCCCCACATCTACAGATATATATGTAAAGGGACCTTGTTTTAGATTGCTTAGCTTTGTTTCTTGCAAGAAATACTGTATCCTATCCTTTGGCAGTATTACTTAAATACTTCCCCCCCTTAAATTCTGATTTCAATGGATTTTCTTGCCTTTATATTAACATTAAAGCACTGGCAGACTTACAAATGAATAACAGTGATCCGTAATATGGCATTTCTAATGTTCCAGCACTGGAAAAGACATATCTGTTGATGATAGGATCTGTGGAACAAGACTGGCATGAAGCCACCTGCTAGTAAGCGATGTATACAATACAGCTGTATTAGAGAGGATAGGAAACACGTTCCCTTTGTTAATTCATTTTGGCCCTTGTCACTTCTTTTTTTCTGGAGTACTTGCGAAGCTGCTGCTGGGGGAAGATACAGTCTTTCATCTGAATGATAGGAAGATTTAAGGTCAACTACTTCTTATCAGCTGATCAGGATGAACAGTACGTGTGCATCCTTCAAAGTAGTAGGAAGCCTGCAATAACTAGCACTTATGAAATCATTATAATTCCAAAAGGTGGGCTGACAATTATTTTAAAGGTTAACCTCACAGCATTATGAGAGCAGTCTATTAGCTAGAATCAAATGATTAGATCATTTATCACAAAGAATATATTTAGAGCTTAGAACCTCGGGCTTTTCAATTTATAAGAACAGCATTCAGTTATTTGTGTGTTTTTGTGTTTTTTTTGTAAATTCTCCGTTTATTGTAATAGAAGCAACAGAAGATATCACAGCACAATACTGCGAAATAGGATGTTATACAACAGTAACGTCGGTTCAGTACACCCATAAGTACATCCAAACGAGTAGTGTACAAAAAGTCATATAAAGAAAGTATATATACTCTTATACAGTGAAAAGCATAACATACAATCAGTAAGCGATACATAGGTGTAGACATAAATCACAGTGGTGCAGAACAGAATACACTTATGCAGGCAGATACCAGATTAGCGATTCATGTGCGATGGGAAATCGGTAACCGTCGCAGTACGAAACCATCGCTGAGGCCGCAAAGGTAGGCCACAGCAGAATAAACGGAGAGCCAAGGCATAATATTAAAAGGCACATAAGAACCTGTATAAACAGAAAAAAAACACAAACTAAACAATGCGCGTGTTGACGGTGTCAGTCGATAAAAGGAAAAGAATAAACAGATCAATTAAGCAGAGGCGGGGTAGGCCTGCAGTAATATCAAAAAGGTCTATTTGGCAGATTGCAGTATCTCAGGAAGTCTAGGAGAAGAGATAAGGGCCTTCCACCAAAAAGTTATTTGTGTGTTTGGATCGGCATTATTCCAAACTGCGGAAACATTCATAAGATAAAATGACGTTCTATGTAAACAAACGAGTACATCATTAAAAGCCAAGGTAGATTCTCTTTTCACACGTTTGTCATGAACATGGATAGAAGAGGTTAATTTTAGACTCTGTATAAGATAGGGGTTTCAGTTGTATTTTCAGATTGCAGAACAGCTACAGGACTTTACTTACTAAATTGTCAGTTGAGATTATTTGCACCGGTGAAAATCCCCAAAAGCAGACTCTTCGTCTTCATAACCCTTCACTCAGCTGGTGATATGAAAAGTCTAATCTCATCCCAAATCACTTGTGAATAAGCCCTTAGTCTTCTCATTTTCATGGGATATATCCTGCTATATTGCATGAACAAGTAATGTTCAACTCCCTTGAAAATACCTTTTATCAGCTTGTGGTACGTTGGTTAACTTGGTTATTAATGAAACGAAGTGACACAAAAGACATTGAGCCTTTTAAAGACCTGAAACCTGAGGGTTCTTGGCCCCTGGAGAGTCAACTCCAAGATCAAGAGCTTCTTTGGGTTAACCAAATAGGCAAATGGGTGGGCGTAGACATAACGTCACCCACTGTAATTGGGGTGCTTAAAATTTAGAGGCTATAGCCCTCCTATTCTATAATGGCACCATCCATAGCAGCTTCTGAACGTATGTTACTGTGGGACCCAAGGCCTGACATAATTAGTTCTTAAACAAAGATGGGGGGAGTGACCATCATTGGAATAAGTGGATGTTTATTATTTATAATAATGCTTATTTTTACCCTAGTTTCTATGTGTCACTACGGAAGCCGAATGAGCCTGTGGTCTCTTCCCAACTTTACTGCAAATGCTCTCTTCCAATGGCCGCAGATACTATATAATGTGCTTGATTTGGACATTTATTGTCCTTAGAATACAGTTTGCTATCATTTTTCCCAGTGGCAGTTCTTTCCGATTTCTTTCCCAGGCTTTCTAGCACTTGTGATGTTCCAAATAGAAAGACCTAATATAAGTGACAGGAGACAAAGGGCAGTATATACAATGTTCTATTTTAATAGCGTCGTGTGAAAGGGACATAACAGTAATATAAACGTTGAGGCTCTGGATATCTGTCTGCACACAAAGGAGGATTTTATGACTCCTAGTTTTATTGTCGCCCGGAAGGGCAAAAGGTTTATCAGTGGCGAGCTCAGAGGACAGGTTGAATTTATTTTTTGGGTATTGAGAAGAATTCAATTACTTTTAAACACAATTTAAAACAATAATCACCCTGATTTGCATATAATGGTTAATGTAAGGTTCATTTGTTCAATATGAGTCATTTCTAAAGCTATCATTGAAAATGTCACACAAAGATGATTTAATCTCCCATGCATCTCTCCCCCTTCTAACAAAACAAAACAAAAAAAAAACAAACATTATAGTGGGTGCCCTATTTTATAATTGAGATTTAGAGTAAGCATGCGAGCAGGGCCCGTTGTGACTAATGTATTAGTTTGTCATAGTCTGTCAGTTCTAGTTTTGTCGTACCTCTTGAATATAGTTAACGGTTGGTAAGAAGTTCTGCGTAAATGGTTGCTGCTATATAATAAAAGAAACATAATAATAATAATAGGGGCCAAGAGTGTTGCCTCAAACATGTTGCACAAGACCCGCGCTCTCCCTCACATATACATACAATATTTATCACAAGGTAGTTTTTAGTTTGTCCTTCCCATTTTGGATTTTACTATTTTATTATTCTAAAAGTGAATGATCCCGTATGAAGTTGCCAGTCAGTTCTGCATTGAAAGGGTTAAACAGGACAATTGATGTCCCTCTGAGACAAAAATCCCATCTTCTGTGCCACTCGTCAAACTAATAGAGTGGGGATATTTTTATATTTTTAAATTGTGCAGCAAATTTAAAAAATGCCTCCTGTTAAAATAGAAATATATTATAAAAAGTCATGTTTATCTAATGATCGATTGTTGCCCCCAGGAAGCTGATCACGAGCTATAGATGGGAACTTCCCACGGCAGGCTAAAGTTCTTCCTTTTCAGCTGGGGTGGCTTTGTGAGGGGGCACAGTACCTGTGTAGAGGGGGGGTTGGCCATATATGGGGGTGGAGCTAGCCTCTGATAAGCGGGTGGGGGTAAAAGAGGAAGAGGAAAATTACCCTTAGACCCAGGGAAGCAGCTCTTTAGCTGGAGACTCCAGGTCAAACCCAGAGAGTTCCCAGATGTGCTTACCAGTATATATTTATATATATAATTAAACATAAAACCACCCATTTTCTTTATAACAGACCTATTAATTAATACTCCCTCTGTGTTTTTAAAATAATTGCCAGGAGTGGTGAAGTGTCTGTCAAAATACCGCGGTGCACGGGTCAAGCTATAGCGCTTTCCTCAGCTCAAGTTTTAATTTGCTGCTGTCATAATTGAGGTTTTTCATGTTCATTATATTTCTCTTTCAAACATTCCTTTCTCTACTTGAATTAAGAAGCAATTTGCAGCAAATCAATTGGTTATCAAATCTGTGTCAAAATAGATAATGAAATTGGTGTCTTTAATCATGTTTTTAAACCCTTTGATACGGTTAATATAATCATTGATTCCACTTTCGTATCCATCTTCCACTGAGGCTTTTTTTTTTTTTTATTATGTATTAATGTAACATCACACATTATAATATCACTTTCAACAGATCTACCATTGATGTAGTAAATTAAAAGCATTAAATCCCATGAGAATCAAAGGACTATTTATAAAGGTCAAGTCACATGGAATAAAAACACCTCAAAACCTTCCTGCACCTTGACCCTATTCTAGAAATCAAGAACTGTATTCTCACGGTTTGGCACGGACTCTCCATGCTGCTTCCTCTTTCTCTGGGACAGAGTATCGATGTGATCCACTCCCACTCTCAACCCTTTTAATACTTCCTGGTGCTAGGCCCGCCCCCTCATGAAGCCACTCCCACAGAAGATGAGAGCTCCAGGTAGCCTGGGAGCTTCCCGTGCATGATTTTATTGCTGAAAGAAAGTGTATGTAACACGGGAGAAGCCATCTGCTTTCCATTCTCAACGTAGGTTTCATTATTTTTTCCCCATTAAGCTATTCTCTTTGGCTTAATCCTTGACTGTCCTTGCTGGATGCTGATTGGTTGTCACAGCTTCAAAATGGTGGGGAAAGGCAAAGCACCCCAGAACAGCAAACAAAACATCAGACCCTTTAACCCCTTCGTGACAAAAGCTGATTTTATTTTTTGTACCCTTCGTGGCAATGGTCGTTTTAATATTTCTGCGCTGCTCGTTTTTAACTGTAATTTTCTTCTTTCCCGTTTACTGAACCCACACAAGTCAGATATTGTTTTTTTCAGGACAAGAAGGGCTTTCTTAAATGACATTGTTTTGATTGTATCTTTATTTACTATTAAAAAAAGTATAAAATATGGTGACAAAATTTAGAAAATTTTTTAGTTGAAAAAATCTTTTACTCATCTATAAACGGTAAGGTAATGAAAAAACCTGCTAAATAGATTCTAACTATTTGTCCTGAGTTTAGAAATACCCAATGTTTTTATGGTTTTTTTGCTTTTTTCTACCCATTATGGGGCAATAAGTACAGGTAGCGTTTTGCTATTTCAAAGCCATTTTTTCCAAATCTGGTAATTCTTCCCCCCATGTGCCATTTCGGGTATCTTTGAAGCCGGCCCTAGTGCCGATCGTGGCGTTGCTGAATGCCTCGAGGTCAAGGCATTACAGCAACAGCATTTGGGTGCAGAAAGCAAACGTAGATCGCTTTCTCCACCCGTTTAAAGACATGACGGCCCTAGCACGTCAATTGTCACTAACCTGATGTTAGTGCATGACGTGCCAGAACCGGCAATTGTCATTAAGGGGTTAAAGAATGGTGGAATCATGACAGCGAGATGCTGAAGCATTCCTATTTAATTTCGGTCTCCATATGCAAACTACAGAAAAATGAAAAAATAAAACAGCTTATGGTTGGGTGAAGTGGCTATTCCTTTATTAGCCTAATGCCCACAGGGGTTGCAGAGTGTCCCTTCCCTTTGTTACGGTAACACTTTTTGAACTTGTGATATTGTGATATTGTTTCTAAATAATAAATCAATAACATCTCACTGTGACAAAACATTTTACTTATCTCACAAAAGGCAAAAGCAGAAGTAGACTTCTCCAGCCCCACATACCCATGTGTGCACAGGCATTGCATTTTTTTTTTTGTCTTTAAATATTTCTCAAAATAATAACAACTTCCATAGACATTGGGGTGAAAAAAGTCACAAAAAGGATTTTGTAACATAAGTTATTTCCTTTAGTTTCTCAAAATACCACAGATAACAGATGTCAGGGATAAATGTAATTTAATATGTGATGTAATGAATAAAAGAAGTGTGTTATTGTATAAAAGACCTGGAAATAGAATCTATAACACCACTTTACTAAACTCAATTTTCTGACTTCTCTTCTCCCATGTGGACCGACAGACGGGAAAAAGCAAAAACAGCTGAAGACGTGCAACGCACTTTAGCAGTCCTTATCAAAAACAATACGCCTGATGCATATTGGATTCTCCACGCTCAAAAATAAGTAATATCCGTTCACATCTTTAAACTATTTCTTAAACTCTTCATTCAAAGAAGTTCAAACTAAAAGTAGAAAGTTTTAACTATGCTTTGACTCAAAAAATCAGGCGTGATAAATCTTGTGGTTATATATTGAAGTTAACAAGGTCACAGGATTTAGTTGAAAGGAGGCCAACAAATTTGGTGGTTTTGTGACATTTGTCTGCTTGCAGCAGGACTGAGGCCACCAATTCATTTCAAGGAGGGCTCCAAACACGTCTCTCGTTTGCTAATGATTTTCTCTCTCTGTGACCTAAAGGTATATGGAGGCTGAGAGGGATTCTTTGTTATTCCTAAAACATTTGCTCCGACACTCTATCAGTACAGACCTGCAGAGAAAATGAGCTGGCTTCATTCCATGTGTGCACCCTCATCAAGATCTAGGTAGTCAAGATGCCACAAGAATAGGTAAGATAAAGAAATACTAAGAAGGCATAATATGTATGTTTAGGTGCATTTACGTCTTTTATTTATTAGTACGCATGTATATTCCCACATGTGATAGTTATTACTATACTATTACTTAATATTTAAATAAAAAATTCTTTAGAACTATTACAGACATTCTCCCCGGATATTTGCCAGAGAATACTAGAAAGACCACATAATCACATAATCGCTAGAAATACATTTTTAAATAAAATTGAAATCACAGAAATGGGAATAAACAATAACAAAATTGAACCAGTATAAAAGTATAAATCTGCCCTCCATAATCTTTTTATAAAACATAGTTACAACTGTAAGGGTGTTTATACAAAATCTCCCACTAACAAATGATTTAAAAAAAAACACCACAGAGAGGATGCGCGTTTTGAGGCTGCTTCTAGTCTAAAACATGGAATTGATGCCGTTTATGCAGAAAATGTGATTCTGGTACAAGATTGAAAACATGGAGCAAAAAGCAGGAGACATTAAAACTGATCTTTATATAATCCATAATGACCACCAAGGGTACCAGTAACCAACTGGTCCAGGAGCCATGAACCCTTTGAGTGCCAGCTTTGTGATATATTGCCGGTCCAAAAGGGCTAGCGTACCAACTATGAACAACATAAATTGTGGCACTCTAGGGTCCCGTCTCCGCTCGGATTCTGCACGCCTAAACAACTCTCCCGTAAACTCCCACATCAGTGAGCATAATTTAGTTCAGAAAACCTTAATTGTTCCGCTTCGGCCATTTAGGTAACCTCAAAAACCTGCACTGTGTGTGAGAACTGCCGACGGGCAAACTGTGTTCGGGGAACTCAGAATTATTTTAAGGGATTAAACATGTAAACTAAAGATTAATGAGGAACCAGACAAGGGAATCTGATTAACCAAATCTTAGGTGTGTATAATAAAAATGAATTTATGATTGTATGGACTATTATCTGAGATAAACAAAACACTTCTGCTGCTCCTCTTCATTTTAATCCATTCAATGAAATACCATGCACATGTCTTATGACTATTGCATATCTTAGGCAAACAGCAATCCTTCCTCACTAAAGTCAAACTCATCAATCGATCTGCTCAGCTAAAGTCCCTGAATAATTCAGAGCAAATATTAAATTATCCCAAGACAAGGCACTAAACTCCACGGATGAGAAGCTCCAGAGAAATGGCTTTTTAATGTTACCTACTCCGACGACCACAGTCTTTGATTTACCTGTAGGCTGGACTCGCTGATAATAAAAGGCCATATATTTATTATTATTATTGTACAATTACGTCTAGCTTGCTTTCAGGATTGTGTAAATGGACCTAAATATCACTAACTTTTTCAGGCTCCAATTTTTTCCTTTCCCATTGACAGAAAAACTTTCCATTAGTTCAATCAGCGCTGAAGTAGATCTTATCTAAGTAGTTTCAGCCTGAGGTCCATTAGAGAAATGCTTACCAATCTTTGTTTAATGATCTGTAATAATCCCTGTTAATTCTCTCTAGCTCTCTAAACATAAAAGCCAAATATAAGGTCAAGCTCCCGTCTGCTTTGATGCAATCATCTTTTGTTATTATGTAATTAGGAGTTTGTACTTTATTTTTACTTGTAGGGTATCGCTTCCGAGGCTGCTCGGCTGATCAGAGGGTTAACATGTTTCACCTATATATGAATGACTAGCTGTTTCCATGGTGCTTATAAAATTGTGATTTATACTAGGCTTTTAATAGTTTTATTATCTGGAAAAATCACTAAGTAGCAAAATGATTAAGAAATTACATTTGAAAATCTTTTATAGAGTGTCCTCATTGTGTCGAAAATGGGGTCTATAAAATATCCTTCATTGGGGTTTCTCTGGTAACATCTGAACTGATCTTTGAAAAAAAAATGTATTGCCTTTTGAATTATTATTCAAGGCTAAATTAATGGGGTCTCTTTGAACTCAGGATCTTGCGAGGCATAACAAACTGATCACACAGACCTGCCACGTTACTCTAAGAAACTAGGCCAAATCAAAGATGAATCTTCCTTAGGGCCTCATTGTTAGACACTTAGTCTCTCCAGTCACCAAGCTACTTTAAATATTAGTTCTGCTAATGCTTGGGTTTAGACAAAGATTATTTGACTTACAACTGGATTGGTGGAATAATGTCACCTTACGCAACTCCACCAGACACACAAGTTCCCCTGATGAAGCCTCAGGATGCCGTGAAACAGATGTTGGGAATACCATGCAAGGCAGATATCAGGGGGGCCTTGTCAATACATTCACACGAACGCTCAGACTTTTTATCTATTAGACTTTTTCTTCAGTAATGGGGGAGCTTAGTAAGCGTTGGTAGGAGTTCTATAGCCCTATTCTGCCTTCTTTTGCACCTGTTAGCGGAGAGGAGAGAGCGTCTAGCAGTCCTTTTGATTTGTCGCAATAAAGGTTACGTTTTAGAAGCTTTCTCCCTCATATCTTTGTCTTTGGCTATTTTGGGTATATGGCTAAATAGAAGATGTGCACACACCAATAGGACAACCCCTTAATAATTAATTAAGCTAATGCGTTAAGCCCTACAAAATAACAAAAGGGCTTAAAAGTTATTGCCGTATTCACCATACTATAATACTTAATGCATGCTATGTGTATTTTCTGCCCACGGTCTTAATAAACAATGGTTTCAAAGGAAGTGATGAGCTTAGGAGCCACACAAAAAGATTAGGAGCCGTGTCCTACCTATAGGAGCCAGGGTGTCTCCATTAACAGGAATCAAAATAAGACAGCAGAACATGCCAGAAGCCAGCAGTAAATTATTCAAAGTAATGGCCACCTGGTATTTGCCCAGATTTGACAATATTTTTCTATTTTTTTTCGCCCCTGCTGAACTTCAACAACAAGGGCCTCTTTATGTTATTTGAATGAAATGGAGACTAGGATCTAGAAAAATATGTGTGACCTTTTTGGGAGAATATATGATCCATATTTAACTTGATTATTCAAATACATACACACCTGGGTAGATATTGTGTAAGCTATTGATGAAATAAAAAATGTACATTTACGCGAGAATCTCTGTCTATCAATATAAAGATGGAGATTACAGTTTACACAGATCTGTCATCATAAAGAAAGATTAGATAGAACGTTTTTTCTCATTGCATTGTATCATGGTGCTGCAGTTAACCTGGCATTGTACTATTGTACTAATATTGGTTTTGGGTTATATATTTTGGGCTTTATCTCATCTCCGCCATGCTTTCATGGCTAAATGACACCAACAACCAGGACATATTTTGGGCATGCTCAATAAGATCTTCTCACTCCGATCGGTAAAAGGTTAGAGGGCAAGAAGCCAAGGGGCTTTTCAAAAAGTCTTTGCAGTACATACTGTAGCGCTCTCAGTAACCAACAACTAAGGAAGGAGGCAAGAAAGAGGTAAATAACCTAAGGCCATCTATAAAGCCATGATAAAGACCTTACAGACCTGTAGGCACACATTCGCTGAGGCTTGGTGTGTACACTGCA
>VKOC01000001.1:41104757-41117120 GCA_009364415.1 Spea multiplicata
ATTTTCATAACACTATATAATAGTTTCTAAGATTGTTGGTGGTGTCGGCTCCCGTAGCACGCCAAGAAGAACTGACAAATGTAAATGCTGTTTCAGACTAATTTTCAAGTATCTTTATCGCCTGTTTTCTACCCTTTCAAATGTCAGAAATAATGGCGTGTCTTTTAAAATAGAGAAAAGCAGCGTGCTGAAAGCAATTCTCCATATTACTAAATAGAATAATTGAAGAGCTCTTAATGCATATACTAATAGCTAAATCTTAAAGACCAGAAATGCTAAAAAAAAAAAAAAATATTCATTGAATAGTCATTGCTTAAGGTCATCATAGCAGAGCGACTAATAGACTGAGGACTCTGCAAAGAAGGCCACGATTTGTATTTTTCACATATGCCGATATCAATGACATCCTAATCATTTGTAATGCTGCATTTTACCATGTTTATATTGTTGACAACTGCAATTGATTTTAGTGAATGTTGGAGAGCCGAGTTGAATATTGGTTGTGTATTCATATGCCTACACGTGTGCTTACATATGTGTTTCTTTCTGTAAATGCTTTGCTATGCCTGTGATTTAACGCATTGTGAAGATGGTAGATAAATGGATCAGCCTTCCAGCAGAAGTGTTAGATGCTAATACAGGGAGAGAACATGTACGGGAGAGGCATAAAGCTATCCTAAATCTTCGACCAAGGACCCAATACGTTTTGAGTTTTATTTTTACTGCAGGAGAAAATGAGCAGACTGGATCAGCCAAATGGCTCTTAACTTCAGGCAAGTTCCATATTTCTATGTTATATACTATGGGAGAAATGGCTTCCAAGTCACAGTTTATGCCTTGCGTCCAGATGTGCCCCGGCCTCCTAGGCAAGTAAGCCCCACTCCTCCAGGTACCCTACCCTGGGAAGGATGATGATAGACCCATCGATAGCTCTAAGCTCTTGATGACTATATTTTCCAGATAGACTACTTAGACTACATAAAGAGTATGCCACAAAGCTGTCTTATAAAAATACACAGTATAAAAATATACTTGTGATGCTTCAGGTATGAACTGATCTATGCAGTTTTGCTATCATTATCGTTAGTTTCTGTAAATGTGACTAAATATTTAATTTTGGATTAGAATTGTTGTTTTTTGGTGAAATACTGCTGTGCCTTAAAGTTAAGATTTCTTTTTGGAAAGAGCTATAAAAACCTACAGAAAGCATTTAACAAAATTACAAAGATTATTAGAGTCATCAAGCCATTTTAAGAGCAATTATGAGCAATATCTGTTTCATTTATAGGACTGTGAAAGGGCAACATGCAGTTGGAACACTTGGAAATTAAGTAAACATTAATTGCTCAAACTGTCAGTGAGCCAAAGAATGTGCAGGTTTCATATAGAGAATAACTTTCTACTCGCAAATTAGATATTTATGTTCATATTACAATTTGTTCTTTTAGTATAAAATATGTCTTGGTGGCTTCGTCAGATGGGTCAAAATAAGAAATCAAAATTAGAATTATGCAAGTCTTGCTTATTGCTATGTGTCATGGCTCCATAATTCAAAGGACCTTATTCCGTTATATGGAAACAGTACCAATGCCACTGCTAGAAGACCCTGGATACTGTAAACCTTTGGGTCATAGTGAACACACACACACACTCCCATCACTCCTGCCATTGAAACACAGGATTGATGGGTGTAATAAAGGGCCCCTGTACACATATGTAGATATTCCATTAACAATCAGCCGTTTCCAGCTACAATAGTCATTTACAATGTCTACACTGTATTTCTGATTCATTGAATGTTATTTTAACGGACAAGATTTGTTCCCAAGCTAAGAAAAAGTCTGGATAGGCAGAAAAGCCTAAGGAACTATATACTGCTGGAATTGGAAGCAAGGATTTATGAGTCGAGGATTAAACCATGCTTTAGTCATAAAGGTCATACATGAGAAACTCTCAATTAAAGAACCCTATGTAACTGCAAGGACGGCTGAGTATGGAGCGTTGGCGGCCGGCGGCCCACCGGGCATTTGCTTGGTCAAGGTCTGGTATATAAAGCCTAATGCACCGCTAGATGCTATGCTTAGGAATGGCTTCATGCATGGGGGCATATAATATCTGGTTGAGGGAGGGTGTTTGTTTTTCAACCTCTGTAACACACGTAAAGTAAATCAGGAACACATACATATAATAACGTAGCAATATTTTTTTCTATTTTAAAGAAAAATCCATAAATTGTGATGTACATTCTTTCACTATGAGAACACCGGAATGGGAAGTATAGTGAACGAGATATAATGTATTTCATCTGTTCGGCGAATGGTTCATGCGCGATTATGTAGTACAACTGATTACGGGGGCTGTTTCTGACATTACCCTGAGACATTAAATTCCTTTGGCTTTTGCAGAGGTTAATACACAAGAGGTGATCCTTAAACACACCTTGAGTATTTTATAGTTCAAAGCAATCAAGATGTCCGACATCTGCTTGGGATTAGAACCTCCTACCGGGAATGCTAATGCTCTGGTATATACTGGATGTCAATTCTGTATTTTATACGCAGGACCATAAACAATATGTAAGTCTCCATCTCCACTGACTTAAGCCTTTCAATACCATAGGAGGCTGCAGCACAAACCCTCAAAGCATGAACTGTTTCTGGTTAAGGGGCTTTATTGATGGAGAACTTTTAATAAGGGTATCTAATTACAGTAACATTTTCCAACAAGCTTCATATCCCTACAGAGAAAAGCAGGGCATAAATATCCCAACTTCCACTCCATTATCATACACATCTTCATTACATTCAATAATACAGTTTTAATAAATATTTATTAACACTTTTGCCAACTTTCCTAGTAGCAGAGGTATGCTTTCCAAATTAAATTTAATGATGTTAAGATAATAAAAGTTATTCCCAAATAGCTCCAAATGATGCTAGTTCCAGAGGAACAGTCATTATGTTATTAATCGATAGACGCAGTAGTAAGCAGTACTTCCAAGTACTACCAGGTATTATTATTTGCTATAGTAGTGCAAGTACGTATACGTAGCCTCCAGTTTAAGTCAGACACCCTTTCCACTTAACAACTAGTCTTACCAATAAAAACATATACAATATCTCTTTCTGTAATATGGAATAGTTAGCTGATAAGTTACGCACAGAAATGGGTGGTAGCATCAAAGTAGTCTTAGATATAAAGAAACATAAAAGAATAAAACTATGAATAAATGTTAAAAATACATTATTTAATGGGCTTGTCTTTACTGTTCTGAAAGCTAAGCATTTTGAATGATTGCTGAAGTTCGGTGTTTTAATAAATTACCTAAATGGATCTTCATGATGAATGTCAGTAAGAGGCTCTACTCGAGCTTAGCACTGCCTATAAAAATCGATTCAGAAATAAATATTTAATGGCTCTCTAATTTGTCTGGCACTAAGATGTTACATTAACAAAAGTGTTCAAATGAAAGTGGAAATTAAAAAAAAAGTTGCAGCAAGTATTGGCGACCATAATCTAAAACATACTACAAAACAACTTTATCCAACAAAGACAGTTTCATCATAGTTACTCCAACTTGTATCTAAATAGTTTATAGAAAGCCTCCTTAACGGGTCTGTTCCAATTAGACAGAACATTAATTGAGCTCTCATGTTCAACAAATTAAACCTTGGCAGATCTGGCATATCTGTCGGGGCGATTTCCCCTGGGAGGCCAGGCTATTTTTTTTGTAGTTTTGCTAAAAGTTTTAATGAGGTGACAACCTTATAAAGCAATTACATCTACGGAGAATATTTTTCCCAGGACAAGACAAGTGTGTAGCTTAAGGCAAAATGTGCATTATATAACAAGATATAATAGTAATAATGCAACAAAAAGTAAAATAGGAAATAGAATCCTACAGTCCTCGATTTTTATGTCTTCTAAAGAAGGACTGGACAAATGTCCGCACGCAGGCACGTTTTATTTATGTGTCTTTCAATAAATGATAATAGCTACACTAGGACGTGCAGATCCCAGCAGCTACTCTGGACAAGTGTACAAGAGCCATTGGCAGTGTTTGAATGTTCTAGGGATGCCTGCAGGGATCTCCGATAGGGAAAGCATGGCTGCAACACCCTGGGTTGGAGGATTATAATCTATGTGTGTGTGTATAAACATAAATGTATATTTGTTTGAATAAAGAGAAGTTGTTAACTTAAAGACCTGGAGTGCTGACCCTTCTTTGAGAGTGCTTTGTATGGAAACTGCTGGTTACTAGCACCAGGCTTGGGATATTTGGAATGGTGTGCAATGGACTTTGTAAATATATAATAACAAAATGGAATTTTCTATGGATTTCCCCATATGTAACCTTTTATGAATCTTCTATAAATAATGAATACTTGGAACATGATATTTTCTGTTATTTTGTCTAAAAGAAAGACTAAGGGGCCCCACACCCTTTATAAATTCACTACAAGCAAATTATGTGTACGAGAATATAATTCAGAGACATGTGAAGTTCCTTCTTGTGTTTAATGTTGATCTTAAAGTAATAAAAAGAATTGATTTCTGCTAAGTTTTAGTATAAATTAATCCAAAAAGTAAACGTGTGACCCAGGTTTAGAGGTCCATGTTCAGGGGTGCTGCAGAGAGCAATGATGGATCTATCCACCAACCTATTTCTGCCTATGTACTTTGCTTTTATGCTCATGTCCTATCAATGTCTTCCCTAAGGCTTGCCTTAAAAGCATTTCACAGCAGTGAGTGGAGGCATCAATGATCCGTGTGCTTAAGGGCACCAGGAATATGAATCCAGGCCAGGATTTGGGGAGTTGTCCTTGTAGAATAGAACACTTTGCGAGTTTGTGACAGTGAATGTTATGTGTAATAATCCAAGAAGAATTTGAAAATGTATTTATTCATTCAAGGTGTATTCATCTGAAGAATATCTAGACCCGGGGGGGTCCAATCTGCGGCCCTCCAGCTGCTGCAGGACTAAATCTCCCATCCTCCTCAGCCACTCCCTTAACTGAAAGAGCATTATGGGAGATGTAGTCCTGCAGCAGCTGGAGGGCCACAGGTTGGACGCCCCTGATCTAGACAATCTCATTTGTGCTGTAGTTATGGCATGCACCCCCCCCCCGCTGCGGGCACCTATTTACAGATTATCTGCTCCAATAACCCCCTTTCTATGTTCAATCCAGTAACAGCAGCGGGAGGCTTATCCCTGTTCTAAGATGTTATATTATTGATTAATCCTAAACAGGAAACAATTCACAGCATTGTTATTTGCTCATCAACTGCATTGTTCTTTTTAGCCTGTGTTAAATGTTTTGTATAATGGACCCAAATTCTGCTTTGGTTCTGAACTGCACAAAGTTTGGTGAAGTAGGGCAACCTTTTTTTATCATCATACATATTCTGTAAACAGTGAGGGGAAAAAACATTGAAATCTGTTTTCTAATAGTGTCATCATGGTACGATAGAGGCTATGGTTTTGGAAGGATGTTGTATGAGGGCTGTAGAACACTGGGGTACCTACATCCCCAATATATATAAAGTAGTGAGTACCTCTCAACAAATTATAATATTCAAAGCTACATCAGCTGTTACAGTAACACATGCACAACAGGCTTTTTTCAGAGCAAATGCCCCCTTGTCTTATATTTGAGGCCGTCTTATAATCAGGCCTCAAATAGAAGTCTGACAACAAGACAAAGAGCTGGATCCCCCGCAGTGAACGACTGCGTGCAGAGAACCTCTGCTGCTGCTGGCACTTCTGCCGGGGCTTCTATGACGGAGCACCGGTGTGACACGACCTTCCGGTTCTCAGTCATAGAAGCCTCGGCGGAGGTCCTGGGTAGCAGCGGAGGCTGTCCGCGCACATGTCAGCGGCTGCCCCCACTTCACACCAGGGAGTCGGGAGCACGGGGAACAAGTCTAGGGATGCATCGGTAAGTCGGGGGGGCATATAGTGGAGAATAAGTCATATCTGTGGGGGCAGAGGGGTAAATAGGGGGTATAAGGCATATCGGGGGAGCAAAGTGGCATATAGGGGGATCAGAGTGGCTTATAGGTGGGTATAAGGCACATCTGGAGACAGAGTGGCAAATAAAAGGAAATAAAACAAATGCATTTTTCTCAATCATAGTTTTTATTAAATATGAAAAAAACTGTTTACACGTGAATTAATATTTGCTACTAAAACTTTTAGGGTAGTCTTATACTCGGGCTTTTTCTTTAAATTAATATTCAAATTTTGGGTGGTCGTCTTATAATCAGGGTCATCCTCTAATGGAGCAAATACGGTATTATAGCACAAGTGCTAATTTCAGACTTTCCTTGTATGGTCTTTGCTATGCACACATGGCATATTTACATATAAGGACCATTCAGCACATCTAGTCTGCCTGTTTTTTATTTTTTTTTTATTTTTAAAGATCTTAAACCATTTTTGTAAGATTCAGGATAGCCATATGTCTATTCCCTCACTGTATTAACCTACTATTACCACTTCTGCTGGGAGGCTATTCTGATTATGTCATCCTCTCAGTAAAGAAAAGTCCCCTGTATTACACCAGCTCAAATTAATATAGTGTGAAAATCAGACTTGGGTTGCTCTGTATTGGTACTCTAATTACAGTAAGTTTGACCTCACCTTCCTGAACTTCAACTTAATTAAGCAAAACTTTGCTAACTTATACAACAACGAGTAGCGAGCTATACACATAATTCCAAATAACAGCAGCACACAAAATCCAAAATCGATTTCATAAATGCTTTGCACATGGAAATAATAAATGCTAGAAACACTTCTAGTTGAACAAAGTGGTTATTTAATAACTGGGGCAAACATTTTGATTCCGACGTGTTACTTGCCAGCACTCATTCCTTTCACATCTCTACTCGTTTAGATACCCTGCTGCTTGGTGGGAAGACAAGTGCCAAACATGAAATTCAGGACTACTTATTTCCACCTGAGCGACGTGCGAGACTTCTTTTGGTACAGTAAGGTTCGTATCCTGCTGATCCCAGATGATCGGTCTCTCGGCTCCTGCTCGGGACTGGATATTGTTTTTTGTAAGTACTTGGCAGCGAAGCGATATCATTTCCACTTTACAAGTCAAGCGAAAGCATTTTGGAGCTCAGTAAAACTGCAAAAAACTGTTTCGCTTGCACTCGTAGCCTTCCTAGACCCAGAGCGTAAATCATACGTCATTATACCAAAAAGTATAGTCTGTCTTTAAAACGATAAATAAAGACTAGACGGCTGAGCGGAGCTGGCTGTAGAGTAATGAGTTCAGGTCCTCCCAGCTCGTTCTACGTACCATCAGCATTAGGGGAAGCCTTTCTACAAACATAGGCCCTGACTACATTACATGTGAAATCAAACTATTACCTCTAATGCTTAGCCAGCTGTGAAAATGTGAAAGCTGCCTCCTTTCTCTATGCAATTTGTGTTAAAATATTGAGCACTCTGGGCATGCACAGTAGGTGGCCAGGCCAAATAACCTTTGCTAAGTGTATAATGTTATACTTTTCTTGTTTTAACACATTTGCGAATGGGAAGCCCTTTTTTAAGCAGCCCATTTCTGGCATCATTCACGGGTTTCTTTTTTTTGTCAGGGAGAAGTGAAGTTACTTTTACTGTCTCCGTCATCAGACATAGCTGAGCAGGACATCTCCGCCTGTTGTGGTCAATCCAACTCCTGTGGTGGCCACCTGATCCTTAAAGTGTGAATTGCAGTTAAAGAGCAAAAGACATGATGGACGTCACTACTACGATTTAAAGGCTCCTGTGTTAAATATTAGTAATTTCCAAGGTCTTGCTCAGGCCAGAGATCCAAGAGTCCCAGGAACTATACACCTATTCTACAGAAGGCCTAGTAGAGACATGCAGTCAAGAGGCAATTTATTGTCCTGTGCTGGAGCTAAGTCTCTATGATGGCAAATCCATGCAATGTAACAGGGGAAGCCAGATGGATGGAGGCACAAATTTCCTTCCACTAGGTTACCAAGCATTGGAAGTGAGGTGAAGGCTGAGACCAAGAGAATGTCCATACAATTATTGGCTTAACTTCTTACAGTTATCATGTCATGTATCATGTCTCCATGTGGAAAAATTACAATGTATTTTACATCTTAAAAGTAAATGAAACGTCTTCTATTGGGATAGAGCTATTAATAATATTAGATGGCCTCTTAACTTGCAAGGCAGCTCTGCATAATCACTCCGGGTAAACTTACTTGGGAATGTACGCGTGACCACAAGTCCAGAAGAAGCTTGACGCTGAGAAGGAACCTTGAAAAAACAGCACTTCTGTTTCAAAGTAGGACAAAAGCCTTTTTAGAAGCTGGGCATATCCATGAATGCTGAATGGAACATAACGACTGCGGAGGCTATTCATATTAAACAAGGTGAGCATCATTTGGATAAATGAGGCAGTCTGGCAAAAACACAAAAGACACCTGGGCTCCATTAGCCTGAGTATTAATCCGTTATAATGCTTATTACTATAAAAGCAGAAAGTTAACTGCATGTAGTGGTTATGACTTTATCGTTCATCCAGATACACATTCTGTATATTTCCACATTTAAGGTTCTCTTACGCCAAATGCAGAGGCGTCGTATTTGAGTCACGTCTGCCATTTCTAATTACTACTACTCAAAACCAGGCAATTTCTCATTTGGTTTAATGTGTGTACCTATCTTGTGAAATATTTTTTTATGCCACAATTCATAAAGTGCTTTAGGTTGAAGCTAAATCCCCTGCTCTCAATTAATAACTAATCACGGGAGATATTTATCATCTCGAGCTTCTAACATGAAAATTGTCAGAATTAATCACCTCGCTCATATTTTTACTTTTTACAGAGCTTCATTTATCATACGGTTAAAGTACCCTGACAACAGGGAGCCACAATCAAAGTATTATTACGGCTCCATATGATGAAAAAGAAATGCTAACCAAATCAGTGTGTCTGTCCCCAGTGACAATTTAGATGAGCTTGGCTGTTGTGGGGTTAATACAGAAACTTATTTGAAAATAAGTTAATAAACCTAGCAGAGACATCACACGCAAACTTCATCACCTGGAACACTCACATAAACTCATGCTAGCCCCAGAGGTGCTAATCCAACTACATACACTGAGGGATCAACTGGCCTCCCTCCTGGATAACACCAAAAAAAGGAATTTTCTACTAACCAGAAAGCTGTTCTATGAATTAGGGAACAAATCGGGCAAATTGCTAGCCAGGGCTCTTTGAGTCCATAGAGCTTCCTCTTATATCCCCAAAATTAGATCCCCGGGTGGCTCTGTTCATTACGAATCTCATGAAAGATCAGATAGGGATGCTACAGCCTTCTTGAATGCGCCTGTCACTAGTGACGAGATTCAGGCAGCATTAAAAAGCACCAACATTCCAGATGTCTTTCTCATACCATGGGCTCAAACATTATATCTCCTCATTGCTACCGAATGCCCAGCTCACCAGACCTTTGTCGGGGTTTGAACAGTTATGGCCCTAGGGTTCGGAACCCGCTCACTTGTCGTCTAGAATTTATGCCTTGATACTTGCAGAATATGGGAACATGAAACCCTTCTATTTGAGCCTGTGGGAGAGGGATCTACAAATACCCCTGTCCGACGCTGACTGGGATAAAATACGACAACTCACACACAAGGGGGCCATATCCATCTTGGTTCAGGAATGCAACTATAAACTGTTATCCCGCTGGTACAAAGTTCCGACTGACCTGCACTGTTTCCTTCCTCAAGTCTCCCCCCTTGTTGGAGGTGTGGGATGGAGGATGGTACATATAGGCACTTATGGTGGGACTGTACCGACATCCGTCCATTCTGGCAAACCGTGGTGAGAGTAATACAGGACGTTACGGATCCAGATTTCGTGGCCTCTCCCCAGGGTTTGCTATTACACCACACCCATGGCTCGTTCTGCTCCTACAAAAAATCATTGGCCATACATTTGATACAAGCTGCTAAAGCTACCGTACTGGAGGTGGCAGAAGGGTGAGGAATAGAATGGACGCGGCAGAAGTAGGGTGAAGCATTAAATGGAGGCAGCAGTGGGGTGAGGAAGTCATCATCTACCAAGGTGCTCAACGACTGCCCAGCATGTGCTATCAATGACTTGTTTTACATTCTAGTTATAGAAAAAGAGTGTTTAAACACGACGGCACTATGCATTTTATGTACATAGCCAGTGTGTACCCTTCAGATGGCTGCTGCCGAAATGTCCAATATATAGAAGGACCGTGAAACTGTTCCCTGTGTGTTTTACATCCCAGATACTGTTCAGATACTTTGCACATCGCCATCTGCCTGAACTTTACTAGGGCATGTCATTGTATTTTATTGAATCGTCTGAAACAGAATGGAACAAACAGAGCAGAGAGGGAAGGCTGGCGGAGAGAGGATCTGCGATCTTTGTAGAGAGCTTTAGGAGGTTTTAGGGTTCTTGTTGTGATACTCTGCAGCTGTGAGAGGAAATATGTTGCAGGGCTTATGGTTTTGTTCCTGCAGGTGCTGTGTGATATTATGCATTTCGGAAGCAGTGAATATGAGACTGTGTGCACATCAACGCAGCCCAAAAACATCAACCACTTTTCTGGAGGTGACATCAAAGACATTCCTGAAATTGCTTTTCTAAGGCAATGCCCCCTCTAGAATATGCAGGGCAGAGGTGTACTATGGCCTAGGCTGGCGCCACCGAAAACAGGGCAGATCATCAAAATGGGTTATTATACTTCCTGGGGGCCGCTGCCCAAAGGAAGAGTTACAAGGGCAATCTCTGATCTTCTGAACCGGCCCACTTTCACTATGGAGTATGATGTTCCCAGAGGCCATACTTCAATAACATGACATCATTCCTAGATTGTAAGCTCGCAAGAGCGGGGCCTCTTCTACTCTTGTACTAGTTCGCTATTGGGTGTGATTTTAAAGCGCTACGGAATCTGCCGGCACTATATACATAAATGCAATGTAATATATCGCTGTGTTCAGCAGTAAGGACAGCAGAGAGGGCCGCTAGAGACAGCAGCTCTTTAACATACATCTTTACATTACAGAATAAATAAATGAACTCACGAGAAAGCACAGGGTTGGTGCGTATTGTCGATCTTTCTACATGAATGGATTTTTCCCCAATGAACCCACTCTTTCCTCCCCTGTTGCCCCTGTTTTGTAGATGCTTGAGATGTTTGCGGGCTATGAGAATATCAAAAGGTTCTACAGCCTCACAATAATTTATACAGAAGTATCAGACGTATCAGGATTTAAGCCATTACAATTTGGTTGGCAAAGCAATAAGAAGATTGCGTGATTTGAGAAAAAAAAACAAAACAGATTGACTATTCATTAATTGCAATAAATCCTCGGTTCTGTTCAACACTACCCAGATCGCAAGCAGGGAAGAAAAACTGCCTGCAAACAGATAAACCGTAGCCATGCACCGGTGTTATTACTCGTCGTAGCGGTTGGATTACCAGCAAAACGAACCGAACAAAAGAAGATAAAGTGTCAGAGATGAATGCGTTCCCTGCAGGAGACACATAATTAATAAATGAGAGGAAGAGAAAAGAAAACAGCTTTTAACAATTAAACAGGAATAAAGGAGCCGACTGGAGACCCAAATAAAAGGGCCAGCACCGCCGGTCCCTCTGCTCTGCTATTTCATCGCCTGCCACGCTGTTTAGAAATGGGTCACGCAAGCACTTGCTTAGCAATTATTTGCGAAAATACTCGTTTTGGATTCCTTAAATAAAAATTGCCAACGTATTTAAGGCCTAAGGCTGAGCTAAAAGGCTTTTAACGCGCTTGCCATCATTTCTGCCCATATAACGCATCGCCACAAGGAAATCAGCGTTATAGTTATAGTCTACACCAATATAAAAATATCACGGCATTATTATTAACATTATTAGCTCTGTTAAGGACGATTTGACAGAGGAAGACAGAAGAAAAATCATGACAGACGCAGGTCTAAGATTAGATTCAATGGTTGTCAGGAAAGTGTCAGCCCCATGAAATCTCCCCAATATGTCCGTCACATACAAGAAGCAGCAAATAGAAGTATTTAGTTTATTGGGCAATGCCCCAGTGTTGTCAAAGTGGCCCATTTGTCTGATGGGTTTGTTCCTTGTCCCTAACATGGTCACATCAGAATGTGAAACATATGCCAAGGACTGGCGGTCAAAGGAAGTTCTCTTCTGGAGTATCCGGTGCTCAATGTGGTTCTCACATCACTCTCAGCCAAAAGTTCCCATATCACAAGGCGTGTGGGTGATCAACAGATTGTAAGCTCACAAGACCAGTGTCCACTTCTCCTTCTGGCTTAAATGCTGTCTTAATATGT
>VKOC01000001.1:41120254-41161146 GCA_009364415.1 Spea multiplicata
GCCTGTCCTGGTGTGTGTGTGTTTGGTTGTCGGTGTGGCAGAGCCTGTCCTGATCTGTGTGTCTGGGTGTCGGTGTGGCAGAGCCTGTGTTGGAATGTGTGCCCTCCTGAAGTTGTAGTGACTTCAGGGGACAAAACGTTCAAAACGACAAAACGCTCAAGGCCCTGAAATCATTTAGTGGAAAAGTTATTTATTCTGTTATAATATTTATTTCAAGGATTAGTCGCACTCAATTGTGGCTTCAGGCTTCCCGTGTTGAATGACCAAGTATTATTTTAGCCCAATAACAAAAGTATAATTCCATAGCACATTACTTTTGGAAATTATGAATGCCCCCCCAGTTTGACTGTGGTATCTTGTGTGCCCCCCCTATATATTGTTTCTAGAGTCGCCACTGGTTAGTGTTAGTGCTCCTCCCAATGTGAGGCTGGTTGCACATGTGTATTACTAAAGTACAAATTAACAGTAATTAAGAACAATAGATCTGGGCAGAAATATTAAAGATGCCAGCGACCTATCGGATGTACAAGGTTCCTTTACTATGTACAACCTTTGTTGTTGCACTTCTTATGCAATGTGTTCAAGGTAAGGTAATACAATGACTCTTTTTCCATGAATCACAGTTGCTTTCTTGGGGCCTGGAATGCTGACTTTATATATATAATTCCAGCTTTGAGCACAAAAAGAATCCCACAGTCACCTACCATGAGTTAGTGTAAAGGTTTCCAGGCAGCTGTTAAGAATCATCATATTTGCAGTGAGTCTGAAGCTTCTGGGACCTTTGTACCAGCCACCTGTGGCAAGGGCACAGTTCAAAGTAATACAAGAAATAATTAAATCTAGAGTTTCTAGATTTGTTTTACAGCAAAGTACCAGTAGTTAGGCATTTGTTCAAATACAAACACTAAAATACACCTGTCCTATGTCAAATAGCTTAAACTAGGCAGATAATAGAATGGTCCCTGCGCTTTTTTGGACCGATCCTATGCAACACCCTACACAGTTTTGCAGACTCTCCCCTACTCTCAAGTGCTTTAGAAAATCTTTAAACCTCTTCAAGAAAGCCTACCAATTTACTTAAGTCCTACCACTGCTTTAACTTTCTTAGTCTTCTCTTAGGTGTCTCCAGTCATGCACTTTACTCTTTTGCTCCAAGTATTAAATCAGCGTAAATCAGCTTATTCACATTTTTAAACAATGGAGTACAGTTGTGTAGCTGGCCCGCCTTAGGCATATGCACTTGTGCACCTTTTATCCGCACACCTCCTTGTAGATTGGAAGCAAGACCTTCTTCAGCTTTTGTTTTTGCAAGCCCACAATGCATTGTGGTGCACCACTTGTTACATCGGGTTTGCTCACAGTACAACAGTGTGTTGCAGAATATGATGGTACTATATAAACTAATAAATAATAAAAATAGTGCCACAAAGGATAACTAATAGACTTGTACATTCTGATTCGCACGAATTGCAAATTTACCAAATTTGTTAAATTCAGCAATTTGTATGAAGCCCCTAGAAAGAGGCCAGAATCGAATCGGACGAAAATAGCTCTGAATTTTTTCTACATTTGTGGGTCCACATTCACTCGCATTCTCATTCACTCTCTCTCTCAAGCCCTCTAAATATTTCTCTACCTTCTCTGCTGACCGCTTCTGTCGCGCAACTTCTTCATATTCTATCTTATCCCTTCTCCACTCTATCTTAAATCTGGTATTTTCTTTCTTTGTGCGCATCTCTGCGGACACAACTAGGTGGTAACGTGCAGCGACGTTGTCCCCAATCCTCTAATCACGGGAGAGGACGCCACTGAAAGCAACAATGAAAGGGCAATATACGTCCTCTACCCATCCTCCAATTGAGGGAGAGGATGTCCTCGCAAGCGCCGCCATATTGTCCTCAGTTTACGTGAGGGTAGAATGACGGTGCTTGCTGTGACGTCCTCCCCCAATTAAAAAAAGACGAGCGTAAAGAGAAGATATAAGAGAGGAGAAAGGAAGAGAAGAAGATGCAGGACAAGAAGTTGCGAGACACAGAAACGGAATTAGTCGTCAGAATGCAGAGAGACATTCAGAAAACATGAGAGAGTGAACGAAAAGGAGAGTGTGAGAGTAAATGTGGGTGTCGGACAACAAATTTAGTTCCTGAATTTCAAATGGTCCCCAATTTTTTATCCAAAAGGAATGGGCAGGAAATGGAATTTGTTCTCCAAAAACAAATGAGCCAAAAATGTACCGAAAAATTTGAATCATTTTTGACCTCAACATTTAGGAATGGTGCTAAAAAGTATGTGAGAGTATGCTGTTGGCATGTGTGAGTTTCAATTGCATTTTATATTCCAGAATCTAAGATAGCATATCTAAACAATTCAATTTTTTGAGGTATTCATGTTGCAATAAATTCACAAAAGTCACAGAATATGCAATGTACTTAGAACGCACTATGAAGGGAAACTGTCACCCTTTAAATAATTTAAATATTTGTACTGTACTGATGGATAGTCTGGCTGCTCCACTGGCTGCATGGCAGAAGCAGCAGAGTTACCGCCTTTGGTAAACAGCTGCACAGCAGGATCACATAACACTATGTTATATGACCCTAAACTGCTATGTGGTAACTCCCACTGCTTGCAGGCACGTGACTGACAAGCTGATATTGTGTGTATGTGTGTGTGTAGCCATCAAAATCCACGTGGCAGAGTCTTCATCAAGTACTGGACCCTACCTGCACTACGAATGGTAAGAAAGCAGGAAAAGCAGAAATTGCATGGGGAAAATAGGAAGGAATACAGGAGAAAGAAGAGAAGTTGAGAGAGAATAGAATTTCAAGGGAGGAGACGGGGAGTGTAAATTGAGGGGTAATGCTGAGCGGCATAAAGGGGTTGAAGAGATGCTTTTTGTAAAGACTGCACTGTGTACTTCTTATTCATTTAAGCTCTATAGCTTGGGATCACAGGCCTATGTGTTATCATGAATCTTGTATTCAAATCTATCTTGTTTTTACTAATGTACTTTTCATAAAATACATTTAACCTAATACTTTACCTCCAATTTAACAGTTTGAAATATGCCCTATCTTACAAACATAAAAACTCCTTGTAAACAGAACTGGTTGATACCCTTTGCCACTGCAGTGTGAAATTATTTAACTCATGCCTGGCATAGCCAAGTAGTGACCACACATAACTAAAGTGATCACTTCTATACAATATGGCATGCTCTTACCATGATTGAAATCTGAAAGAGAAAAAGGATCTGAAGATGAGTCTCCAACCTCTTCCAGAAGACGCCTCGGAACTGTGGTCAAGAAACATATGGATGAACATTATGAGCAAAACTCATAGAAAACCCATTTACAGAGGAGGGCTGACAATGCGAGCAACTGGATGAAAGATGCCAGCCTTCCCCTGACTACATAACACCTTTACAAACATGCAATATAACTTGTAACCTAGTTGGAATAAATATGCAGACTGAGACCAGGCATATTGAATCTGATTTAATGACCCATACTGTTTCTATAATTTTGGAGAAAAAACAATTAGGACAGACGACATAGTCAAGAAATATGGACATTGTGTGGGTTTAAATGATTGTAACTCCAAAATGTCCTCAGAATAAATGCTATTATTATTAACAATCACCAAAAAGTAAACCTCTAGGTAGCTATTTCAGAAGAAAGTAATTGAACAATTAGATCCAATTAAGATAATAAAAATGTGTCCAGATGCTCTTGATGTGAACTGAAGCTGAAACAAGACAAATACTTTTCCATAAACCGACCACATTATCCTCATATTTACTTAACAACTGTTAAGAATACATATGCGATTAGTAATTGAATGTGTGTAAATGATTAAGGCAAAAAACCATTAAATCCATTGAATCCCAAGCGCAAATGTTTTCTGTGTTTTAGTAGTCATAGTGCAAATTCTTAGACTAAGAATTAGATTATTGATAGGTAATTGAATTGGAATAAGCACCTGTACTAAAAACAAATAAGGTTTGGAGGGGTTATTGAATCAAGCCCATTATATCTGTGCAAGAGCAACAATGGATTCTGTTGATTTTACCCCAACTGACAATATGTGAATTTGATGTTAAATTTTAACCCCAGAACATGTGGTGCTTAGCGACAAGACCCAATTATTTAGTTTCTTACATATAATGATTATTTGATCAAATGCACTTACCGCATGTATATGAGACAGTCAAATGTTTCATTACTCCTGGAAAACAGGGATCACCAAAAGTCTGAATGTCAGCTCCGATAGAGCAGTTGTGTCGGCGGTGACATCTTCTTGAGACTTTTCTAAGGGCTGTCTGAGTATAACATTCTATAAAGGCATAAGTAATGGAGTATAGTGTTACTTGAAGAAGGAGAAAAGTAAAACATGCATTGATACAACTAGAGTTGCTAAGTGATCAGTATTTTATGGCTTGACATTTTTTTAAAGGTCAATCTGCTGCTGGTTGCTTACGCTGAGCATACCTACGACAAGACATTTTTGCAGGCAGAGGGTTTAATTCTTACAGTTTGGTCTCCTCTCTGACAGAAGTCATCCTAACTGGCTCCTCAATGACAAACCCTGGGTAATAGTGCTTGCAGAGAGTTTTGTTGCATTTTAAGTGGAATTCAGGGAACAGGTAGTCTCCCCTCTGTCAAACTGAATACAATGTAGCAGAAATATAGCTAACACTTGCAGCACAGCTAGAAAAGATTAACCTCTGCATTTTTAGTCTGTTTGCAGGGCCACCTAATATTAATTGCACCCTGGCGCTACCTCACACTCCCTGGCATACAATCATACCCTCCACTCCAATACTTGCCACACTGGCTCTACAAATTAAAAGGAGGCTGTCAGATACAGTGTAGTCTTCCTTCTTTCTAATCCTAGATAATAGCTTTCTGGTCTCAATATCTTAGAGGGTCAGTAGTAGGAGGTAGTGCCAGTTCCTCTTCGTAGGCTTTGATCATTTCAGAGGTGCTAGTCTAACTTTGGGGAGCTTGGGTGGTACCACTAAACTATCTGCTCAGAGGACATAGAGTGAAGAGGTCACTGCTACTCTAGGATCTGCTCCATCACGTCCAGGGTGGAATTCTAACTGGGGACCTGACCTCTCCTGCTCTTCCCTCAGGTGCTGGCTTGCCTTCATGCTGCGGTAAAATTGCCTGGCAGTCTTAAGACACTATTAAATCAGTTTCAAAAGTCCCCAACTGCTTTCACCATGTTTGCAGCCCAGTCACTACCAGTCCCATTCCTACTGCTATGCCTACTTGTAGTCCAATCCACTGCACCAACGGCTTTTTAAAAACTGCCAAAATGTGAGTTTGTGAAAATCTGTAGAGCTCATGCAGTAGAAAAGATCTATAACCCTGCTATCCTTCTGCCCCATCCCTCCTGTCACCTTGTGTGCCTATACCACAATGTTATTGTCCTCAAAATATGTGGGCAGTCAAACTGGTAAAGGAAGGACACCACAGTCCTGCTGAAGGTGGTACTATAGGGGCCTCTAGCAGCTACCTGAAGGGCTCCCCTCAAGTATGGAGAAGGAAGCACCTTCACCTGCACTTGACATTGTGTCAGTGTATATGACTGCTGCTTTGACATCCCAAAATTGGTTGATGCCTCCTCAATTGGTTGATGCCAGAGGAGGCCCCTGCTGTCGACCAATAGAGTCGCTCGTACAGACATTTAAAATCCTGGTGCTGCAACTTGGCCGAGGAGAGACCACTGGTCTCCCCACTGCAAGAGTTAAAAGTCCATACAAACGACCAATAAAGTCGCTTGTACAGACCTTCAACTGTTGGAGCAGGGAGACCAGTGGTCTCTCTCAGCCAAATTGTGGGACCAGGATTTTAAAAGTCTGTATTGGTCGCCAGCAGGGGGCTTGTCTGCCATCAACCAATGAAGTACAGGTGTACTTCATTGGTTGATGGCAGAGGAGGCCCCTGCAGGCGACCAATAGAGTTGCTTGTACAGACATTTAAAATCCTGGCGCCAAATCTGCTGCGTAGTCTATACAGTGTTAACCCTGTATTAACCCCTTCTACAAAAAAACGAAGAAAAAAACGAACACAAAGAATGTACACGAATATTCGCCTGAACCAAACACAGGAACGGACGAATATTCACGGAATACAAAGATTTTTCCCCCACGAAAACTAACACGAAGAGTTGTCCGGCGCCGAAGTCTAATAGTATTTTAATGGAAGCATTCCCAGAAAATGTGTGTTAAGCATTCAGAGCAAAATAAATCTAAACCGCTTGTTTTCACCTGGAGATGCTTTTTATTACTGACCCCTACTTTCCCCTCAGCTGGCTAGATTGCAAGAGCAGGGCCCCTGAGCAGAGGTGGCACAGGCTGGCTGTTTCCGGGGTATATATATATATATATATATATATATATATATATATATATATATATATATATATATACACATACACTCAATTGCTTGTTAACACAAATAGCTAATCAGCCAATCACATGGCAGCAAATCATGCATTTAGGCATGTAGGTGTAGTCAAGGCAACTTGCTGAAGTTCAAACCAAGCATCAGAATGGGAAAGACAGGGGATTTAAGTGACTTTGAATGTGGCATTGTTGTTGGTGCCAGACAGGCTGCTCTGAGTATTTCAGAAACTGCTGATCTACTGGGATTTTCCTGCACAACCATCTCACACACACACACACTGTAGGGACAAAATGGACACCTGACCATTACACCAACAGGGACTTTTCTGACAATGCATTCTAAATACATTAGAATTAATAAAAAAAGACATTAATATGATGTTGCCCCCCCTTTGCAGCTATAACAGGGAAGGCTTTCGACAAGATTTTGGAGTCCTTCTGTGAGAATTTTTGCCCATTCATCCATTGCAGCATTTGTAAGGTCAGACACTGATGTTGGACGATAAGGTTAATTCCAAAGGTGTTTGATAGGTTTGAGGTTAGGACCAAACTCATTCAATTATTCATTATGTATTTATGGACCTTGCTTTGTGCACTGGGGCACATTCATGCTAAAATAGAAAAGGGCATTCCCCAAACTGTTCCCACAAAGTTGGATGCATAACATTGTCCAAAATGTCTTTTTAAGGAGCCTATAGTAATATTAGTTATCTTTGAACATTCTAATATAAGTAGGGGGCTGTGGATTTGTATGTGGGAGGCTGGATCCTCCTGATGGGATAAGTGTTCTTGGAGGTATAAGATTAATGTCCGTAAAGGATGGGAATTGCAAGATACCATCAGTCATAAGTGTTTAAGGTTCTGGTGATATCCAACTCATCCTTAACCAGAGGCGAGTGCCACAAAATCTCCTATCCCATCATGTATTTGTTGATGTTGAAAAATAAAGTTTATTGATCTTATATTCCTTAGTTTGAGTTCTGCTTCTTTGTGTATTTAATTTCTTATCCCTCCTCTCTGCTTATTCCCTGCTTCCTGTCCTATTCCTTTCTGTTATATGTGTCACACCATGCTCTTCCCTTTTGCCTTGCTGTAGTGTAGTCCTTCTAATTTATATAATGTTATCAGTATCTCTCAGTCGCAGATCCCTTGACCTAGCAATTACAGTAAGTTGTTTTTCATGAACCCTATATGTTCTGTTACACCACTCATGCACTCGTTTTGTAATCTAGAAATTAATCTGTGTTTTAAAACTCACGTTACTGAAAGGATGATAATAAACAAGACACTCACCGTATTCTGCAGTGTTTTCGTTGTCTGAATCACAATGCAATTTCCCTTGTAACGTTCTGCCATATCTAGCAGAGTAGATTGATAGTAGCGAGTTATCTTTGCAAGTCAGGTTTAGATGTTGATTCTCACAAACTGTTTTTACTCTGTGGTTTCCTGTGGGATTAAAGAAACCAGTTAAACATATCTATCAACAAACAGGTAAGTTTCCATTTTACATAACGGAGTGTCCAGCGCCGCAAGGAGGGAGAACACCTGGCATCCATCCTTGCCAGTATTAGCGCAGTAGGTTTTCTTCTATTAGATGCCTTCTACTGTCTATGGACAGTATGGACTAGTTCATGATTTAAAGGCACAGAGACATCTGTAAGGTACTTTCGTGGTGTTATTCTGTTTATGCTATTGCAGTGTATTGTTGTTATTTTGGCATCCTGATCTGGCTTTGTTTGACCATGATACTATTCTGGCATCCTGATCCAGCTTTGTTTACCACGTTGCTATTCCAGTGTCTTGACACAGCTTCCTTTGTCTACGCTACTGTTCTGCTATATTGACCTGCAGGGGAGGGCTGGCAGCCACTAGTCTAGTGACCCGTTGCGCCACCAAATCAGCCCACCATGCATGGTTTTTGTTCTTCTCCCTGTCACGAGGAGCTGTTCTGTGTGACTCTGAGGCACTGAGCGGCATGGTCCACTTAAAGATTTTAAAGCAGCCGGCGTGTTTTAGGGCCGCAATGGCATTTCGATGTGCCGGGCTATGGACTGGCCGGCCCACCGCGAGTGCTGCAGGCTTTTGCCCCGCATTAAAGACGGCCCTGGCACAGCCGAATCAGCCACCTCAGTGGGCAGCGCATGGCCGTTTAATTTAGGTTCAGGGCCACCCCTGCTGACCTGGCTTCATTTGACTGCACCACTATTATGGTATCCTAACCCAACTTTGTTTGATCACGTAGATATTGTGGTATCCTGACCTGGCTTCGTGTGTCCACACTGCTGCCTAGGTGTCCTGATCCCAATCTGCTCCTTGGTTTCTGACCCTGCCTAGTACACATAAAATACATGTTTTTACATGTCTACTTCTGCAATACATTAGTTTTCCCTGAATATGAATGCAGGAATAAGATGTTTATTTTATGGGTCTACCCCAATGTTTGGATTAAGGAAATAGGAAGATTTTGTATAAGAACAAAATAACATAGGCGAGTGAAAAAATTCTAAATATATTTGCAAAAGCATAAAGACCACCTGTTGTATAGTCTGCAAAAATGTTTGCACATTAAGATCAAACATTATATATTTTAACACATAATTTATTTCAAATAGATATAATTTGTCCAGAGCATAATAACTCACCTGGTTTACATTTGTATGACACAAGTAGGTATTTATTAGTCCCAGGACAGGGGTCTGATCCAAAAATCCTGCTGTTTACAGAGAAGCGGCAAGAGCGTAGATTCTGGCATTCGTCATAGAGTTTCTTGTAAGGGAATAAAACAAGGTAGATAGTTCTTAGCATATAATATCACAAAGAAGTGTTAGTTTTCAAATACTTATTAACAACAGTCTGCAAGCCAGTTGGCACTTTTGTCTGCTTCAAATTTTCTTCAACCAGTGCATTGAGATTAAAAATGATTTGGTAATATTAAAAGGAAAATAACATTTTTAATAAAAGACAACATAAACAGTAGATAGATGACAAGTCTCTTAATATAATACAATTAATATAATATTAACTACTAGAGTCAGGAAAAATATTAATAAGTAAAAGGGTGGATCTAAAAAGAGCCCAATGAGATTATCAGTGATTTATAGCATTTATCTTGGTCACAGAGAAGAAATAATTTTCCACAGCTACAAACTGTAGACATAGCTGATCATGCAATGAATGAAGAAAGTACACCCTCTGAATTCTGTGGTTTTACAAAATAACAATCATCGGTTAGCAGGTCTAAAACTTATGTAAATGCTGTATGTGCTCGATTATAAGACGACCCTGATTATAAGATGACTGACCAAAATTTGAATATGCCTTATATCCCCTATCTATGTTAATGCAGTTCTGTGAATATATATGAGGCTATGTTTTGCAACAATAAAATGTCCACTCTTACTGTACTCAGTTCAAGGTAGTTGTGTCTACTTAATGGGTACACATAGCAGGGTTCCAATGTGTGCATGCTAACTGGTGCTGGAAGTGATTTTGGGGACAATAAGAGCAGCTCTCTCTCCAGTTTTTGTTTCTTTTTTTCTCACATTACAAAACATTGCAGAATCACCTCATGTATTTTCAAGGTAACAGCACAATATTTTAAAGGGATCTCTAAAGTATCATATGCATTAAAGACAGCCTTGTGAACAGTGCATATAGTGTCACCTTTTACTTTGCAAAATACCGGCATAAAAACACTTTACTATTGCCCGACAAACTCAAATATATGTTCGCATATACTGTACACTAGACATGTGCAAATGAGCCAAAAAGATTCAAACATTTTGGTTAGTTTTTCATACATCGCATTCCCTTTCTTGGCCGTTCATTTTGAATGGAAATCATGGGGGCATTTTAGATTTGGAATGAAATTCGTTGTCCAACGCCCACATTTACTCTCACTCTATCACACTCTCATTTGCGTGCCCTCTTCCTTTCATATTCTCTGAATGTATCCTTACCTTCTCTACCGACTACTTCCACTTCCCTGTCTCACAGATCAGTCAGGAAGGAAGCTTCACAATTTTGCTCTAAGATAACCCTGTGTGAACTTCGGACAAAATATTGGAGCTTCCGGTGACATCCTCTCCCCTGATCCTCCAATCACCAGAAACTCCACCATTTTGGCCAAAATTCACACAAGGTTATGTTAAGGCAAAATGGTGGAGCCATTTATGTCCTCTACCCGACCCTCCGGTTGGGGAAAGGATGCCCACGGGAGCTCCCCCATTTTGGAAGAAGTTTACCAGTAATGCGGACAAAGAAAGAAGAGAGAAGAAAAACGATAGAAGAACAAAAAGATATATCAACAAGAAGATGCGACCCTGACCTACAATGTCCTTAACAACTCTGAACTCTCCAATACCTCTACCATATCCAAATTCCAGCTAACCTCTGTTTTCGTTTCTCTCATGACTTGCGTCTCTCTTTTACTGTCATTTCCTCTTCTCACGCTCATATTCAGGATTTCACCTGTGCTGTACCCCTTCTGTGGAATTCTCTTCCATCAGACTTTCTCCCTCATTTGCCACTTTCAAAAGCACTCTGAAAACTCACCTTTTTCGAAAAGCATACAACCTATCCTCTTAACATGGCCAAAATATTATCTGGGCCCTGTAAACTCATCCCCATCCAACCAGTCCTCTCCTGTTTTTTCACTTCTCCCTCAATCACTAACAAGATTGTAAGCTTGGAAGAGCAGGTCCCTCTTCGCCTTTTGTATCAGTTTATTGTATTAGATTTTACATTATTTCACTGATTGTAACACAACTACGGAATCCGCTGGCACTATAAAAATAAATGTAAAGTAATGCTAGACACGGAATCAGAGCTGCAAGACGCTTTGCTTTTGTCCGTTTCATGGGGGAGTGTGGCCTCATTTTCAGAGATTCTTTCCAATTAAGAAAATCAGCAAACTGTTAAATGTGCACAAGTCTACTGTTCACACAGGTGGTCTTGTGGACTTATATTCTTCTTCAGAAATAATTTAATTTGGTCCAAAGTAGCTGCAGACCCGAAATGTAACCCTAGGCAGTTGCATAGCATATCATGGGACCAGCATCATGAATACATAAATAGGTATTATTGCTATAAAAAAATATGTTTCTGCACCTGGAGGGCAGTGGGGGCACTGCAGTACATGTCCTCGTTCGTCTCCCCAAGTATGGAAGGGCAAAGATTCTGACTTGAGATCCTACGTCCATAGAAAGCAGAAATGATGCTGATAGATGTCTTGTGCGGACAGGAGACACTTATTGCATCTCCATCACAGGCATGAGATGTTTGGCTCTTCAGCACCTTGTGTAGATAACCTATGTTAAGGAATAAGGTAATGTTGAAGTAGACATGAATTAAGTTATAATCTAATTAGGTTTTAGTTAACAGGGCACAGCATTTGCTACTTTACTGGGTCTGTGTCGATGAGCTTTGCTTCCTACATTAGAAACTTGAGAGGTGCTATTTTATACTCAAGAGAAAAAACATTCTAAATTTTATGTGCTTTTCAAATGCTAGCACCTACTACCTGTAGCAACGTGGTTTACAAATAAGACTCCTCCTGACTAAACCATAATTGCATTCTGAGCTAAGCAGAATCTAATTAGCTTACTTTGCTCTCATGAATATCATGGATATCAAACATTTGCAAACATGACACAGGTTTATCTAAATTTATCTTATTTAAATTCAAGTAAAACCGGGGCAATTGCCCACTTGTTTGGTCTGATCCAAAGTTCTTTTTGTTTTCTTTTAAATTCCATTTATAATCACTTGGAACTTAACAGAAACAATGCATTTAATGAGCATTCATACCTTGACTGGATCCATTTTATGTTTTTTGTTTTTTTATGTACTTCTGTGGAGTCCCTTGTGGTGAATTTGTACAGAAGACTGTATAATGCAGATTGAGCATGTTGTCTGCCGCAGACGTTGGACCACTATATTATTGAGCGTCTTTGCTGGAGGAATTCCACAGGGTCAATTTTGAGAGCGCTCTCCAGAGTAAAAAACATGTGGCTAAATTCCCAATCTGCAAAATGTCCGAGTCCTGCAAATATACCACTCCTGGTCTAAGCTAGTGATTCCTGAACCTCTAAAAGTATTTTTTTCAGATACGTTTATTAGTTGCCCAGTCTAACATCAAACGAATGCTTTTAGACAGCCTCTAGTTTGTCTATGCATTCAGCTTCTGGTTATGCAAGGAACTTGTAGTGGAAACATAGATGTTATGACTATAACATGTTATATTTACAACAAATTAGAATAGTTCTTACCTGAAAAATCAGGAGTGCCTCCAGAGCATGCTGGGAGCAGTATAAAGATCACAGTAAATTTAGTGCTATAAAGCATTTTTGTTAATGTTTTCATAGTACAGGTCTGTGGTACCAGGCTGAAGGGTCGCACAGGCGTTTACATTCTTGCCCATCAAGACTAAGGCTTTCTTTATACAGAGACAAAAGAACTTGTTGTTCTGCATGTTTACTCTTTTCTCTACATGACAGGGTTTTTTTTTGGAAAGCACAGATTATGTAGTTGCTAAATTTGTAGCTGTCATGTCTGTCCAAACATTTGCAGATTGTATTTTGATTGCAGCTTAACCACACACCTAACATTTATAAGCAATTTACACAATTGA
The DNA here is from genome assembly GCA_009364415.1 of Spea multiplicata. Classification (NCBI taxonomy): domain Eukaryota; kingdom Metazoa; phylum Chordata; class Amphibia; order Anura; family Pelobatidae; genus Spea; species Spea multiplicata. The sequence continues at coordinate 41,133,301 of VKOC01000001.1, forward strand.
GGCAAATCTATAATGTCATATTTCATACTGAGAGTGCTGTTCTTTAAAATCCTTTTAGTCTTTTTCTCCATCCCCTGAAAATGAACATAGTCTGTTATTTCATGTTACAAATGAAATATTCTTCTCAGCATAATCATCTGTGATTTCCCGCTGATGTCGGGGGCGTTCTCACTGAAAACAGCGGGAAACACCCCTATTTAAAGGGAAAATGGATGAGGAGAGGGACGTGTCAAGACCCCGCTCCCGCAACCCGGAGGATTTGGGGCTTGACCCGGAGAACCCGTGCTTCACCCGACAATCTCCTGGTCAAATATAAACTGCTTTGTGTACAGGGCCAGTCCGACAATGGAGCCGAGTGGGGCAACCCAAGCCCTTTTTTTTTTTTTAAAGCCGAGAAGAGCGAGAGGGGCGCCGAGTGGTTTTATCTTACCAAGTTTTCAGTACCCGCTCAGCGCCCCTCTCTCCCTCCTCTGTGAGCCCTCTAGCCCGGTCTCGGTGACTCGCCGCAGGACTGCTGAAAGGTAAGTACGGGGGGGGTAGATAATGGGGGGGCAGCATTTTAAACTTCGACCTAGGCGGCATTTTGTCTTGGGCCGGCCCTGTTTGTGTACCACTGTGTAGGAGGTGAGAGTAGGTTCTCACCCTATTGAGAGTGTGCCTTGACGTGGCAGGTGAGCTTAATTATGCTTTGCCCAATTCATATAACAAAACCTCTCATTTATATTATGTTTATATATTTGTTGCCAACTTTATTAGGGTGAGAAGCGCAGACAGTTTTTGTTTTTTGTATACACTATATAGCCAATCCTATTCCAGGTTAATTCACAACATTTGCAGTTGACTCAAAATTCTTTATTATTGCCCTGATAGTGGAAATGGGCATTTTCAATGCTTTTGCTAATTTCTTATAGCAGCTTTCCATTTTGTGAAGCTCAACAACCTTTTGCCACAGCTATATTTCTTGGTCTACGGGAATTTGGCCTATGTACTACCTAATATTTATACCCCTGTGAAATAGGAAGTCACAGTTTAACAATTTCCTGTTCCTATTCACCCAAGTATACTAAAAAATATAAAATATCACTGGGAATTTACTTCAACGACATTTTTCTCATATAGGGGTGCAAATAATTGTGGCACACATATATTTGACAATTTTTATGCTGGACCCCTCTGAGGGCTTCGAGATCCATGGACTATCAAGTGCAATTGGACACATACGACAGCCAGTGAAACCAAGTGGCTGTATATGCCTCCCTACATACACATTCTGGTCAATACCACAGTAGACAAAAAAAACAAAAACATAATCAAAAACATAAATACGCCAGCCCTCCAGAGTCGTAGAACAATAATCTCGAGCACATCCGGGACTGCCCCATTACGTACCCCAGGAGTCCTCTGTGGAATACGGAATCCGTGGACTATGGGAGTACAAATGGACACAAAGGACAACCAGTGAAACCAGGTGGCTGTGTACACCTCCCTATGCGGAGATATCCTCAATCCTCCTGACCTCCTCCACTGTACTTTTCCAGTACAGAGGGATGAGGCATTTAGCCGCATCAAGTAAATGTCAAACAATAGATTTCCTGTAATGTGATATCGGGCGCGTAGTGTGGTGTAGCAGCATAAACAGAGTCTGAAAGGGCAGGGGAGAATCAAAGAGTTGCTAGATTACCCGTTTTTTTACTTTTTGTACCCTTTGGAACCGAGGCTGTTTTTACACTTTTGCGGTGCTCGTGTTTATATGTAATTTTCTCCTCACTCATTTAGTGTACCCACACAAGTTATATCTTGTTTTTTCAGGACAAGAAGGGCTTTCTTCAGATACTATTTGATCATATTATTTAATTTCCTAAAAAAATAATAAAATATGCTGAAAAATTTTCTCACTTTTATTTGAAAAATCTTTAACTCTTTAAAATCTTTTAAACTTCTTTATTACGTGGAGAAGACAAAGCATACAATCAGAAAAAACAATGTCATAGAGAGACATGGTGACAGACCAAATGCATACAAAGACAAGTAATGCACAATTCCAAAAACACATACAGTGCAGGTAAAAACACGTCCTCAATTACAGAACACCGGGCAACATCACAGATACAACCCGTCCCACAACGAGATTAGAACCCCGGTATGGGGCGAATACCTTTGAGAACCCGAAGACAATACCACTCCGTGGTATTGAACGTTTGAAACAGTGACAACCTGGTGGCGTTATCTAGTGTTGCGATATATGGGGACCAGCGACTGAAAAGATATTTGACTTTGCTCTCCTTATGAAGGACAGCTTCAAGCCAGTCCATATGAAACAAAAATTGCAGTCGCGACAGAACCAGAGGAAGCAACGGAGGTTGAGGGGCAATCCATTGGGACAATATTGCCCGTTTTGCCACTGCGGAGAGTATGAGCAAGAGAAATTTAGCCCTCGCTGCAGGTGGGGGAATGTGGTCAGCGAATATGCCAAAAACAGCCCATTCAACAGATATTACAAAACGAATGCCCAGAGTATCGTTAATGTAGGTTTGTAGGGCATCCCAAAATGGGGTAATAGAGCTGCAAGACCACAAGCCGTGCAGAAGATCGGCCTCAGGCAAATGACATTTCAAGCAGCGAGAGTGATCCCCTAAGCCCATTAAAAACCGAAGTTTAGGGGTGACATACGCCCTATGCACAATTTTGAGGAACATTTCACTATAGTCCCTAGAAACCAGGATTCTAGAATTGAACAGATACGCTCGAAGAATCTGGTTTGGAGTTAGATTGAGAAAATCAGCCCTCCAGGAGGGAAGACCTGCGCCATGGGACTCCCAGTCGATGACAGGCCTGAGCAGACTATAGATGGTGGACGTCTTGAACAGTATGACAGGGGACAATACCGTAACCTGGTCTAAGGGACTGTTAGATGAGGAAGCAGGGTATTAACATAATGACGAAATTGAAAGTAATGAATAGGGTGAATGTGCACAGTAGGGAATTTATATTGAAGCTGCAAAAAGGACAACAATTTACCCCCACACGGGTCCAGAAAATCGCCAATAGTGCGACCCCCCACCCGGGCCAGGCGCCGAAAGACAACATCCTCCCTCCCATGCTGGAAATGCGGGTTACGGATCAATGGCAGGGACTTAGAGTAGTGGACCTCCAGGCCCAGGCGCCGTCTAACACGCCCCCAAGCCTTTACAGTGTGATACAGCAATGGGTTGGATACAACCTCTGGGGGCAGGTCAGCTTTAGACAGATGCAGGAGAGAGGCCAAAGAAATGGTAGGAGACAGGCGTTGCTCCAGGGACACGTCGGTGAATGTAGACCCGCCTCGCAACCAATCAGCCGCAAAACGATAATTAGAGGCCAAATGATAGTCCAACAGATTAGTCAAATTCACCCCTCCATTGCGAACAGGCTGTTGGAGTTTAAACAATGAAATTATGGCTTTTTTATTGCACCCCAGGAATTTACGCAGCAGTGCATTATGATGTTGGATATCCTTTTTCCTTAAGGTAAGAGGCAACATATGAATCGGATATAGAAGTTTGGGGAAAAAGGCCATCTTGTACAAGTGGCATCTACCCAAGAAGGACCAGGTTTTGAAAGAATCCTCCATTTGACGCAACAGAGGAGAAAAGTTTAGTTTATACAGGTGTGCCAAATTAGTAGGGATAATGAGACCCAAATATTTTAAAGAGGGAAGTTGGGTCCAATTGAAGGGGAACGTTCCTCCCCAGCCACGTTTAGCCTGAGGAAAAATGGGAAGCGCCTCTGTTTTGAGCTTATTTATAAGAAATCCCGAGGCCTTATGAAAACAATCAAATAGATTAAGAAGGAACGGCATTGCCGCTTTAGGGTTGGAAAGGTATAATAGAAGATCATCAGCAAAGGCCGCGATTTTGAGCTCAACATCACCTATTCGGAGTCCCTCAAGCTCAACGGAACGCTCAACGATTCGAATGAGGGGCTCGAGTGCCAGGTTAAAAAGAAGAGGGGACAGAGGACAGCCCTGACGAGTACCCCTGCCTAGAGAGAACCAGCGGGAATTCACATTATTCACTGTAACTTGAGCCATAGGCAAATGATACAATGCTCGAAACATCTGTATGAAGGGTAAACCAAAATGATGGAATTTAAAGAAACTAACAAGATAGGGCCAGGAAATTCTGTCAAAAGCCTTATCAGCGTCACAACTAATGACGATAGAGGCTTTACTATTTGTAAGCTTAGCAGTAAAGATTGCCGAAATAAGGCCTCTAACATTTCGCGTAGAGTGGCGACCCTTAACAAAACCCGTTTGAGAGGGGGAGATAAGCTTCATTAAAACAGGTTGTAGTCGAGAGGCCATGATTTTGGCATAAATTTTAAGATCCTGATTCAGTAGGGAGATGGGGCGATAAGAGGATAGCAGGGCAGGGTCCCTGTTGGGCTTCGGAATAACTATAATGCGGGAGGCCGTAAATTCCTTCGGGGGTATCTTTCCCTGTAGAAAACCATTAAAAATATCAGTAAGATGGGCCGGTAAATAAGCAGAAAGTAATTTATAATATTCGGCACCCAGGCCATCTGGTCCCGGGGATTTACCATTAGGGAGGGATTTTATTGCAACAGCAATTTCGGAGGGGGTAAACGGTTTACCAAAACGTTCCGGTCGTCAGGTGGCCGCCCAATTTAGGAATATAGCCTGCGAAACATTTGCAGCATCATGTCAGGATCATTGGATTCTGAGGAATAAAAATCCTCAAAGTAGTCAGCAAAGAGCTGCGTGATTTTATCAGGTTCAGTCACAACAGATTGAGAACCATCTCGAAGCTGAGTCACACTATGATAGTTAGATTTAGAGTGGCGGATAAGGTTGCCCAAGAGCTTACCGGGCCTATTGCCCCAGCGAAAAAAGGCATTACGAGTGTAATTATGGGAAAGCTGTGCCTTCTCAGTAACCCAGGCATCGTAAAGAGATTTAAGTTCCTTGTACGTTTTCAGGGTAGCAGGACTAGGATGAGTTTTATGAGCAACATACGCCGCAGAAAGATCCTCCGTAAGGCGAACAAGTTTAGCTTCGGCCTCTCTCCTGCGTCCCACAACATATGCAATAATGTGGCCCCGTAGAACTGGTTTGGAAGCACCCCAGAATAAATCAGGGTCATCCAAATGGACATGGTTATCATCAGCGTAGTCATTCCATTTGGCGATTAGGAATTGCTTAAACGCTTCCGAAGTATAAAGATAGCTAGGAAACCTCCAATTACGGGACATCTGAAATAGGGAAGTTAGAGAGACCTCTATCCAGATAGGAGCATGATCGGAGATCACTATTTGGCCTATGTGGGCCGCCTTCAACCTATGCAGCAATAATTCAGGTAGGAACAGGTAATCCAGCCTGGAAAACGAATCATGGGGATGGGAGTAGAATGTATATTGTTTGTCGGTTGGATTAAGAAACCTCCAAGCATCCCGCAAACGGAGGTGATCCAGCATGGGCAGGGAGGAGAGTCCTAGAGGGCGGGAGGAAGGGCCAGAGACGTCTAAAGCAACATTAGCCACCAAGTTAAAATCACCCCCCAAAATTACGTTAGGGGCCGACATCTCCAGCAATAGCGAATAAACCTTGGCCAAAAAAACGGACTGACCAGAGTTGGGAGCGTATAAATTGACAAAAGTAAAGGATTCATTAAACAATTTGACCGTAAGAATAATGTACCGCCCTTCCGGGTCAGCAATCTCCGATTCGACAACGAAAGGCAACCTTTTGGAGAGTAGAATAGTGGCACCCCTAGATTTCTTAGTGTACATAGCAGAGTAACAAGTACGCAACCACGGCGCCTTTAGCGTGTTCTTGACAGGGTCACACCAGTGGGTTTCTTGGAGGTAAATAACATCCGGACGCATACGCTTGAGATGGGTGAGAACTTTTTTACGCTTAACAGGGGTGTTCAAACCCTCAACATTCCACGATACAATACGCAAGGAGGAGGGCGCAGCGCACCTAGTATCTGACTGCATCATAGCTAGTATGGCAACGGAGCCAGGCAATCACCCGATGCCCCGCGGAGGAAGAGACAAAACAGAAAAGAAATCGGTACAGGTTGGTCCAGGGGGGTCCCAGCCAGCCCTCCCAGACACCCAACAGACAAGACATAAAATGGAATCGTACATCACCATGTGAAAAGAGCTATGCCTCTCCAATTTTTTGTATTTTTGCATAAACTGGAACTCGGCACATGTAATATCGTGCCTAGAAACACAACGAATTAACCAAAAACAATAACAATAAACAAGAGCCAACAAAACATTATATAACGGAAAATTATGGCTCGAAAGATCCAGGCACCAACGGCTAACAGAATTCTCAAGCCCTAGGGGAGACAGGCGGAGAGGAACCAGGCAAAGAAGCAGGGCGAGAGCGAAAAGGAGGGGGGGAGGCCTCAGGCATCGCCGAACTGTCATCCGGAGCTGGAGAAGATCTGGAACCAGCACAAAGAAATTCCTTGGCCGCCGCGGGGGTATCAAAAAAGTAGGTTCGCCCCTCATGGGTAATCCGGAGCTTAGCCGGATAGAGAAGAGCGAATTTCACTCGCTTGTTGTGAAGTTCCGTACAAAGTTCGGAGAACTGACGTCGCTTGACCGATACTGCAGCAGAAAAATCTTGAAAGAGTAACAGCTTGTGTTTGTGATAGAAGAGAGCTGTGACCTTCCTATACGCGTCCAGGAGCCTGACCTTGTCAGTATAGTTGAGGACTCGAAAAATCACAGCCCTAGGTCGAGACGAAGCAGAAACTGGTAATTGACCAATACGATGCACTCTCTCGATGACCAATTCACCCTGGGGAAGCGCCAGGTCTAAAGACTTGGGAAGCCAGGTCGTCACAAGGTCGTGTAGCGCAGTGCCCTTAACCTCCTCAGGCAGGCCAACCAAACGTACGTTATTACGTCTACTGCGGTTTTCAAGATCGTCAATACGGTCCTGCAAGGATGTGATTAGAAGATCATGTGAGCGAAGGGATGCAGACATGGAAGCGGCCCCATCCTCTACATCAGAGACCCTGGATTCCAGAGAAGTGATCCTCTGTCCCTGAGAGACCAACTCAGCAAGAACGGCATTGATGGAATCAGACAGCTTCTCAAGCTTGGAATCCAAGAGCGGGGATATGACACCAACGAGGTCCCGAGCCGTCAGTGGATCTCTTGCGGAGGCATCGGAGACGGAGGGCCCCTCCGCTACAGTAGAGCCTGACCCAGGAGGAGGCACCTGCTTGAAGGCCGCTATGGATTTATCTCTTGCCTTGCTTTGCCTGGTGGATGACTTTGCTGGAGGATCCATATATTTTTCCATGTGTAGACAAGGGGCCGTGAGGAACTCACCCCCCAGAGAAGAAGAGAATAGGGTACACAAGGAAGAGAGAAAAAGAAGAGTATGGGGGCAGACACAGAAAGGAAAACCTGGTCACAGATCTTGTGAGGATCTAAAGTAGCAGAGCAGTTAGGTACATAGCACAATATATCACAGAAGCAGTGATCGCAGCACGGCAACCGCAGATAAAATAAAATGAACACAACCCCAAATAAAAGAACAAAGAAAATCCGTACCCCACCACCCCACCTAACTAGAGCCCACCCTACCCCCCAAATCTAACTAAGTGCCTGGAATGTCAGAAAGCAGATCAGGAGCAGACAGCTGGCACGTGAAGCTCGTCGCAGTTCCACTTGTCCTAGGATGCACACCCTTCCCAAACCAAACCCCAACCTCCCAACCTAACTACAACCCACCCTCACCCCTTACTGAACTAATGATGGACCCCAATAATGTGATGAATAGCCAGATAGTCCAACTAAGTTCATACACCAGCCGACAGGAGAGGAGAGCCAGAAGGCACAGTGATAAACATAAGCAGCCGACAAGTAGCAAGGTGAAAAATAAAAAGACGTACCCAAAACCCCTTCCCTACCCACCCAACCTAACTACAACCCACCCAAACCCGTTACTAACTAAGAGCCGCGAAAAAGAACAGAAACCGCCAAACGTAAGAGTAAATGAAAAAAACAAAACAAAACCAGCCCCGCAGGTGCACTGCCGGGGCCTACTTGACCGAACACCGAGGCCAGCCGCCAGTAGCAACTCCGTACGTGGCACAGTACGGTGGAGAACCGTGACGTCGTAGCAGAAGGGACCGCGGACGCGGTAATATACAGCCGCGGATGTGGTGTAGCCGTCGGCGCCAAACCTCTGGAGACTAGCGAGGGAGTCGACGAGAGAACAGCGGCCCCTACCAGGGCACGCGGGGAAGACGGATAGTCCCAGCCGCCACGAGGGCCACAGCCGGGTCAGCTCAGATCACAGGAGGGTAGCGGCCGCGCTATGTACCACAGCCCTCTGATGCAGGTAAGTTCGCCGGTCCAAACTCGCTCCACCCGATACAGGGACACCACAGCTAGGCAGAGGGGTCACGGAAAGGGCAGGAGGCAGCAAACAGAAACGGCTCCAACCGTGAGGCTGGAGCCAAATGGCAGAGTAGAGGCAAGGCCTCACTCCAGGCCTAGCACGTGCGGTCCGCACACGGCTCCCGGGGAGTAAAGTAGCGAGTGCTGCAGAGCAAATATATCCGCGATCCAACGCCTGAGAACAAGCACACAGCAGCGATGGTGAGCTGGCTGAAGATTAGCGTCGTGAAAGCGTGGATGGATGAAGATATTAGCAGCACTCAGGGAGCAAAGCTAAAAAGCGGCCATCTCAAGAGCCCGCCTCCCGGAAGTCCGGAAATTACTAATATTTAACACAGGAGCCTTTAAATCGTAGTAGTGACGTCCATCATGTCTTTTGCTCTTTAACTGCAATTCACACTTTAAGGATCAGGTGGCCACCACAGGAGTTGGATTGACCACAACAGGCGGAGATGTCCTGCTCAGCTATGTCTGATGACGGAGACAGTAAAAGTAACTTCACTTCTCCCTGACAAAAAAAAGAAACCCGTGAATGATGCCAGAAATGGGCTGCTTAAAAAAGGGCTTCCCATTCGCAAATGTGTTAAAACAAGAAAAGTATAACATTATACACTTAGCAAAGGTTATTTGGCCTGGCCACCTACTGTGCATGCCCAGAGTGCTCAATATTTTAACACAAATTGCATAGAGAAAGGAGGCAGCTTTCACATTTTCACAGCTGGCTAAGCATTAGAGGTAATAGTTTGATTTCACATGTAATGTAGTCAGGGCCTATGTTTGTAGAAAGGCTTCCCCTAATGCTGATGGTACGTAGAACGAGCTGGGAGGACCTGAACTCATTACTCTACAGCCAGCTCCGCTCAGCCGTCTAGTCTTTATTTATCGTTTTAAAGACAGACTATACTTTTTGGTATAATGATGTATGATTTACGCTCTGGGTCTAGGAAGGCTACGAGTGCAAGCGAAACAGGTTTTTGCAGTTTTACTGAGCTCCAAAATGCTTTCGCTTGACTTGTAAAGTGGAAATGATATCGCTTCGCTGCCAAGTACTTACAAAAAACAATATCCAGTCCCGAGCAGGAGCCGAGAGACCGATCATCTGGGATCAGCAGGATACGAACCTTACTGTACCAAAAGAAGTCTCGCACGTCGCTCAGGTGGAAATAAGTAGTCCTGAATTTCATGTTTGGCACTTGTCTTCCCACCAAGCAGCAGGGTATCTAAACGAGTAGAGATGTGAAAGGAATGAGTGCTGGCAAGTAACACGTCGGAATCAAAATGTTTGCCCCAGTTATTAAATAACCACTTTGTTCAACTAGAAGTGTTTCTAGCATTTATTATTTCCATGTGCAAAGCATTTATGAAATCGATTTTGGATTTTGTGTGCTGCTGTTATTTGGAATTATGTGTATAGCTCGCTACTCGTTGTTGTATAAGTTAGCAAAGTTTTGCTTAATTAAGTTGAAGTTCAGGAAGGTGAGGTCAAACTTACTGTAATTAGAGTACCAATACAGAGCAACCCAAGTCTGATTTTCACACTATATTAATTTGAGCTGGTGTAATACAGGGGACTTTTCTTTACTGAGAGGATGACATAATCAGAATAGCCTCCCAGCAGAAGTGGTAATAGTAGGTTAATACAGTGAGGGAATAGACATATGGCTATCCTGAATCTTACAAAAATGGTCCTTATATGTAAATATGCCATGTGTGCATAGCAAAGACCATACAAGGAAAGTCTGAAATTAGCACTTGTGCTATAATACCGTATTTGCTCCATTAGAGGATGACCCTGATTATAAGACGACCACCCAAAATTTGAATATTAATTTAAAGAAAAAGCCCGAGTATAAGACTACCCTAAAAGTTTTAGTAGCAAATATTAATTCACGTGTAAACAGTTTTTTTCATATTTAATAAAAACTATGATTGAGAAAAATGCATTTGTTTTATTTCCTTTTATTTGCCACTCTGTCTCCAGATGTGCCTTATACCCACCTATAAGCCACTCTGCTCCCCCTATATGCCACTTTGCTCCCCCGAAATGCCTTATACCCCCTATTTACCCCTCTGCCCCCACAGATATGACTTATTCTCCACTATATGCCCCCCCGACTTACCGATGCATCCCTAGACTTGTTCCCCGTGCTCCCGACTCCCTGGTGTGAAGTGGGGGCAGCCGCTGACATGTGCGCGGACAGCCTCCGCTGCTACCCAGGACCTCCGCCGAGGCTTCTATGACTGAGAACCGGAAGGTCGTGTCACACCGGTGCTCCGTCATAGAAGCCCCGGCAGAAGTGCCAGCAGCAGCAGAGGTTCTCTGCACGCAGTCGTTCACTGCGGGGGATCCAGCTCTTTGTCTTGTTGTCAGACTTCTATTTGAGGCCTGATTATAAGACGGCCTCAAATATAAGACAAGGGGGCATTTGCTCTGAAAAAAGCCTGTTGTGCATGTGTTACTGTAACAGCTGATGTAGCTTTGAATATTATAGTTTGTTGAGAGGTACTCACTACTTTATATATATTGGGGATGTAGGTACCCCAGTGTTCTACAGCCCTCATACAACATCCTTCCAAAACCATAGCCTCTATCGTACCATGATGACACTATTAGAAAACAGATTTCAATGTTTTTTCCCCTCACTGTTTACAGAATATGTATGATGATAAAAAAAGGTTGCCCTACTTCACCAAACTTTGTGCAGTTCAGAACCAAAGCAGAATTTGGGTCCATTATACAAAACATTTAACACAGGCTAAAAAGAACAATGCAGTTGATGAGCAAATAACAATGCTGTGAATTGTTTCCTGTTTAGGATTAATCAATAATATAACATCTTAGAACAGGGATAAGCCTCCCGCTGCTGTTACTGGATTGAACATAGAAAGGGGGTTATTGGAGCAGATAATCTGTAAATAGGTGCCCGCAGCGGGGGGGGGGTGCATGCCATAACTACGGCACAAATGAGATTGTCTAGATCAGGGGCATCCAACCTGTGGCCCTCCAGCTGCTGCAGGACTACATCTCCCATAATGCTCTTTTCAGTTAAGGGGGTGGCTGAGGAGGATGGGAGATTTAGTCCTGCAGCAGCTGGAGGGCCGCAGATTGGACCCCCCCGGGTCTAGATATTCTTCAGATGAATACACCTTGAATGAATAAATACATTTTCAAATTCTTCTTGGATTATTACACATAACATTCACTGTCACAAACTCGCAAAGTGTTCTATTCTACAAGGACAACTCCCCAAATCCTGGCCTGGATTCATATTCCTGGTGCCCTTAAGCACACGGATCATTGATGCCTCCACTCACTGCTGTGAAATGCTTTTAAGGCAAGCCTTAGGGAAGACATTGATAGGACATGAGCATAAAAGCAAAGTACATAGGCAGAAATAGGTTGGTGGATAGATCCATCATTGCTCTCTGCAGCACCCCTGAACATGGACCTCTAAACCTGGGTCACACGTTTACTTTTTGGATTAATTTATACTAAAACTTAGCAGAAATCAATTCTTTTTATTACTTTAAGATCAACATTAAACACAAGAAGGAACTTCACATGTCTCTGAATTATATTCTCATACACATAATTTGCTTGTAGTGAATTTATAAAGGGTGTGGGGCCCCTTAGTCTTTCTTTTAGACAAAATAACAGAAAATATCATGTTCCAAGTATTCATTATTTATAGAAGATTCATAAAAGGTTACATATGGGGAAATCCATAGAAAATTCCATTTTGTTTACGGTGATACTTACAAATTTACCCCAAAATTATTAAAGGGCACTCGACAGCTAAAACAAAAGCATCATTGACTCTTTTTTGGCCAAAGATATTTTGTACCGTAGATATATATATATATATATTTTCATTATTATATATTTACAAAGTCCATTGCACACCATTCCAAATATCCCAAGCCTGGTGCTAGTAACCAGCAGTTTCCATACAAAGCACTCTCAAAGAATGGTCAGCACTCCAGGTCTTTAAGTTAACAACTTCTCTTTATTCAAACAAATATACATTTATGTTTATACACACACATAGATTATAATCCTCCAACCCAGGGTGTTGCAGCCATGCTTTCCCTATTGGAGATCCCTGCAGGCATCCCTAGAACATTCAAACACTGCCAATGGCTCTTGTACACTTGTCCAGAGTAGCTGCTGGGATCTGCACGTCCTAGTGTAGCTATTATCATTTATTGAAAGACACATAAATAAAACGTGCCTGCGTGCGGACATTTGTCCAGTCCTTCTTTAGAAGACATAAAAATCGAGGACTGTAGGATTCTATTTCCTATTTTACTTTTTGTTGCATTATTACTATTATATCTTGTTATATAATGCACATTTTGCCTTAAGCTACACACTTGTCTTGTCCTGGGAAAAATATTCTCCGTAGATGTAATTGCTTTATAAGGTTGTCACCTCATTAAAACTTTTAGCAAAACTACAAAAAAAATAGCCTGGCCTCCCAGGGGAAATCGCCCCGACAGATATGCCAGATCTGCCAAGGTTTAATTTGTTGAACATGAGAGCTCAATTAATGTTCTGTCTAATTGGAACAGACCCGTTAAGGAGGCTTTCTATAAACTATTTAGATACAAGTTGGAGTAACTATGATGAAACTGTCTTTGTTGGATAAAGTTGTTTTGTAGTATGTTTTAGATTATGGTCGCCAATACTTGCTGCAACTTTTTTTTTAATTTCCACTTTCATTTGAACACTTTTGTTAATGTAACATCTTAGTGCCAGACAAATTAGAGAGCCATTAAATATTTATTTCTGAATCGATTTTTATAGGCAGTGCTAAGCTCGAGTAGAGCCTCTTACTGACATTCATCATGAAGATCCATTTAGGTAATTTATTAAAACACCGAACTTCAGCAATCATTCAAAATGCTTAGCTTTCAGAACAGTAAAGACAAGCCCATTAAATAATGTATTTTTAACATTTATTCGTAGTTTTATTCTTTTATGTTTCTTTATATCTAAGACTACTTTGATGCTACCACCCATTTCTGTGCGTAACTTATCAGCTAACTATTCCATATTACAGAAAGAGATATTGTATATGTTTTTATTGGTAAGACTAGTTGTTAAGTGGAAAGGGTGTCTGACTTAAACTGGAGGCTACGTATACGTACTTGCACTACTATAGCAAATAATAATACCTGGTAGTACTTGGAAGTACTGCTTACTACTGCGTCTATCGATTAATAACATAATGACTGTTCCTCTGGAACTAGCATCATTTGGAGCTATTTGGGAATAACTTTTATTATCTTAACATCATTAAATTTAATTTGGAAAGCATACCTCTGCTACTAGGAAAGTTGGCAAAAGTGTTAATAAATATTTATTAAAACTGTATTATTGAATGTAATGAAGATGTGTATGATAATGGAGTGGAAGTTGGGATATTTATGCCCTGCTTTTCTCTGTAGGGATATGAAGCTTGTTGGAAAATGTTACTGTAATTAGATACCCTTATTAAAAGTTCTCCATCAATAAAGCCCCTTAACCAGAAACAGTTCATGCTTTGAGGGTTTGTGCTGCAGCCTCCTATGGTATTGAAAGGCTTAAGTCAGTGGAGATGGAGACTTACATATTGTTTATGGTCCTGCGTATAAAATACAGAATTGACATCCAGTATATACCAGAGCATTAGCATTCCCGGTAGGAGGTTCTAATCCCAAGCAGATGTCGGACATCTTGATTGCTTTGAACTATAAAATACTCAAGGTGTGTTTAAGGATCACCTCTTGTGTATTAACCTCTGCAAAAGCCAAAGGAATTTAATGTCTCAGGGTAATGTCAGAAACAGCCCCCGTAATCAGTTGTACTACATAATCGCGCATGAACCATTCGCCGAACAGATGAAATACATTATATCTCGTTCACTATACTTCCCATTCCGGTGTTCTCATAGTGAAAGAATGTACATCACAATTTATGGATTTTTCTTTAAAATAGAAAAAAATATTGCTACGTTATTATATGTATGTGTTCCTGATTTACTTTACGTGTGTTACAGAGGTTGAAAAACAAACACCCTCCCTCAACCAGATATTATATGCCCCCATGCATGAAGCCATTCCTAAGCATAGCATCTAGCGGTGCATTAGGCTTTATATACCAGACCTTGACCAAGCAAATGCCCGGTGGGCCGCCGGCCGCCAACGCTCCATACTCAGCCGTCCTTGCAGTTACATAGGGTTCTTTAATTGAGAGTTTCTCATGTATGACCTTTATGACTAAAGCATGGTTTAATCCTCGACTCATAAATCCTTGCTTCCAATTCCAGCAGTATATAGTTCCTTAGGCTTTTCTGCCTATCCAGACCTTTTCTTAGTTTGGGAACAAATCTTGTCCGTTAAAATAACATTCAATGAATCAGAAATACAGTGTAGACATTGTAAATGACTATTGTAGCTGGAAACGGCTGATTGTTAATGGAATATCTACATATGTGTACAGGGGCCCTTTATTACACCCATCACTCCTGTGTTTCAATGGCAGGAGTGATGGGAGTGTGTGTGTGTGTGTGTGTGTTCACTATGACCCAAAGGTTTACAGTATCCAGGGTCTTCTAGCAGTTGCATTGGTACTGTTTCCATATAACGGAATAAGGTCCTTTGAATTATGGAGCCATGACACATAGCAATAAGCAAGACTTGCATAATTCTAATTTTGATTTCTTATTTTGACCCATCTGACGAAGCCACCAAGACATATTTTATACTAAAAGAACAAATTGTAATATGAACATAAATATCTAATTTGCGAGTAGAAAGTTATTCTCTATATGAAACCTGCACATTCTTTGGCTCACTGACAGTTTGAGCAATTAATGTTTACTTAATTTCCAAGTGTTCCAACTGCATGTTGCCCTTTCACAGTCCTATAAATGAAACAGATATTGCTCATAATTGCTCTTAAAATGGCTTGATGACTCTAATAATCTTTGTAATTTTGTTAAATGCTTTCTGTAGGTTTTTATAGCTCTTTCCAAAAAGAAATCTTAACTTTAAGGCACAGCAGTATTTCACCAAAAAACAACAATTCTAATCCAAAATTAAATATTTAGTCACATTTACAGAAACTAACGATAATGATAGCAAAACTGCATAGATCAGTTCATACCTGAAGCATCACAAGTATATTTTTATACTGTGTATTTTTATAAGACAGCTTTGTGGCATACTCTTTATGTAGTCTAAGTAGTCTATCTGGAAAATATAGTCATCGAGAGCTTAGAGCTATCGATGGGTCTATCATCATCCTTCCCAGGGTAGGGTACCTGGAGGAGTGGGGCTTACTTGCCAAGGAGGCCGGGGCACATCTGGACGCAAGGCATAAACTGTGACTTGGAAGCCATTTCTCCCATAGTATATAACATAGAAATATGGAACTTGCCTGAAGTTAAGAGCCAGTTGGCTGATCCAGTCTGCCCATTTTCTCCTGCAGTAAAAATAAAACTCAAAACGTATTGGGTCCTTGGTCGAAGATTCAGGATAGCTTTATGCCTCTCCCGTATATGTTCTCTCCCTGTATTAGCATCTAACACTTCTGCTGGAAGGCTGATCCATTTATCTACCATCTACACAATGAGTTAAATCACAGGCATAGCAAAGCATTTACAGAAAGACACACAGAAACACATATGTAAGCACACGTGTAAGCATATGAATACACAACCAATATTCAACTCGGCTCTCCAACGTTCACTAAAATCAATTGCAGTTGTCAACAATATAAACATGGTAAAATGCAGCGTTACAAATGATTAGGACGTCATTGATATCGGTGTATCTGAAAAATAAAAATCGTAGCCTTCTTTGCAGAGTCCTCAGTCTATTAGTCGCTCTGCTATGATGACCTTAAGCAATGACTATTCAATGAATATTTTTTTTTTTTTTTTTAGCATTTCTGGTCTTTAAGATTTAGCTATTAGTATATGCATTAAGAGCTCTTCAATTATTCTATTTAGTAATATGGAGAATTGCTTTCAGCACGCTGCTTTTCTCTATTTTAAAAGACACGCCATTATTTCTGACATTTGAAAGGGTAGAAAACAGGCGATAAAGATACTTGAAAATTAGTCTGAAACAGCATTTACATTTGTCAGTTCTTCTTGGCGTGCTACGGGAGCCGACACCACCAACAATCTTATACACTATTATATAGTGTTATGAAAATGTTCTCACTCCACGAAGCTCTTAGCACCTTTTGCCTGACAGCACCCTGGAGCTCTTATTGTTTTAGCTCAAAGATATACCCGTGCCCTCTAAAACAGCCATTTTCTTTAACCAGCTTGTGGTGTTTTATTTTTGTTTTGTCCACATCTCGACTTTGGACCTACCTGCTCTGTCTCTGCAAGCACATATTTCTCATGACTCTCATAGTGCTAGCTTAATATGGCTCTTTGCATACTTCTTAAAGGGCAAACCAGTGCCGAGTGCTTAGCTTGCTAGCGGTAGGTCAATCAATGTGTTGGAAAAGGTACTTGAAGTTGTCCATGGGTGTCCTTGCTCCCTTGTTCATTCCATGAACACAGGCTACCGTTTATTCTGGCTCAACAGTGCTCCAGCGTTGCCATGGACCAAACGGGACAGTGACATCATCCAATGATGTCAGACATCCCTTGCATGAAGCTACGTATGTCTGGAAATGAGGCCACAAATTGCCTGCACTTCTACAGTGTTCACCCCTGTAATTACACTATATTGTGTCCAAAATCATCACCTCCAAGTTCCAGGAGGCTTACAGGACCAACCGGAAGATGCCAAAAGAGTGGCAGAGGATTATAGGTAGGTGAATAAAATTGATACAGTACAATTAAAGTTTTAAATGGACTTGCAGAAAAGCATAAACTATATGTGGGAGGTAGCTAGACTGTGTAATATTTGATTAAGTTAAGAAGAGAGGAATATGGATTACTTGTTTTACAGCACAATACACTTCCATATTGACAACAACACGTTAATAAACCCTCTTTATTATTTCATGTATGTTTTGTTTAAGAATAATCTCTTATGATAAAGAATGCTCAGATTGTTTGAGAGTTTCATCCCTTTTGGTGCTGTTATTATGCCTTCTGCAGTCACACAATAGACTGGTTGGAGGGGTATAGTATTGTATCCTCCAAAACGTCGTCATTAATGCAGCTATTTTTGTAGCCGGTATAATTAGTCAGCTCATTTTTGTACTGCCAAGCTGATTAATAGTTGCACTTTATTTTTTTATTGGCCTTACATTGTGGTCAAAGCTTTCAAATAGCAGTACTCTGAATTACAGTCATTATAGATGCACCTCGTCGAAGGTTATTACTGTAGACATCAGGGGATATGTGAAGAGCGCTGCTTTGTCTTGCTTTATAGCTCAGAACTTAGAATGGTAGACATTGCTCGTAGGGAAGATTCAATACGGATTTGTTCCTCAACTCATGTAGGCATGCTTATTGAGCGTGTCTTCTATATATTGAAAAATCTGCAAACTCAAGACGTGATAAGGTTAAAGCACAGGGACTCCATAACGATCATATCCTGCTTATAAAACAGACAAACAGTCGTATAGTGAGTCAGGATTGACAAAGATCTCCTCAACACCCTCAGCCTTGCATCTTAATCACTGCTGTCCTGGCACTGAGTGGATAACCCATTATATAGCGCTGTGGAATATGTTGGCGCTATATAAAGCAATTATTATTTATTGTTTTGTATAGCGCCATTACATTCTGTAATGCTGTACATTAGGTAGACAGGACATAGCAAGTAGTATATGACAATTGGACTTACAGAAACAACAGGTGTGGAGGACCCTGCTCAAACGAGCTTACATACAGTGAGAAACCGGTATGAAAAGTTTATATGATGAAATTCTGATTTTGCCAGTCTGTTATGTTATGGTAAACATTCTGTAGTAAGGTCCATTTGAGTTGTAGCCACAATATTTGTTATTTTCTTTACTAATCCTTTCAATTTCTTCCAGATCAGCACAAGTTTATCATTTCTTTTTTTTCTCTCTTAAAATGCGCATTAAGTCCTAAAACAGCAGCTGTTACGGTTTTATATATATATGTATATTTTTTTTTATTATTATTATTTTTTTTATCAAGAATGGGGATATTGAGGCTGGGTGATTGGTTGGGATGATAAAGAGCTTTGGTACACTCTATGTTCTTTTGGATAAATGATGTATCAGTACATCCTGTAAAGACTTACTTCCTGTAAAGATTATAGCCCCCTAAGTATTTCTCGTAGATAAATGCACAGTGGGTATTAATAATTCCATTATTGCAAATATCTGTCAATCTCTTTTTTACAATAAGTTCCTTTTTTGGGGCATCCGGGGTTCTTCAGGTGTAAAGTGGTTAGTAGAGTTAATGATTCCGACTCAAGCTTTGTGAGCCATGTTGTGTTTGTTTCAAGTTATTGTGGTATAATTATGGGTCTGTTTTATTCACAAAGCTTTTCATTTTCTATACAAATATATGGTGCATACAGCACAAAGGAAATGTTTTCCCCCCACTAACTTAAGTACAGTCTTGTAAAATAGGCCAGTTTGTCAATGTGTTATAACAGCAGTCTGGTGCACTATAATACAAGATCCTGTAAAAAGTTAGTTAGATAATGTGTTTTCCCCCCTTTTTAAAGAGTCAAAATAACTATATATATATATATATATATATATAATAATATTATATATATATATATATACTGTACTTATACCGTATATAACATATATATATATATATATATTATATATATATTGAAAAATCTGCAAACTCAAGATGTGATAAGATATATATATTATATATATATATTTGCATAAACTCACCCCTGCAACTATCCATAAAACAAGATGTCAGATTCCGTATTTATCATGAATATAAAGTCCTGGAGCCATGTTTGGGTGGTCTTGTGTTTCAGAATGGATAACAAAAAAACGTTTAATCCTTAGCAAGTGGGATAGACACTTTCCTGGTGGCCTATTAATAGAATCACTGCTTTACTTATATCACAGCTTGCTGCTGATTTAATAAATTGTAAATACTTTTAGTAAAATGATCTAACCTTATTTTCAGAGGTCATATTGAGGAGAAATACATACAATAAATGATGATGGGCATACGTTCTTTAAATGTTCCGCTCAAGTAAAAGAAAGTGTTTGATTTGTATCAATATCTCACCTCATTACACTGGTAGGAGGCTTCCAACCTCACTTCATCCTGCAAACTACTGTCCGCTTTATTAATCCAATGCAATTAAT
The DNA here is from genome assembly GCA_009364415.1 of Spea multiplicata. Taxonomy (NCBI): domain Eukaryota; kingdom Metazoa; phylum Chordata; class Amphibia; order Anura; family Pelobatidae; genus Spea; species Spea multiplicata. The sequence goes on from VKOC01000001.1 coordinate 41,153,012, forward strand.
TGATTAAAGGAAGAGCCAATTAGTGACAACGCAAGCCTTAAATTTATTCCTTGAGCAGATCTGATCTATGAACGCCTTTCAGAATCATTGTTAGAACGAAAGAACCATTAAGCCCATTTTCTACAGTTGGCAAACCTCAAACCTTACTTGGTTTTTGGGCTTGTCTTATGTTAACATCCCATTATTATTATTGTTTTATATATATAGCACCATCATATTCCGTAACACTGTATAATGGGTAGAGAGGACAAAACTGATATATAACATATCAGTTTGACTTACAGAACCAACAGATGAGGAGGGCCCTGCTCAAACGAGCTTACAATCTAGAGGGAGCTGGGGTGTAATACACTGTTAGGGATGGACCAGCCATATTAGTATAAGAAACTTTAAAGGTGAGCTAAGGAATATGGGAGGGCGTTAATGTGTAAGTTTGGCGTCTATAAAGAAGGGTGTTTTAAGGGATATTTTGAAGGACCAAATGCAGGAGAAAAGATGCATAGACCGACTGAGGGCATTCCAGAGGAAAGGGGCAGCCCTATGATAAATCTTGAAAGTGGGTATGAGAGCTAGAAATCAGAGGAGAGGACAGAAGGAGATCATTGGATGAGCAGAAAGACGGGGCAGGAGGGCATTTATTTAATGAGTGAGGAGATGTAGGGAGGGAAACCTCTCGAGGAAAAGCTGAATATATATAAAATCTCAGTGAAGAAGGAGGTGCATCCACTGAGATCAATAAGGTGTTAAATAAATGCAATGTAATATGATGAAAGTAAAATATAACAAAATGCAGGAGGGGCGTTTGCTTCAGGAGCAGAAATGTTAGAAAAAGAGGTCATAGTCTAAAATTAGAGGGTCAAAGGTTTAGATGTAATATAAGGTTTGTACTTTATTGAGAGTGTGATAGGTAAGAGGAACAGCCTCCCAGCGAAAGTGTTAGAGTCTAATAGAGTAATGGAACATAAAGAGGCATGGGATAGAAATAAAGCTATCCTCAATAATTAAGGTCGATTGTACAGAGTAGATTTGCCGAAAGGTACTTATCTGCAGTCAAGTTCTGTTTCTATGTTATGTGAGTAGATTTTGTTTCATAATAATTCTGTATGTAGGGAAGAAAACCTTTTCACCAGCATTTCCCATGAACGTTAGGAGATATATGTGTGTGGAGATCCAATCCATTTGCTCATCACTAGTAGCAGTGAGATAGCCCTTTGAGTGGAACAGACATATTCTAATTGAAATCTAGCAGATTAATTAATTAGCATATTCTGTACTGTCTTAGATACTGTTTATAATCTCATGCAGTATGCTATAACCTTAAGAATCTCTCATATAAAATGTGCGCTTAAGGCACTGATTAGCCTCATAAATTCTGCTTCACATTGTAGCTCTGTAATTATTGTAAAAGCCCTTAGGATATTAACGGTCTGTTTAATCCACAGTGGGCTTTTTTTCTTGTTGTGCCGGGATGCTTTCTCGTGTCTTGGAAAGAGGGACATAAATTTGGTGTAAAGTAACAGGAAATCAGAACGTTTCTGTGGGGAAATAATTTAGATTGAGAGCCATCTGTGGCATTTTATAGGGATGTCTTTGCACAAATGTGCATACCTGGGAACTCTCTTGGTTTGTCCCAAAGTCTCCAGTTGATGTCCTGCTTCCCCAGATTTTCCAGATAGCTAAACAGTGTTTGACCACACCTACTCTCCACCCACTTCTCACCCACTAAAAGGCTGCCTGAGGCTTGCCCTGCCCTGTGTAAGACTAGCTCCGCCCTTTCACAATGCCATTCCCCAGAAGAGTGGAAGCTCGGGACAGTTTCCAGGTATGCAGTAGCGTACCTAGCGTGTGGGGTAGCGGTCCGTCCCAGGTGCCGCTCATCAGGGGGTGTCACGGGCTAGGGTGACCACATGTCCCGGATCACCGGCAGTCTCGGCACTTTTTTTTTTTTACGCGAGGCCTCTAACTCCGTTGCGGTGCCGGCATTTCATGCTGAGCGCCACGGAATATGACGTCATATTTCGGCGCTCAGCAGTGCAGCGGCAGAGCAGGAAGCAGCAGGCGTCGTGCTCCCACTGCAGAACTTCTGGATGGTAAGTCCAAAACCTTTAACTACAAAGGGGGAGAGGGTAGATAGAGGTGGGTAGATAGTGAGAAGGGGAGTAGATAGTGAGAAGGGAAGGGGAATAGATAGTGAGAATGAATGAATGTGTGAATTAGTGAGTGACTGTTAGTGTTTGTGTGTATGATAGATGTATAATTGATTTGTGGAAAGGCAAAGATGGCACAAGCAGGATGTTTGAGCCTTGGGGACCAAGATGACACAGGCAGGGTGTTTAATGGACAAAAATGGCCCAGGCTGGGCTCTTTGGGGACACAGTTGACTCATGCTGGACTGTTTGGGGACAAAGATGGTAAATCCTATGTGTGTAATCTGGGTGCTGGTCAGGTTCTATGTGTGCAGTGTTGACGCCAGGGCTGGCTTTGGGTTGTGCAACCTACTATCTATGCCTGCAGTTTTATCTCTTGCTATGTTTCCATACATTATTATTGTATACCTGCATATACGGGATTTGTATGTCTGATTCTATGCCTCCAGTGCTGAGTTCACATCTGAACAATAATAACAACAATATTAATATATATATATGATTGTTAACAGCAATCAGACTCCTATCATGCCAAGTCAGCTAGTACATGCTGGAATCTGGGTATGTCTGGGCATGATGGGAGTATGATTGCTGTTATCATATATATTATATATAATATATAACTTATATATATTAATATTGTTATTGATTTTTTTTGTCCTATTTTCCTGTGTTACTTACTTTAAATAAAAGTGTGAGATTTTTTTATGGTGGAGGGTCATATTCGGTTTTGGACAGGTAAATGCTGCTTTTTCGGTTTCAGTCCAGAACAAGCCAGACAAGCCTACACCACAATAATGTTTGGCTTAGTATATAGTGATAGGAGTTATGCTGCACTAGTATCAATGTCTGGCTCAATGTATAATGATAGGGATTACGCTGTACCACCGTCAATTTCTGCCTCAGTATATAGTGTTATGCTGTACCACCGTCAATGTCTGTCTCGGTATATAGTGGTAGGTGTTATGCTGTACCACCGTAAATGTCTCCCTCAGTATATAATGATAACAGTAGTGCTGTACCACCTTAAATAAAAGATGATGATAATTGTAACATCTGGGTAATAACCACACAATCCATGTTTGGCAAAGATGAATTTTATTCTATCATTTTCTATAGAATTATGCAGTTACAGTGTACTAGCCCTTTAACAACCAACGGCTTTCTAGCCAGCTTTGTGAAACATTCCATATAGGCTGCAAAAATAAGGTCAGTAATTCTTACCATCTATTTCTATATTTATTTATTTATTTTTTTGGAAAGTTTTTGCTGTGCAATTGATGGATTGGCTGATGTGAAACCTAAATTATCCTTTACAACCTTCAGGCCTCTGCTTATGTTTTGACGTTTCTTGTATCCCAAGTATGGATCCTCAGTCTCCATTAAATTGATTTCTCCTTGACATCAGTTGTGAAGGTAAAAGACAATTTGATTGATGGCTTCACTTTTCAGTGGGATTCTCACAGTTCATTTCTAATGACTGACTTGGTCAATGGTCAGTATTAAAGTGCATAAAATAGGGAATTCATGGATTTTGGATCCAGGTACGGTATATGCTTAAATGCAGAACATGGCTCTTTTAGAACTGTGTATGAAAAGAGAGTGCTCCTAATCTCAGCTCGTTACCTGTATAAAAGCCAGTGTATTTTGATTTGGGTGGAATAAGTAAGAATAGGACCAGGAGTTTAATTTTAAACAGACATCTCTGGTGAGTGGAGAACATTTCATATATCTCTACAATATACAGGATATTCTCCAAATCCCATTGCAATACAGAGGTCCATATATTGTCAAGGCTTGTCCTTACTCAAGGCCAGATAGGAAGCCATGCAGCCCCCCAGTAAGCAGTTATCTCATAGGTCTGATCTTATATTTAGTTATATGTTTTGGTGGATGCATGGATTCTGTCTGGCACAGAGCTGCTGAATAAGCTTGTTGCTTAACAAGACCAAGAGTTTTCATCTGTGATTATCTCGGCAAGTGACTGTTGACGGCAAGGAGAATGATTTTATACTGTTAACAGATAATCAGATTTCATGATGTGCATGGTCCAGCAGCTACTCACATGAATATTGATTCTTCCGCTGGATTCATCCTCTAGCACATGTTCTCCATCAAAGGAAGCTAAGCAATTGCTTTCTTAATGTTAAGACATGATCCCCATGAAGGTCATAGCTCCATGCAATGTTACACCGGCTGGATATAAAATTTATTTCTTAGAGGATTCTTATAGTAAAAGTTATGTTAAAAAAAAGTTATTGTGCATTGTAGACAAGAAGCTGCGTACCACCAATGCTAGAATAACCATTGCCATGATGCTTATCCCAGCAGCAGTGGTTGTGTGTTGGTGTGTGGTGATGTGTCTTGTGTCTGGTTAGGTGAGCATCAGTGGAGTTTAAAGGGGATGTTTCGGGACGAAACTAATATTTTTTGGATCACTAATTACAGTGCTGTACAAGGTAATGTAGTTTAGCACATATTTTCACCATTAAACTTCCTTTATCTGCAGATTGGGAGGCAGCCATTGTTTGTAAGTCATGTGATACTTTGGGCCAGTTTTCCTGTTTCTCATCACACTGAGCTGATTCTTTATGGCACTATAAAGCTATCCTAAATATAACTAAAGACCCAGGACTCATTAATGTCTGAATCTTTAGTCTTTTTTGCAGGAGAAACTATGCAGCCTAATGCAGTGAAATGAAACAATTCCTCGTCACAATTACCCCTTTATTGAGTAAGAGGCTAAATAATAATTTCATTTGCTAATTGCAGTGGATTTTTTTTGTGTATGTTCGTTAATAAATCCTTTACAGATTAGCAACTTTAATCTTAAACATGACTAGCCTTGCATGAAACTGCATCTTTCTCCGTTCCGCAGGCAGCTTCTACTTATAGCCCATAGGATTGTTATCTTATCGTTATTATTAGCGCGTGGCACCGATCACCAGGATAGTGTCCCTGAGGAAGTGAAATAAAATTCTGGAAAATCCAAATTTTAATAAATAGGATCGGCTGTTCATAAACAAACACGATTTAGGTTTTATATTATACAATAAATATTATACAACATATTATACATCATAATTGCATTATTAATTTGCCTTTTAAATAACAAATGCTTAAAAAAACATTTTTAATGAATTATATATTTACATCTCCCGGATGTATACATGACTCTGAATGTTTAGTTTCCAAATATTGTCTTTATAATTACATTTATTAGTTGTCTGAATATGGGAATGTAATACCTTAGTTAAACTTCCATACTTTGGTGCTTCAAAAAGGCATATGATAAAAACTGCTCTAGAATTGCCAAATACGGTATTTGAGCTTTCTTTTTATAGCACTTGCTAAGGAATAATTATGACAAATGATTGCTCATCCGCTTTATAAAACTTGTGTCACACACTCCAAACATTTCAGATTGACTGCTTTCCGAGAGGGGCAAAGCATCTTGCAGAATTATATGGGAATAATAATAAAAAAAAAAAAAACTTTGTTACATAACAGATATATATATACAAAAATAAAAAAGAATGCTGAATGAGTGTTTCTGCATCTTTTAATTAAAACAAATGGGAAAATAAATATATAACCATCACAGCTGTCATAGGAAATGACAAGTAGTTTACGGGAACAGCAACAGTGAATTTCAGCATTAGTTGCCTTTTAATGTAAATGATGTGTGCGCTTTTTTCAAAATACTAAATTCTATTCTCTGGGGCATGTTGGAAGAAATAGTGTAGGCTGTCGTATAATTACCTTCTAAGTCACCTTGTTCATGTTTGGCATAATAGGGATTTCTACAACAAATAGGGTCAGTAACTGCGACAGAAGTCCTCTACGATTGGGATGGCCTCTTTAGTCAAAGTCGATACTATTTATTGGACCAACGTAGAGAAATATGTAAAGTTGCATAGATTTTTAGGGCTTTAGTGGCTTTTCCTTCTCTAAGGTAGCAGAAGAGATCTTACATCTTTTTTATGCTGGCATAATATCGACTTCAGTGAAAGACTCCTCATGGGCTACTTCGGTTTTCTTTCTTACGTTTCAAGGGAGGCCATGTTAACTCTACTTGACAAGTAGGTTTTGTGATTATGTAGTTGGCATACCTGGGAATCAGGCTACCCAGCGCTCTCCTTCTTTTAGGGGGAGGGCCTTTGTTAAGGGGTGGGGCTGGTCCCAGACAGCTTTTAATGGGACGAGAAGTAGGCGTGATCAACAACGTCTCACCAACTTGGAGAAGAAAATGACCCAGAGACCATGGAAAGTAGGAGTTCAGTGGGAGAGTTGCCAGGTATGATAGGTTACCTTGTGCTGGATGCTTATTGGCTGGTCAAGCAGGTAGCCTTTGTTCAGCATCTTCAGTTTCCTTTATGAATGAGCTATCTCCGCTTGTGTACATCCCCGATCATAAAACACCTTAAGCACGCTAAGATGGATTCCCTGTGTGTGCGGCGAATCATTGTTAGTACCTGCAGCAGCTGTATGCTAAAGAGCACCCCTGCTGTTTTTTCTTTAGTGAGTGGTAAAAGATATCAACATCTCATTAAATTTTAAAAATGCCCAGGAATAAAACGATGCAACAGAACTTCACATCGTTTTCAGCCCCGCTTTGTAGATTCTTATTGCATTTGAAATTTTACTAGCGAGGTGACAGCCATCAGAATTTTCTTCCTTAGAATGCTTCTCGCCTAGGGCCAAGTTATAATAAGGTGACAAACTAAAGTGGGTATGGTATTAACCCTTTCACTTTTCATTTAATTCACCACTCTCTGCCTCTTGTAAAAACATTGTTTTGCTATTGAAGTGGTTCCAGCTTGGTTTGACTAAGAGATCCCTGAAGAATGACGGCTTATATTCCATACTAACATGAAGATATCCAGTGAAATGAATGTATTATCTCCTGAAGAAAATGATTCAACTCTATTCTATTCTTATTTGTATACCGTCGAACATATGGTTGTGCATTATTGCTTTGAAACTAATGTGTGTACGTGCATGTGCGTGTATATATATATATATATATATATTATATATATATATTAGTTATTTTTTTATTATTTTTGTTTTATACAAATGATTTACATTTTTGAAACCCATCCTCACAATCTTTGAATATTATATCTGTTTTTAATTATTGAAAACCTTATTCAAGTTTTTGCACGTTATATGTGGTTTGCATTTAATTACTTAAGCTTTGTTCTTTATAAGATTAAGGTGTCTGCTGAACCATATAAGCTTTATCTGATAAAATTAATTATAGTATATCTTTGCCATTAACAATCACTCTTTACACGTGTAAAAAAAAATATTTAGAACAATCATCTATTTTTAGGCAAAGTACGGACAGTTATACGAGTATTTTTTCAGACAATTGCACATAATCTTTTTTTTTTTTGGTGTCCCAAGTGTGGGTTTTATTCTAACAGCGGAAAAGTCTCAAGTTTTGTATATTCAGCTCTTCTATGTTTGCAAAAAACAGTCCTAGGAACGTGATGAGCAGAGCTGGAAGGAAATACAGTAAAGGCACAGTGAACTTTTCATTATATTTTAATTGGAATTTGATTGGCACCATTTGTACCCTTTCACTATAGATCACTAGCATTATTCACGAGGGAAATAATATGGAGTATATATGTTGTCTCCTGTGCTCATATGTCACAGGGAATAATAGATGCATGCACAAACCAAAAAGTAACAAAATCACAAATCTTAAACTAGAACAAAAAAAAAAAAAAAATCGACCACGGGTTTAACAATTCCAAATGTAGAGCTTAATATTAGTATTTTAATCTTTTAATGTAATAACCATTTTTTGTTGTAATGGTAAAATCTTTTTTTATTTTTATTTTGTTTCAAGGAGGGCACATTGTAAATAACACCATAAAACTGGCTTAAATTCATATGATGTTTTCTGTGTGATAAAATGTAGGGCTGCAACTAACGATTATTTTAATAATCGTTTAGTTGGCCGATTATTTTTTC
>VKOC01000001.1:41161246-41202986 GCA_009364415.1 Spea multiplicata
GAGAGGAGTGAGAGGAGAGAGGAGTGAGAGGGGGGAGGGGAGAGTGTGTGTGTGTGTGTATTGTGTGTGTGGGGGGGCATAGTGCATTTCTGGAATGCCTTATACCCCTATATGCCACTTTGGCATTTAGGGGGTTAAAATGCATATTATGGGGCAGAGTGGCATATAGGGAGGTATAAGGCATTTCAGGAGGCAGAGTGGCGTTAAAGGGGCATTTAATAGAGCACTCTGCCTCCTATATATCTCCCTATATGCCACTCTGCCCCATAATATGCCTTTTAACCCCCTAAATGCCAGAGTGGCATATAGGGGTATAAGGCATTTCTGGAGGCAGAGTGCTCTATGAAATGCCTTTTAACCTCCTTAATGCCACTCTGCCTCTGGAATGCCTTACACCTCCCTATATGCCACTCTGCTCCATAATATGCCTTTTAACCCCCTAAATGCCAGAATGGTATATAGGGGTATAAGGCATTTCTGGAGGCAGAGTGGCACATAGGGGGTCAAAAGGCATACCATGGGGCACAGTGGCATATAGAGGGTTAAAAGGCATATCATGGGCCACAGTGCCATATTGGAGTGGCAAGCCTGGGGGCAGATGTGCGTAACTGGGGGACAGGTTGGAAAATACAAGGAAATAAAAACAAAAAAAAATATTTTTCTCAATCATAGCTTTTATTAAAAAAATAGTTTACATGAATTAACATTTACTGGTAAAACTTTTTTCCTTTGGGGTCGTCTTATATTCAGGCTTTTTCTTTTTTTTCCTAAGTTAATATTCAGATTTTGGGGGGTTATAATCAGGGTCGTCTTATAATCGAGCAAATACTGTACTCCTTCTGGAAACTAACTTAAACTTGCCCACTGTGGTCTTCAATCTCAAGTCATATCTCAAAAAACATATAGGCGGTATGTATAAGGGGTATTAAGCATAACTGGTATATTTTTAATTGTGCTAAGTATTAAAACATTAATTTCAATACAAAATAGAATGGAATATACATTTTTGCTATAAAATTTACTTTTGCAACAACTATTCTTGTTTTTAATTTACCGTATTAAACAACCATCACCGGTGGTGGTAGCTCTAGCATGGGGGTTAAATCCAAAAACAAGTGGAGATCATCCTTATCTTTGTAGAAACTGACAACAGTAAAATCATACGAACATACCAATAATTGCACACCATGATATGGAAGGTGGCCTCAATCAGAAGGGTAGCCCCTACCTGGAGTGCCAATGGAGGGGGGCTCTGTATATTTTTGTACTAGGTTGCTTCAGCGCCGGAGGTAAGTGTTCACAGATGCACATATGAACATTTGATCCAATGTTATGACGACAGCCCATCCTGCTTGGTAAGGTATACATTATTGAAAACCTGTCTAATTTAAATTATAAATACATTCAATTTCCATTTCCATTTTCTAATTAGTCTGGCTGCAAATTTTAATGCTGATGATATTGAATTATCTAAATCTTTTTACAACATTCAGTCAAACCGCGTGATTGATTGATACATTTTCCTTCTGGTATAATATGGATATTCCACCAGAATGAAAAGTTATAGATGTCAAAAAAAGAGCCAAGGAAAGTGGAGGCTTTTGAAGGACGAGACCTCAGGTTCTCAGCTCTGAAACTTTTCTGTCTCTCTCGCTCCTCTACATCGGATTAACATACTTTTAAGCAGCCCATGCTTAGAGCAAAGTTCACGAACAGCATGAATTTCAAATTCTTGTGTTGTTCCCGTGTAACCTCCATGTGTCAAGATTGTGATTAACACTGAAGTTGTATCTTCAAAGTGTTTCCAAGCTGCTTTGAGGGCTGGTAGGTAGTGCGGGATAGGTCTTTATGCAGAATTACAAGTATTCCAGGCACCATAAGCTGAATGACACTGCTGCATGATGATTTACTCAACAATTACTTTGCAGAAGAAACTGCCATATTGACTCCACTGCCTTTATGTATTGCGACAAGTGATTAACTGGATCATACTACACAAAGTAACGTTATAAGAAACAAATACAGCTTTACATAAAGGTAGCTAAAGATAAACCTCCCCCCGTGGTTTACATATTGCAACCATTCTGAAAGGGTTAAGTTATGCCAGAAAATATCTCATCACGTTCATCTTTGGACAAATGTAAGATGTAAGGGCTCTGTAATCGTTATTGATGGTTCCTAACTAACCTGGCTTCCTAAAATATGAAATGGTTTCTACATTATATCTGTTCTTCAAACATCTGTCAACTTGTAGTGCAACAATTCATGATGGATGCTTGACATCAGGTGGAAGAAATTGTTCTGACAGGACAATCCATACAAGAAACACCTTGACTTCAAGAATCATTTATATATATATATATATATATATATATATATATATATAATATATACATATATATATATATAACACACACACACACATGTAACTTGCCTTTTCTTTTCATTTTTTTTAATTCAAATATGTCATTATGGGCAATGCAGACATTTCTGTAATTGCCCCGGTAGCCATTAAAAAATAATTCAAATATAAAAAAAAAAACATGTCTCACACCTTCTGCTGACCAGTATTATTCTTTAACCACACCACTTTCTACTTTTTTGTTCTTCTTCTTAATGGCAATTGGTCTTTAATTGCATTGTGAATAATACATTTCGAGTTACTGCATAAGTAGACAGGCTCATTTCTTCTCATTAATGTTTCTTACACGTGCAGCCTCATTAAATGTACATTTTTTAAAAAAAATTCACAACACAACTGTATTGCGACCCCTCTTTTGTCTCGTTATGTGCCATAGGTGGTGTCATGGTGCCAACTACGTGCACTTCCATCCGGAGCGTAACAGGTAGATTAACGCACCTATAGCGGGACATTTCCACAGCACTGATAATGGGTCCTGAGCTGAGCTAGTTGTCAAGTTATTGTCTTACGGGAAATATAACACCGGCAAAACACACTATTCATGTTTAATTATCCTTTTTAACATACAACTGACTTAGCAAGTATTGGTGTCCCTTTAAATTGCTATAAAGCAATGCTAGTCTACGGTAAAGAACTGTGTAGCCGGTCATAAATGTCCTAGTCTATGAACGTGACACACAAGTAATGTGTCTGTTCCAGCTACACTACTCCGGGCACCATGCTAAAAAGTTCTCTGACTTACAGACGGTGGAAAGGTTAATGGAATAAAGGAATGTCGGCTTCCAAACTATCAAAAGAATTCAAGAGAGGCTTGAATGATGGAAAATAATTGTATGTAGAGCAGGGAATTTTTTTTTCTTCATGTTTTTTTGTTGTCTATCAGTCAGATGTTTGGAACATGGCATCAGTGGCAATTGAAAGGAACTAATGAGGAAAAATGACTATGGAGCTTGCAAAAGTAGTGGTCCTAAGAGACCTTGTTACTGTTTGTGATGCACTTCAGGGCAATGTGAAGCTAATTGGACCTGCCATGCGCTGGTTATCAGCCTTCACTTTAAAGACCTGCGCTTCAATCACCTTGGAGGTGTGAAAAGGAATCGCACCATCAGAGACATTAAATTACTGCCTGATGAAATTCGAAATTAACATTTGAATGTGCTTTGCATGTGTATATATTTATGGATTGTTTCGCAATTTGCTGGCACATCAAAGGATTAGTGAGACATGGAGTTTGGTTGCCCACATGGCTGAGCTAAGGAATGGAGGTTTGTGCCCCAAAGAGCTTACAGTCTCAACATTGTTAGAGATACTGGGTCTTACAGCCTGGCACTGCAGACGAAGAGATATGATTTTACATCAGAAATCTTTGGCATCGTCTGCCTTATACCACGGCACTGTAAGCAGAGAAGTAATATGATGTCATATCTCCACAGCTTTATTACTCTGAGCTGTCAGGGCTGGAAAGTGCTGCCTTAGGACCAAAATACATTCACCGGTAACAAACAGGATAGAATGATTTTTCGGTATAATCTGTCTGCCACCATGAATGGGATATAATTTAATCTACACTATTTTACAATTTATTAATTGTTCATTCTGAAGGATACCTTGAACACATCTTCCTTAAAGTTTAATATAAAGGTATGGCATTTACAAGAATACAATAAAAGTACAACGTAGCAACATATACAAAATCAAACAGAAATGTAGCATATTCTTACAATGATGCCAGTAAACTGCAGCAAATACATTTTTAGCCATCATAGTAGCTTAAAATCCAAAGCTTCTACTATATGACATAATTAACGTGCCTTCTTCTCGTACAGCCCACCCCACTTACAATTATAAAGAACACTGTGTTGATCCTAGTTTAAAATAATCTGTATCACTGCAATTCTTGTCCCTGGTATTAAAACCAAATGCCATTATATACGTTCCAAAGTCATCTTTATGACACCACAGAAAATAAAATTACCTACATTTATCTTAAAATCACAGCATGATGTCAGGCCATGGTTGGGGTGGTGGCCACAGTTAATGCCTCAAAAAGCAGGTCCATTAGGCACATGCTTAGCGAATCAGACCCTACATGGGCGAGCCATTAGGCCGGTCTAACACTGCTTAACTCCAACTTTTATAAATCTCAAACAGCAAACCGGCTGTCTGCAGGCTCAATGAGGATCATGGGAGTTGTAGTTTATCTACATTTTGGATATCCATAATATAACCATAGGAGAAAAGGAGAAAACCAACAAGCCACATCTCAATGATAATAATGTCCGGATGCCTTAACCACTACTCCGAAATATGCAAAATGTAAATAAAATAAAAAAAGTAGCTGTAGAAATACGCATTCCCTGAGCTGATTCACAGATACATGTCATACAGAGGTGACTAATTCCAAATGAGAGTTCAGGGCTAAACCCCGGGTACATGTAAATGAAACACGCCAATTAGAATGACATCATTAACGAGGGATGCTTCACTAATGCACGAAGCAGCATAACGAGAGCAGGGACATGCAGTTCACACTCGGTATAATGCACAGAAGAGAAACACTGCCAGAACACTGCCTTTTATCCAATAAACACCAAAAACACAACATTTGATGGCAGATAACAACCATTCAGCCCATCAACTCTCTGTATCTTTCTTGAGTCTCGTAATCAGTCTTCGGTCTTGACTTAGATTCAGGATAGCTTTCATGCATTTTCATCTAATGGGAGGCTGTTCCACTTATCTACCTCCCTCAAATTCATTGCCCCACTTGCCATCATGGGGCACAGACACAGAATACATAAATTACTCAGTTGGTGGACGTAATACAATCAGGGCAACATATTCTCATTAAAACAATCTTTGTTTATTGCTAGTGGCATTCAGTTGACGCTGTATTTATTGTTCATGGGATTTTAAGAGAACGGTTTGGGTCTATTTCATTACAATAAATGTGCTCAAAGGCGATTATTAAATTAATAAACAAATAAAAATGTTGCTCATTATCTCAATACGATTTCATAACGACCAAGCAGCGGCATTTTAAGTAAAATCCAACATTACTATAAATAAGTGGATAATTGCCATAAAAAAAGGCATGGATTTATTGGCAATGAGCACGAGCTACGTCCTAGCCCCACACTGCCGGCTTTCAGCTTCAATATGGAACAATGACAATGATTACGCTAATGCAACTTGAGTAGTCTCAGAAGTTTGAGGCAGCAAAAGAATGTATGTGCTGCGGGGAGGCTCATCCCCATGCGCGGCTTAATAATCTAGGAAGAAGTAGCTTGCTTTAAGCGCCCTGCGTGACAGACATACTCGTGCTGTTACAAATAATCCAGCAGGTGTGAATCGGAGAGGGATTCAGCCGACAGATCACGTCGCCAAATAGATAAAAAGTAAAAAAAACAACCAAAAAACCATAAAAGATAACACCGGTATAATTCTAGAGAATACAAGAAAATACCAATATTGGCAATTTCTTTTGGAATGTTTTATACAGAGCGAGCCCATGCAGAGATGCCTGATAAAATGTGCGTTATTAAACCAACTACCCCCCTCGGACACTAATTGCATGAATAATAACAGTAGTTGTAGATTATGTCATTATCGTTACTCGGCCAGTATATAGATATATTGCATTCTTTATGAAAAACAGTGATTGTGATGTAGTAAAGCAACGAGTCTTCTCTATAATCACATTTCTAAATAATATTGGTATTGCTATACAAAGAACTGCATGTATATGCCTCGGCCTGCGTGCGCATGCATATAAATCTTGTGTATATATATATATATATCCCTATGGATCCTCTGTGTGGCTCCGTCTCCTCTAGAAAGAAATATTTTCTCTACCTTCCCCTATTAAGCAGAGCAAGAAAGTAGAAACATAATTTGTTTTTACGTTGAGTGCATTGAGTGTATCTCAAATAGCAAATTTTCACACCTGGAAAAATAGCTCGTCTGTCATGTTATCAAAATATAGCTTCATAAGGAGGATTCATTAGCATGCTGTGTAAAATTACGGTATTTTATATTATTTATTTTGGGCGTTTCTTAGCTCCTGGGATTTCTTGATGGCTGACAAATTCTTAGAGTTCTCTCTCCTGGGACTTTTCTATTTTGTTTAATGTATTTGTGCTGGTATTTAAACCAGTTTCAAAACAAGCGGGGGTACTTAACATGTCATGGATCCCTAGGGCACATCAGCAAAGCAAAATAACATTTTTATAATTCCAACTGAACTAATATTTCTTCATTTGCCCCTTGGGGAGTTGCTGTGATGGGGTGTGCTGGCGTATGACATCATTCTTGTGTTGTACTACAGAGTATGTCATTTATAACTACTATCTGGTATGGTGTTGTCATGTCCTGGGGTTGGTTATTCCACAAACATGGCCGATAGGCTGAAGCTCACTTAACAAAGAATATGGAGAAATCATGGGAGTTTATGTTAGCCTTGATCTGTGCTGTTTCAGCTCAAAGACACGGAGTGCTGGTTTCATGATGCATCAATTTATAGCATCACCGGGTCACGAAGACGACTTTGAGGCTGCTTCCTGTTAAGAGCTATCTAGTAAATCCCTGCTCCCGCTTAAAATGAGAAGGATTTAGAAACATGAGTCACAGGAGGGTTAAGGAACGGAACCTGCTAAGGAGAATGGGAAAGTTGCATGGTTATGTGAGGGGTGTCGGGAATTTAAGGAGAAGAAATAGAAGGATTAAGGAGAATGAGGGGGAAAGTGTTAAAGAAAAAAAGTGAGACAAAGAAAGAGGGAAAATTGGAGTGTGTATAGGAGAAAAAGGGGTTAAAGAGGGAGTAAGGAGCATGATCATTAGCCATCCCTAGGGTTCGCAGGTCACTAAAAGTGATAGAGACTGAAGCTCTTGTGCATTGCACTGCTTTACGTATCTGAAAACAATCAAGGTTTCATATTATTCCACTGTACGGAAATAAGGAACAGAGCTCTGGAGATACAGCGCAGTCTCCAACGCTTAACTAACAGCTTGTGTACTAATCCCACTTGGACTTTATAGGGCTAAAGGTTGGTACAATTTGTGTGCCTGCAGGATACTGCTGGTTAGGACTATAATGCATTAAGTTATATCTCTGCCTGTTCCTAACCAATTTGGACGTTGATGGTGTCCAGTGACTGTTTATGTCAGTGGAAAATAATTAAATCCAGAGCTGGTCAGAGCATTTTAACTTGCTGTTACTGAAGAGGGTAAGCGCTTGCTTTATAGAGAAAAGTAACAGGGCTGATTGAGCCAGAAGAGAGAGGCTGGTATGGCTCCCAAATGAATTCATCGTATTAAGTGAATCCAGCACAGTGTGTACACTTACAAACTTAGAAAAAAGCTATTTCATTTACTGGTATCATTTTAACATGTGGCGCCTAGCAGAGATGACTTTAGAAACTGGATGGAAACTAATTATGAGTAAATGTATGCCTATACATCACTTTTGTTACTTAGCTTTACTCCTGTAACATTCTGCACTGTATACCATATGCACATTCAGTGGTTTAAAAAGGTACTTAAAAATAAGAAACAGTACAGTCACAGTGAAGCTTATCTGAAATAGAGAACTACATTCAACAGATTAATAAACCCACAGCCCCATAGAGAGCAACCAGACAGATGTCCACCTCAGGTCAGAGGGAGAACGAGCAGCTTCATGACATTGTCTTCGGCACATCTAAGGTCCTGGGATTTATATGTCTTGAGCATCATATTTTTTAGGGGAGCCTTGAAAGGGAAGGTAAGGGCTTTAAGATACCCTCATCTATCTTCAATTTTCATTTTCACCAAGTTTGTGCCACTTAACCAATTAGGGCTGTAACTTCATGGGGAAGAGTTTGGGGGTTGCATTTATACCCCTGTGTCCGATTCTGCTTCCAGAAGTGGGTAGACCTCTGACCCTGACCCAGACATCAAGAGTGCTCTGTACCCAATTACTCTCATAGTCTATAGTCATAGTCATATTCAATTCCCATTTATAGTGTGTGAGGTCTTTTGCCTACAATACATCATATCCAATAACACAAACTAAAATTTCACAATAACTTTTCAGGAGCCTGTTTGCTGAAAATGTTACCATGGTTTGAATTTCATTGAAACATTCAAACATTTCATCACCAGATACCATACACATACGGATGACAAATAGTCCTTCATTGAGGACTTTACTTTGCTATCACTGATACTGTAATTGTCTTCTCATTCAGAGTGACATATCATTTTTTTAAAACTATGTGCGGAATCTATAGGAGGGATATCTTGTGTAGCAGATTCCTCACTTCTAAGGTAGGAAATATACTGATTTCACCTGAACAGTACACTGCTTTATATCTCTGCTGTACGTTGACATCCATTATCCATCACACGTTAGCTGGCTAAAATGAAGTTGACAGCTGCTCATCTTTCTAAGTACTGAAGCTCTAACTCACTCCCACTGTCAACAAGGCTGGCATTTTATGTGTCTGTTCGCCTTTCATTTGCAACATGCTGAAGCATTTTTGGCATTTCAGAATGAACTGGTTCCGGTTGTGTGATTATCTTTGGGCATATAGATCCTTTACTTATAGGAGTACTTGTCTATGTAAAATGCGTTCAGGTGGTAGCACAAGATACATAGTTCACCTAGGGCACCCTTGGGTTGACTCCATCTGTGGTACAGGCTACAATATGTTGGATGTGTTCACCTGGGATCTTTGTATGGATCTCAGTTCCTTATATGTGTACCCGGACTTATTTTTTTTTTTTAAAACACGCAATTCTGTTTTTGTGGTGAGAACCGTATGGATGTCCCACTTAGCCGTCCTACTGCCCCACGTTTGCTGGCAGTGTGGATCGTGGCTCTGGGATCTTGAAATCAATGGGGGTCTGTTGCATTTTAGAGCAACTTACTAGACCAGCCACTGTTCCTGATCTCCATTTTCATGGGACATTGTTTGGAACCCAGCATATATAACCTGTGAGAACATTTGACATTCCGCTGTCGTGAATGACTCCAATGTGCTTAGCTGGTGTAATTATTACTGTGGCTCAGTCTGGAAAACAACCAAATAAAACTTCTGAAAATCATCAGCTTGGAGCAGACCACTTTTTGAGCCACAAGGCATGCTTAATGACTTAACTCAGCAGGAGAAATTAGATGCTCACTTGACAGCCCATTTCGTCCTCTCTGATATTATAATATAAGGGGTTACACTAGATGTAGTTATCAGTTCTTCACATGAGTTATTCGTAATCTAAATGCTCCACACAGGCCTAGTGCCTCGAGAAGACATGATTATAACACTGTTCTCTCAAATAAACAAGACTTTTTTTCCCTTCATGACTAATTCCATTTAGACATCTAAAGTGATTTTTTTTAAATTACAAATTCTAATTTAGTTCTTGTAACATCATGTATATTGAATATGTTCAAAAGCAATCAGAAATGAGACATTTTACAAAGCAAATTAACAAAAAAAGATTTCCTTTATCAGCTTATCATCCTTCAGCTACACCTTAATCATCTGATCAATGCCTGCGAAAGGACAGCGAACGCATCGTTGTTGTAAACAGATTTCCTAATGAGATGATTGAATAGTAACCATATCAAAAGCAATTTAAGCCCCCAATAACCATACATTTGCCCTCAAATCCCAGAGTTTTACCCCATTATTAACATTAGGATAAATGGGTTGCTTCCCAAGGCATATTCCTCGGTGATTCTAACAATCAGTGAACAACTAATTATAATAATGCAAAAATATATATACCGTATATATACTCCTGATGCTGCCACCTTTAAAAACTCTTTCTTGCATCAAAAAAACAAAACAGCAGCTCCGGAAAGGGAGCAAAATGCGAATAATAATAATCACAACACCCAATAGAACATTATGTGAATATAACAAAATGACTCCATCAATAAACCCTATATATGCTGCACTCACAAGTATGGATCATTTTGAGGTTTGGTGATAAGATGCATTGACAGTCTTCCAAATATGTTTCCTATAAGGCTGCCTTATAAGCAGCTACGGGTATGCGCACACACACTTGCATGCACAAATGTTCACGTGAGATTATACCCTACAGATGTTTACAGTCTACACTAAATGGCGGTTCACTGTACTCTAGTCTAGTGATTCCAAATAATTTTCATTATGAATACCCTTAAAAAAACCTCCATGATGACGGCTGCTCATGAAGGCTGGTGTGTATACAGGCCCGGACTCTGGCCATGTGGCAAACGTAACTGATCTGCCACTCCAGCAGTAGATCAGATGGCGCTGTGTGTGGCTAGCGCCTGGATATACCCGGCCGTACATTATCATGCAGCCATCGCCTTAAAGTGCTAGGACCTCCTGGACATCGCCATCCCAGTCCGGTGTATATGTCCTGCTACTAAATGAGGGGGAAAGATATAGCTATTAAAGCCTGTTCACTTCTTTAAATGTAAGTAAAAAAACCGTGAATTCATGGACAAGAAGCATGCATAAATTCAGCAATGGGTGGCTTGTAAAAGACGGAGAAGTGCTGGTGGGTCCATTTACTGGTGTTTGCGTTTTTAAGTAACATTGCTCCTTTTGTCTGAATGCTTACAGTGTTAATGACTCAACGTTAAAGGGCAAGTCGCATGGGGAAAAAACATTTTTCTCCTAGAGCATAAAACACAGTGCTGTATACAGTAATATAGGTTATTACTGACAAAAACCCCTGGTTTTAGCTCATTTGTTCCAACTTCCTTTGTTCCTGCAGTCCTGGAGCTTGCCATTGTTTTGGGTGACTTTACCACACCACATTGAGCTAAATTGTTATGGCAATGCTAAAGTAGTCTGTTTCTTAATAGACTTTCTTTAGCCAAAAGCGTGATTAAGACCGAGCCAGTCTACTGTCTCTCCACAAGCAGTCTGATAAGCAGTCAGGGTGTTTGTCTAGTAGATTAGTCTATGGTAACCGAAATAGGACAAGTACAAATGACTAATACACAACTTTCTGGAAACATTATACTATACAAAAACTAGAACTATTAAATCGAAAATCTGGTAGTAATAATGAGAATAATTTGGTTGGCATTCCTCTTTAATAAGATAAGTTAATTGTGATAAATATTTTTGGCCTGCCATAATTCTGGATACTTTGATGGTATCTGCTAGACCTTGATTTCCATCGATATGTTTATTGTCCAAGGATGAAACCAATCACAGATCTCAGTATACCAAAATAAGAAATGGAAAACATATTTAAACTGCAGATTCAAACACATTACACTCTTCGACTCAGTATATGGAAACTATCTTTAAAGTGTGGGATTAATGACATATAATTTATATAATAATAATAATAATTTATTTACATATAGAGTTCATGTTTTCAAAAATAACTGAATATTTCATAGATCGTCATTCATGCTACAGACATTTGTACCTTTAAATCTACAATCTTCATGCCAAAAAAAAAAGATCATTCTGGTGAGATTATAATCAAAACTGAATCGCTATTAACAAAAAGTTTTGGATCATATGCTTAATAACCCTTACATTGCAAAAATGATTCGAGTACTTGTTCTATACAAATCATCTATCTACAGTATATTTCTATCTGGAACAGTAAGTCCTATGTGTGTATGGCACGTCAGATGTTCTAAAATGCAATAAATTCTAATATTGTGTCAGTTAATATAATGAAAATATTGTTGATCTTATCCATATGTAAGAATTACGCAAGGACAAGGCATTAAAGTGAAGAATGGACTTTAATATTAATCCTAACAGTGTTATGGTACATTAAGTGTATCCGAATAAACACTGCACATCCTTCTCGATGCAGAATGCCACAGTCATCAGCAGTGGTAACTACACTTATTAAGTTACGTTAGCGAGAGTAAGCCCTTTAACAAAAGATAAAGCACAGATAAGGGACGATCTCAAAAAAAACCTGCCACTTTGGAAAACTTTGAGATAGGATATTTTATCACTGCCAATCATACATGCGCAAAATGAAGATCAATTGCATGCCGTGTATGTTAAAGAGGCCATTAATATTATTTGATTGTTATAGCTTCTCCGCTAGATTGAAGATTAGTAAGCCTGCCGGTGCTCATAAGGAGTTTATCTATCGCTGGCCAAACTAATCAGGTTAAATTTAAACAAAAAACACGGAAGTTACTGCAGCAAAAACAAATATTATTCTGTCAATTTTAACTACGCCTTTTCATGAGATTCATAATGTATAGTGAAGTCAGGGATTTCAACTCTCCCGAATATTCCCAGTTTAGTGAATATGTTTTGATTATAAAAGTCTTGTTTTTTTATATGATTTTTTGCATTAAATGGTTGATTTAAATGCTAAATGTCAACATTTTAAATTTAATTATGCAACAAGTTTTTCTCCATATTTACCTCCTCTCTCATAACAAAGCATTACTTTTCAGGTTACCAGTATGATGCGCTGGTTTCCTAACCATAGGTTGCGGAATCGATACCTGGCCGGGAAAGGTGACAGTCACCTCCCCTCTTTCATGTAATGCTTCAATCTGCCACGCATGCTTGCCACCATCTGAACCAAATAAGTTTATCTTGGTCTCATTGGACCACAGAACATGGTTCCAGTAATCCATGTCCTTAGTCTGCTTGTCTATTTGCGGGCTTTCTTGTCCATCATCTTTAGAAGAGGCTTCCTTGTAGGACGACCATGCAGACCAATTTCATGCAGTGTGGGGCGTATGGTCTGTGCACTGACAGGCTGACTCCCCACCCTTTCTACCTCTGCAGCAATGCTGGCAGCACCATCTTTATGTAGAGCAACAATTCCTTTCTTCAGGTCCTCAGAGACTTCTTTGCCATGAGGTGCAATGTTGAACTTCCAGTGACCAGTATGAGAGTGTGAGAGTGATAACACCAAATTTAACACACCTGCTCCCCACTCACACTTGAGACCTTGTAACACTAACGAGTCACATGACACCGGGGAGGGGAAATGGCTAATTGGGCCCACTTTGGACATTTGCACTTAGGGGTGTACTCACTTTTGTTGCCAAGGTTTAGACATTAATGGCTGTGTGTGTTGAGTAATTTTGATGGGAAAACCAAATTTAAACTGTTATACTTTACATTGTAGCAGAGTGTCAGTTCTTCAGTGTTGTCACATGAAAAGATATAACTAAATATTTACAAAAATGTGAGGGGTCTCCTCACTTTTGTGAGATACTGTACGTGCCTCCATTGGGATTTATGGTTCATTTTTAAAAGTTGTGTGTCTGAAAATCAGGTTTATCTTAATCATAAAAAATATAAATACATGTGGTTTATATAAAGCCTGAAACATCTGATTATAGATTTACCTTTACTGCATTTTGATGAAGATATCATTAGGCACATTATTTGGAGAGTGGCAACCATAATGTAAATGGGACCATAACCAGAATTATAAACTCTGATCTTGAACCTTATGTTAATTAAACTTCACTTAATTAAATCTGTTATAAAGATATCAAGGAACATGTGGCTTTTCTAAATTAGCAAACACTTTGGTTCCATAATAAACCAGAGCTAATATAATTGAAGAAAGGCTAATCTGCTACTAAGATCAGTTGAACAATAATATAATTAAATTTACAAAAGAGGTTCAAATGAAATTAAGATCTATATAAATGTATCTTGTTGAATAATTTATTGATCAACAAGGGGGATATACATGTAAAACACAACGCAGGTATCTTGCACGCTGACCCCTATGACTTGATCATGTACCGATTGTGGCTAACTTTATTTTCCTGAAATGATCAAGTACTCGAATATGTTCACCCAATCTAGATGAAAAGAAGTGTACCTTACTATGGAGAAAAGGCATTAATGAAACCTAACTGCAGGAACATTGCAGACATTAATGAAAAGCTGAAACCTGCCAATAAAAGCACATACAAGATATTGCGTTTATCTTTTTAACAACCATCTCTTCAATAAAACACTTACACTATCCAGGGATGGGGTAGCAAGTGGGGTATTTGCCCGAAGATCTGTACCCAAAACCTTTTCTAAATGATTTGTAGCAATTCTAGAGTCGCCACTGGGGCTCTTACTAAAGTCCTTGATATTTTCCTCCCACGAGTGAACACTCTTCTATACATGCCAACACTGGCCTTTGCAGCAGCTGCCTGACATTGAAAACTATTGTTAAGTTATTTGTCAACAAAGGTCTACCTACACCTGAGCCTCCTCACTGACGGAATCACCTAAATCCCTGTACTTTTAACTTGGGGCTCAACGTTAGGTGCTTCAGGGCTGAAGAACCTTGGGAACGTCATGGCAGATGTGACCCTACCAGCACAGAACCAAAAGCTGTTTGGGCTTAAAACCACCATCAAACAGCCCTGTTAAACTCAAAAAATCATCATGTACTTTATATGGAGACACAAGCAATTTAATGATATATGGGAAGCCATTTCAGCGCACATCTGTAACATGCCTATTCACAAAACAGATGGTATATAAATAAATAAATTTAGCATAGAAATTGATTATAGGCTGCAAGACAGAGGAAACATTAACCCTACAATCATTTTTTTGAAAGTGTGGCTGCAAGTCAAAAGAGACAGATGGATATCTTTTAAATGTTACTACCCAATAAATAATACTCTCTGCTTATTTTATAAGTATAGTCACATTATTTGCAAGTTAATACGGCAGCCGTTCTTGTAAGGTTCTCAAGCGAAATTTATCAGTGATAATTAAAGCCAACAGTTCGACTACCACTTGATACTGATTTGCGATACAGAACGTTTAATATTTCAACTTGGAAGGAAATTAGTATAAGATGTGGAAAAGATACATTTTGTCATGTAAAAGACAGCAATGTGTGCTTCCAAGGTTTGTTAACCTGCTTACCTGGTATCTGATTTTGATGTTTAAAGTGAAGCATTCGATTTAAGGAGAATGGAAGATATATTTAAGAAATACAAGCTTGTGATGACAAGTACACTTCGAATTACAAAACATGGTAAAGGTAAAGGTACAATGTTACATTTCTATCTATTGTGCGTTAACTCCTTAAATATGGCTTTTGATCGGCACATGAAGGCAATATATAAAAGACAATATTTAGATTTTTATCCCTTAACAGCCCTTAACGCTGTGTAATTGCACAGACCATGGGTCGAATACACACAATGCTGGATATGTCACTCATAATCACTTAACTATTGGGGTGCCAAGAGGACAGCGCATTGCTTCACCCAACTGTGAGGATAAAGTGAGTTTGGTGTTTTTTTGTTGTTTTTTTTTTTAACATGTCAAGTCTGAGCTTCACTGTGTTAATTAAAAGTCCCTGTGTGTTTAGTTTAATACCTGGTGATATTTCACAGGGCACTTTCTGCTGCACATGGAGTAAAAAAAAGGTTAAAGCAACATTGTGTTTTACAATTCCTCTTCAAAAAGAAGGAAATGAGCAATCTTCAATTTGATTTTCCACTAACTCAGACCATAAACATTTGAAATGTTGCTGTCTGTTCTAAATAACACTAATGATGTGACAGTGAACATGGCCGTGCCGTGACAGTTATAGCGTGTATCTACCGGTTGCTCCAAGATTAGATGCGTAGTATGCGAGTATTACGAGCGTAGGTATGCAATGCTAGCAGCTGAAGGAAACTGATGGGCTTGTGGGATGCCTCAAAGCTTAACTTCCGCTTTAGATTCTGGGTATTGTCTGGTGGCCAATAGGTCGTCCCAGGGCCATGCAAGACGTTGTGCTGCTTCGGTCCAAGGATGAAATGCTGCCCCCCATCAAAACCATGCCAACATCCATTATGCTTTATCATGATTAATACATTCACTATCATGCTCTCTCACAAATGGCTTCTATCAGTGAGGTACAACGATTACAGTTATAAGGGGTCCGGCTGTCCTGGTAGGGGGCAGCTCAGGGATAAAAAGTCTCCCTCTGTTTTCTTCTAAAAGAAAAAGCTTGGCGGCAGCTCTGCAGAGCTTGTGAGCCCAAAACTAGAGGACCGATAATTATAGGGGACAAAAAAGGAGCCCTCACTGGCAGAGACGTTATCTCGCGACACCTGCGCACTGGGACTGGACGTGATTTTCCGGAGGTGATCCAAGAGCGGCAGCAGGGTGACTGAAAAATGCTGAAAATAAAGTAAGGGGCATTCTGGGGGAAAAAAATTGTAATGAGACCACAGCCCCCAAGCAGCTTGTCAGTGCCATCTTTGCAGATGACTCCACATCAACAATAAATGAAACGCCGGGCACAAAAATGCATTTATTTTTTGGCACCTACAGGTGCCCTTGTCCTGGTGGAAAGAAACAATGTCCTACATGTTTCATGCCCTTAGGCCCTGATGTCAGCCTATGATTAAGCGCCTGAGGGAGCATCATTTTATCCCTAGTTAGGCCCTGTCATGTTGTGAGTCTAACATCTACTCTCATTCACCTCATTTGGCAAGTAGTCCCTGACGCTCTCAGCAGCGGGGCTATGAGTCCAACATCATACAACAGCCTTCCAACTACAGCTCCTGTTACCCTCAGCCAGACAGAAGTGACAAAATTAAATACTTTTTCCACCTCATACTTAATAATAATATTGATAATAATAATAATAATAATAATAATAATAATAGGATCTACAAATCTCTGACAGGAGATATCCTATTTGTATTCATATCATATTTTTATTTTCTCACACGGAGCAAAGGTGATCCCCCTCATTTCTAAATAAACACAGGAACCTCTGCCAAT
The DNA here is from genome assembly GCA_009364415.1 of Spea multiplicata. Lineage (NCBI taxonomy): Eukaryota > Metazoa > Chordata > Amphibia > Anura > Pelobatidae > Spea > Spea multiplicata. Next base: position 41,178,410 of record VKOC01000001.1, read on the forward strand.
CCATTTTTAGATAGAAACTGAATGATTTATTTTTAGCATTTTTATTCTTGCCCAGTGAAAATACAAGTTTCAGCAAAAGCTATTAACATGATTTACAATTGGTTGAGATAAGACTTAGATTGAAGGTTTTCTAAAATCATAAATCTTCTGAGCAACTTTGCTTTGGGATAATTTGAAGGGAAAAGTAATTCATGTGACTTTTGCAGGTCAATTTGATTCCTTGCTTTCTAAAAGGCCAAGCAGCACACTTGTTGATGACAAAGATCTTTAAAAAGTTCATTTTTAAAATAAATATAAATATTTAGATGAACAAAAATGTATATGAGCCTAAATCTAATGTACTTTCAGTATATAAAGTTTAGTATCGCTGCCAAGTTGCAGTTGAGGTCCATAGATTATAAGCTCCTTTGAGCTCCTCACCTGTTGGTTCTGTAATATACTACTTATTATGTCCTATCTACCCATTGTACAGCTCTATGGAATATGGCGGTGCTATATAAAACAAATAATAATATTGGGCTCCATACAAATAATTTGAATGTTTGAAAAGCTGTTGCTCTTCGTAGGTGGATGAGTTTTTTTTATTTGGGGTTAATTAATCCTGGCATCATTGACTCCCTCCATGCAGATACTTTAGTAGCAGGAAGAGAGAGGTTGTTCTGCAACTTTTCAGATCTCTGGTCAGACCTCAACTATTATTATCGTGCACGATTATGGAGACTCCATCTCTTAGCTGCCGTAAAATTCTATGTTTCTATGTTCTTTGTACACAACCTTAGCTGCTCTTCGCTTAGAGCTCTAAAAGTACATGTTTTTTTTCAATTTTAAACGCATGAACAAAAATGTTGCTCGACTTAGATTAAGGGTCACACTACTATAATTATTATATATCATATACCATTAAAAAAAAAGATTATCACGTAAAAAAATTTGGCACCAGATATGCTCCATTTGACTGATCCAGTCTGCCCACTTTTTATGCTGTAAAACTTTCTGAAATATTCCCATTGTTCTCACGCACGCGCACACACACACACACACACACGGCATACAGTCCTTGTATATGTGCATGCTGATTGAAGAGTTTCATTGACTAAATTCAATACAGCGTCAACCTACAAATAAATTAATGCTGAAGCAGACAGTTTTCGGAAACACTAATTACTGCATATGGCAATCTAGCTTATATTAACAGGATAAACTCATCAAACGAGAGAGGGGGCAGCCAACTATAGTGTAGATTTATAAGGAGAATTGAATCCGCAGTGTCAAAGTCCTAACAATGTTACCAACATCTCATTTTTTTCTGAGTTTCCATACACGTGTATAACAGTAATACATACTGTTCTCCTTAACCAATTCAATGAGACAGAAAGAGTGAGCGATGCAAGGGTTAAGTAAATGGGGGAAGACTTTTGGAGCAAGTAAACTGAACCTTGATGGTGACTGAGAAAAATGCATTTCTTGTTTTTATTTCCCAACCTGCTTCCCCAAGTTATGCACATTTGAGCCCAGGCTTCCCACACTGCCTGCCAGATATGCCTTATACCCCCAGATATGCCACTCTGCCCTCCCCAGATATGCCTTATATCCCCTATATGCCTTAAACCCCCCTGATATGCCACTGTGCCCCCTGATATGCCTTATAGCCCCAGATATGCCATAGTGCCCTCGGATATGCTACTCAGCCCCCAAATATGCCTTATACCACTGATATGCATTATAACCCCCTATATGCCACTCTGCCCCCCCGATTATGGCTTACATCCCCAGATATACCTTTAAACCACCCATATGCCACTGTGCCCCTGATATGCCTTATACCCCCTGATATGCCACTCTGCACCCCCCAGACTTTGCCTCCGTGACTCCTTGGTGTCTAGTAGAGGCAGCCAGTGAACGTCTGCGCAATGCGTGCAGACAACCTCGACTAGAGAGTCTGGAGCACCAGGTTGGTTTGGTAGCAGAAATAGACAACTTTGTTGTACCTACACCAACAGGTACCAGCACTTCCCTCTAAGTATCTATTACAAGCAACACTAAGATTTATTATGCATATAAGATAGCAAGCCTAGGGTCAAACATGTGTGTAAATTTCAAACCATTAAAAGGTTTTAACCCACCAGTAAGTTTTTAAGTGGTATCATTTAGTATAGTATCATTATTGTTAACCTGGATACAACTAATAGCTAATAAAAATTGTTAATGCTACTTTAGATGCAAATTGCATAATTGGTAATAATGTCTGTAATTACCATGCTTAATTCGCTTTTCCCCCCATATTTCCTTACGCTGTACATTTTTTTTTATCCTTGAGTATTGTTCGAAATACATTTGTCCTGTCAACCAAGAATAAACATTGCTTAACAAGTGCATTAGCATTTGACCCCAGTGTGGAAGAGTGTGATCCACGATTTAAACTAACAGATGTCGCGGGCAGTCAAGGTCTAATATGCTACTGCAAAATAACAAATTTATACTACTGGCTCTCCCAGGTGCCTTGAATAAAAACACTTTTTGGGAATTTGAAGCATTAAGAATTTATTTTTGCCTGTTATAATGCTGTATCTTATGTTATCACTAAGCTGTTTTGAAATAGAGTTTTAACACTCTCTGATTCAGTTTTGATCTGAGCTGTCTCATTCTCTAGCCAAAATGTTTTACAATCACACTTACTAAGTCACTTTTCTAACTTTATCATGCTTGCTTCAAGACACTCATTCGATCTCTATAACTTTTTCAATAATACTAGGCATCTAAAAGCCCTAGACAAATACTTTTGCATATTCTATCCTATCCAGACATATGGAGTAAAAAAAATAAAAAGTACACTTCAGTTCACTTGTGATTTACTTCAACAACAGTGTTACTTGCTAACAGTCTGAAAGCAAAATACATTACCAATAAAAAAAAAATGGCCCTTGAGGGAAACAAAGGTCATCCCATTATTTATCCTAACAGGCAGGGTGAGACACTAAAATATCTAAAACTATATAAAGGGGGGCTTTCATCCACTCAATAGAGCATTGAAGTCCTTTCTTGATATTGTTTCTCTAATGGATCTAAAGGAAAAGAACATCCAGCAGCTGTACTTTCCAACTTGCGGGATCCGGCAACCAAGATAAGAACGAGCTTGATTTATTATTTTCTCTTTGTTTTCAATACTGCAATCCGCCATGTCCAATAAACACTAAAATTCTGGTATCAAAGCCTAGGCTATGGGATCAGGCTTTGGAAATGCTTTAAAAATGATATGAACCTGTTTTTAGGGGACATGCTAAATCAGTATATTCTAAAAAAATATATATATATATATATATAAAAAAAGTGAAGTTCAATCGGTAGAAAAATGTGCGATTCATACAATTTGTGTCAATTTATGTTGATCCCGCAGTTAAACTGCTGACTAAGATAACATTGCTTCCACAAATGGATTAGTCCACCTTCCTTGGGTAAACAGAGTGATCCATGTAGTCATTTAGTCCGACTGCTTTGGCTGCGTATGCAAACCAGAGCTCTCGCTTCATCACAGAAGGGGAACGCGGTTTGCTTAAAGAAACAAAATGAGTTCATTGTATGTTGTGAAATTTTTACAGCACAATCATAATAATTACACCCAACGGCAATGACCTTAAACAAAGGATTAAAATTCATTGGACTTTTTTGAAACTTCACACTCTCACTTGATGATAAAATCAATGAATTATGCTAAAAAATACACTGCTCGAATATTAAAAGAACCTAAGGTACAAAAAAACCACACACATTTGGGCACTGGGCATAGCGTTTGTAATGTCTGATTGTAAACCCAGGCAGTGTCAGAGTTTCAATACAGGCATTCCAGAGAGAGAACGGTTGCTTTTAAAGAACTTTCTTTAAATTGGAATGTCTGAATAAAGCACCTCATTAAGTTAGATGTAGGGATTCTGACATTTTTATAAGAATAGAAAATGCTGCCAAAAATGATATCCGTGTAAATTTGTGTAGGTTGGAAGCCTTGTTTGCCAAAGAAATTATTGGATTTCTCCCCACCGTGTCATAATAATTGTCACTGCATAATAAGGATTAAAAAAACTGTCACTTAAGGTTTACACAATTATACAACTAGGGGAGATGCTAATGTTTTGACCCCTGCAGTTGACATAGTTGTTAAATCATATCTCATAAGTGAAACTACACCGGGAACGATAGGAAAGGGCTGGAGGCGATCCAGATGCTTCCCATGAGCTATAAATGGACAAATCAAAGTGTCCGATTAGAATTTGCTCAACATGCCCCACACATTCTGTCACAATGAGTAAAATTTATACGGGTTACCATAAAATAGGAAATTCACTTAGGCAAACACAAGGTCTTTTGACTTGAGATTATGTTTCATTGCAGAGATGAAAGCATAGGTAGAAAAAGGCATCAGAACCTGCTAATAGGATTCTAGTCGTTCCATCTCATGCCTCATGTCCTACACAGAAGCCACCTACCTGTCATATAATAGCCCTGGGGCAGATGGAAGAACCAGATGCACAGCTGAAGAGCCAGTTGGCTACTTGAAGCCATTGTGACCCGTCACAAACTACTTTGATTTCTTAGAAAAATTCTAATTTGAAATTCACTCTCAACTGTTGATTTTCATTCCCTTTTTCCCTAAATCACCAGAGCAATAATCTAAACTATAGAATGGAGATTTATGAAGCACGCATTGATTTTCTCCCTAAGTGAGGAGCTATTCAAAAACAAGGACGGCTAGTGATAGCTTGCTAAAATGACAGTGAGCAAATTACAACTCAATGTCAAATATTTATCGCACATATTTTTAACAGCTGCTGTGGAAATGATTAGATGCTGGATAATAATCTCTATTAAACAGTAAAGTGGATGATCTGGAAGTTTTAAGAAAAATGTCAAGAAAAGAAATAGGATGAATACAGTCACATAACTTTTAGTACATTTTATGAAGTCCATTATAAAAGATAGCACTAAAAGTTATGTCAAGCTTTTATGGCCAAGGAGAAAGGATATTTATGACTTTCCTCTAGAGAATTAAAATGCAGACCTGGAATATTGATCAGTGACACACAAAGAAACATCTCAGCTGGTTGATGGTCAGTGGTTTGTGATGCATAGATGTCATGCTGGTTAAAAGATAAAACCATACAACCCCAACATTTCAGGTGTCCAGATCATGACACCTATGTTTGGGTAAGTGGGTAGAGGTGGGGAAGGGCATGATCAGGTCCACCATACCCAAGGAACCACTGTACGATGCTCTGCGGCTAAGCGCCACAAGGTGGTTCTTATGGTGCAGCTGAAATGGAGGTGTTGCAAGGTAGCTGTTAAAGTAAAGCTGGGTCGGTCTTTCCAACCGGCCTTTGATCCTCACAAACGCTAAAGTCAAACATATCTCATCAGCAAAAGTCTGCCAACTAGTATTGAACACAGTAGTAAACAAAGTTTCTAAACAAATCAGCTGTTCCCCAACAATCACAAGTTTGGTGTTTACAATCTGGGGTGACCATACTGTCAATGTATCCTGCTTGAAGTGGTACAATCACAGTGTTCTATAGCCCTAAAACTCACAATAATACATAGATAAAGAGTGTAAGATATTGATATACATGAAATTGTGCAAATAAAATGCACGACTCGTCTCACAAATGCTTTACATCATCACATATATCAAAATGTCAGAAAGTCATAAAACAGACTTCATAAAGCCGTGCCTCTAATCATACCTTTTTAAAACTAAAGTATCCCTCTTGGACTATTTAAAATGTTGGCACGCATGGTTTGACAATGAGTAATAGTGCAAGTCTTAATGGAAACTGGAAATCTAGGTATCTCTAGTAAATGTTCCAAGTACTGCTGATTTTTCTAGAAAGTTTCATTGTTAATTTTTATTTCATTTGTATTTTCTGCTGCAAAAAACAAAACATTCTTTTAAGCAAACTTTTTAATAATGATGCAAAATAGCACACAAAGTTCAGTATTTTACACAATCAATAGTTCATATCAAATGTTAGAATGACACAGAGACGGTGAACACATTAAACCGATCTGTAATCATTCTGTGGAAGGGCTTGTGGTGCGTCTGTAACCTTTTAGTGGCCCAGCTCACATCAGGGAAACCAGAGGCTGATTACTAATTATACTTAATAGCACAATGCTAGGATACATCCGTTTCTATCTTAATATATCAAGGGATTGATCAAATATGTGATAAATATGGCTTATATTAGTAAGTATTTTGATGGCTGCCAGGAAAAAAAGCTCCTTTGTTATACATAGCAATCTCTCATTAGTTGGGGTACCATATCACTGTAACACTATTCTATTACATGTAATTATCCAGAAGAAACCTGGATTATACAAATCAAGGAGTGGTGATGGTTCCAGCATATCAACACTTCATTTGTAACCACATTTGCCTGTGGGGCCCTTGGCCTGGAATGGTAAGTTAGGCTATACACAAGTTACCATTGTTATTCTCCTGTTCCTCTCTCTACTTGTTATTGTCTCAATGTCATCAGGCGTTTGAATGTCCCCATTAATTGGTGTTTCAAAGATATGGCAAAGGTGGAGTCATTGCCCTTGGTCATGTCCACTTCCCTAGCTGCTCTGACCTACTCACCACCAACTACCAGCTCTTCAAAGTCTAAATGTGGCTAGTCCCACGTTCTGATCCCATGTCGTAATCCCTAAGAGAGGGATCCCAACTTGGGGAAGCTCATTGGTTGACTATGCAACAACTCTCCTTAACACATAAAGCCATTCTCAGATTTATTTCAGACCAGCTGGTCATATCTAGCCTCTACTCCCTAAGGTCCAAATCTAAATGGAATTACGGCTTCAACAAAATAGAATACAACCTCAGACACTTTGAATAAACCATCTTATACCTCAAAAGCTATAATTTTTGTGGAGCTATACAGGAATGAGAGAACAAAGATGACAGGATCTGTGATTATCCTAGCACTCTGGTAGCAAATGTACGTAAAATAGGGAAAGATAAATTAATCAGCAAAACAGGATCTGAAATAAAGTATTAGCATAGAAGGACACGCTTCCAAGATGGATCAAACTATTCATAACATGCTTAAATCATATCCAAAAACAAAATATATTTTGTTTATTGTTTAAACAAATATAATGCCGTTCTGAACAATAATTTTAAGGTGTGCATGTCTTAAAGAAATATACTGTTTCCAGAAAATAAGTGCCACGGAACAGACAGACTGTGGCTTATGGCTTAAGTAACAAGAGAGAAAATATCATTTATTTTGGGGATGGGTTATTTATATAAAGAATTTCAAAATGGATCAAACAAACAAGTATCAATAATGTCTGTGTATCACATAAATGAACACGCAACGTGACTTGCAGGCAGAAAAACATAGTTAACTTGATGAGCCGCGCAAAATATATATATAGGTACAATGAATCCATTGCACCCTTGTAACAATATTACAAGGAGAATGACAAGAAAATACATAAGCAGGTAAGACATACATAATTTGTTGCATCCTTAATAGTGAATATATTTCAAAATAATGATGCTGTTATTTCCAAGGCTCTTTACATTTCGTGGTGCATTGAAACAATGGAGTGCTGCTGGGGTAACAAAAAGCTCTGCAACCTAAATGCTCCTGAGACTCGCAATTAAACACAAGACAGCTTTGGTGAATTGGTACATTGTAACCACTCAGATACTTAAGAGACTGATATCGTTGCTCTTGTAGTCAGACTACTTGGCTTGGCTACACATCCTCCTTCGGAGGCATTCTGGTCTGTCAACACTGCCAAGATCTGTTCATTAGACATTATTTGCTTTACGCTTGACACTTCTCTGAGTTCATGTATACCAACACTCCTGTCTGAGTCAGTTAACTGTGTGGTGCTAATTCACATGATCCAGTCGTTCTTAACTGGCTGTTCTAGATAAGACTTCCATTCCTATGAATAGGAACTGTGTCCCCGGTGTACTGCATACGTGCTAATGGACCTCTGTGAATTGCTCTCTGCGGTTGGCTTTCTAAATCCTTGACAAGAGTTTTGAGAGTTGCCAGCAGCTGAGGAAGATGAAGCCTGGATACAAGATCCTCAAGACTGATAAAGTATACAGCAATTTAGCAAACCACTGAACAAGACTGAATTGCACTTCTGAAACTTCATTTTGCCCTTTGGCCAAGTTGCTTAAGCATCTGGAAGATGTTTATGATAGCCAATCAATGCCTGAAAAAAGGGGGGCAAGTGTTTTGTGTCAAGGCACTTGAACCCACATGCTGAATTTGTTATAATATTCTTATTTTTTTTCCATATGGCAGAAAACAAATCATACTTCAGTGTAATCTCTGCTATTACATTTGTCTACATGTAGGGAGAACTTGACCCAAAAAGGAGCAAATGTGAAAGAGATAAAGTCTTATAAGTTGAATTATCCACAATGTGCATCAAAATGTCATTGGTAGTGTTATTGGTACACGCTCATTAGTTCTTGCATGAGGATTCCCTATTAAAACAAGGCTGATAACGCTAAATGACAATCTTGGCTATTGTAAGAAAGCAATTTTTTTTTTTTAAATCAGAAGGCCAACTGGAGCATTAAATATGTATAATAATGGACTGGCCTGGAAATTATGCGTAGGAACATAGTTGATTTATTATTGTGTCCCTAAAAATATCTAATTAAAAGAGCTTTGATCGCAGAATTTAACATTCATTTTAGGTATTTATCACAAACAATACAAAAAACAACACAACGTATGGGAGAAGGTATTTAAATGAGAGTGGTACAAAGCTAATTTATTTAAGCGGGATCTTTGTAAATACCAAAAAAGAAGTTCCCCTTTGTGAGAAACATGAAAAAAAAGTAGAAACGCTGTATCGCCTAGTTTCAGCGAGGAAAGAATCAGTCTTTTATATTCCTATGAAGTTGCTTTCTTCTGTGTTATCAATACAAAACTAGCATTGACCTTGCTCCTAGAAGGTTAAACTTCTAGCTTTTGTTTGAAATGGGAGAGTGACTTTTCCTCTGCAGAATGCTACATATACATGCCTCTAGCAATGAAACGAATACACTTCTGCTCCGAACCTTCATTAGTCAGAGGATCTTGGCAACCGTGATGCAGCTTGTATACTGTCTCTGCATGAAAAACTGTTTTCAAAGGTAACCTTGCCAAGGGCTATACTCTGTCTTGGCAAAAGCAGCAAACTTTTAGGTTTTTTTTGCCAGTTTACTCTGCATGAAAAACAGGTGTTATGGTCTGAAATGGGAGTTGGAGGAGGAATAAACCAAATTCTTGTATGAGCGGAGGAGACAAAAAAGCAGATAACGAGCCTGTGGAGCTTCCATATACCCATTTTCAATATGCAAATAATGCAGTTGGTTACGGGATTACATGCTCTTCTCAGACATGACCATGGAGATTATGATCGTTAATTAAAATCATGTAAATAATGTTCTGAAAGAATTCTACCTTTTTAATACTTAGGCTTGGAAAAAGAATGGTGTTAAAAAAGGTTCTGTCTCCAGAGATGCACACTAATTAAAAATAACATTTCAGTATAATAAATTTGAGGAAGACTGTATTGTTACAGATTCACCGGAAGAAAAAAAACCATTTGCAGAAACCGGCATTTTGTCATTTCATCATATTCACACATATGAAAGACTCTCTACGAGTTACCAATGTGTGAATTAACCGGTGTAAAAAGCCTAATGATTGTAATTGAATGCACAGATTGCCTATGGAATACGGAGTAACTCGGAATCATTGAGAGTAAACAGAGAATAGCGATGCAAACACGGATTGCAAATTACAGAGACAAATACGAGCCAATTCTACTTTTTGAAGTTGTGCTATTTGACAACTATAGTAAAATGTGAGGTTCTGCCAAGCAATGTCGGCAGGACTGACATGCGTCTGATGGGGGACTTCAGCGGGGGTAAATAAAGTAATGGGGTAAAGGTAAAAAGGAACAAGGAAAGGAGTCTTTATCTTTTTCATTATTCTTCTTCTGTTAAATTACAATGAAAGAGGTAATGTTTGCACGCACCAAGGCTGTGCTGCGTTTTCCAGGCAATAACAATTTATTTCGAAGCTCATAGAATTATTAACCATTGGCTATGTATTTTGTTGGACTTTTTTTTTACATAAAATTACTCATTTATAAAACGTATTCTTATATACATGAAGAAGCTGCAAATGCCACTTAAACGTGTTATATGTTAAATAAGCTTATAATGTAAGTATATTGTGAAAGGTGTTTGAACCCTCTTAAGATAGGATGTAAAAAACAGTATATTTTATTTGAGCAATTGTATTTTATATAAAGCTATTAATAAATAATTGAAAATAAAAAACAATTTTCAACCCACCAGGACTCGAGACCTTCGCAAAATATTTGCAAATTTTTAATGCAACCTAGAAGCGGTGCCTTAAACCAAATTTTGCGTGATCGATCGTAAAGGCATTAATAATTACTTAGCTGTGAATTACTGAGCCCCCCTTGGCACTGTAGATTTGCCTTATTATTCATATATTTTATGAGAGTATCTTCTGCTGTTGAAACAATGCTCATGTAATTAAACTAATGTTGAGAAAAATATTGAATCATTTATTTAAAATGTTCCAATAGGAAGTTTGAATTCAGAATGTGAATTACAGATCTTACAAGGTCAAAAGACAGATTTCAGTAAATTTGGACATAATCTTTTTCATGGGAAATCTTTACTAAGTGTAAGTGAAATCTTTACTTTCCATTGGACCATATACTGTGAAACCAGTATATTATCATCCCTAATACAGCCCTCTATATCGTAATATTGGTTAGCATTGAAAAAACAGGTTTTATTTTGTTTGAATAATAGGTATTACATTTTGTTTCAATAACCTTCATTTATGTGCAGACCAGGAGGCTGTCGTTGTCTATCAGATGATATTTTGGATGAGTTTCTCAGCTCAAATGCCACACTGAGATGATTCTTTATGGCAATGCTAATGAAGTCCTGCTCGTCCAATGAAATCCATTACATGAGTCAGTGTCAGGCTGGGTGATTATAACTGAGCCACCCTAGGATTTACCACAGCCCGTAACATTAAGAGTCCAGGTGTTTGTCTAGTATATAAAAGAGCTCCAACACATACAAGTGGCTGTGTGTTCTCCGTCAACTAGGTCATTTCTTTCCTAGAAACATCTTCTGCAAATCAATATTTTGATATTTATTTTCGCAGACATTTTCACAAGAAGGGGTGAATCATTGGGGTAACTTCTATTGTAGAAATAAAGACAGTTTACTCTTCTTGAAAATGTCAGTGGATTATCTGTTTTATGTACAAGTGGTGGTTATCGGTTGTAAAACATGTGCAGTGCAAATGCTATTATAAAACCACAGAACGCTGATCAAGTACCCAGACGAAATGCAGGAGAAGGAGCTGGGCGCCAAGATGTTATAGTGCCTTTCCCCTGAGATGTCCCAAAACATCAATATGTTGCCTCAATGAAAATATCATCTAATAAATGCCTAACAAACCTGTTCTTAAACTGGAAGCTGTCACTAAACAGATCATCACATTATTAATCAGAGGATTCGATGAAATCTGCCATGCACAATAGAGGCTTGTATAAAACTCACTTGTAGCTTCATACAGTGCCAACCTCTTTCTTGTCGGGTTTTTCAATAAATAGAAAAGAGAGCGGTATTACTTTTTACAAAATGAATACAGATCGTCTGGATAACGCACGTCTATTGCAGGAAACATTTCAGTCTGTTTCCTAAAAGACAGCGAGAGGCTTGTTAGTGTAAATGGGAAATAATTTCATTTCACATCTTAATACACCTTTCAGCGGAGTCATTGCAGGCACGCTGCGAAGCCAAACTGCTGGGTAGCTGGAGAATGCCAGAAAATATTGTGTGAGAAGCAGGATGATGAATAGACTAGAGCTATAAATACACGTAGGTACTAATTATGGGACCCCGGTACCAATTTGACAAGCTCCAATATTTTATTCACCTGTTACAATGCATGTAGGATCTGTAGATTTTTACCAACTTGAAAATAGATTGTTGTAAATGTCAGGCTACAACGTCATCCCTGCTTCTACCGCTAAACCTCCTCAAGCCAATCACGAGTCTTCCTGCAGACATGTAATATTGAGAATATTCTATGACTTTACGCCTAAAATGACAAAACTGGAAACAGAAGCAGAGGGCACTGTAAGCATAGGTGTAATAAATAATAGTTTATTCTAAGGGTCAGGAAAGTCACTGGAGGAGTTTGAGTAAACTGACATTTACTAGGCCAGGTTTCATGGGGGGGACATTTCAACAAAATTCCCACAGACAACAATGTTTTACCCTGGTGTCTGAGTATTGTCACTTTCTATCCCTGTCCATGCGTTTCAGGCCTAGATCATGTTGGCTAGTGATATGCTACACAATAATGTGCTATGATCTGAAGATGCCTACTCCACTAATCATATATAATGCTTTACTGTATATAATTGTTCACCATTGGGCTGGTGGGGGCAGTATATTTGTGCACAAACTCCCCCGTCCTATAGTTCCATAGTAACTTTACACTACCGTCCGTTCATCATATGGGCCACCATTACAGAACTGTTTCTGCTTTTTTCTGTAGTAATGCGTGCCAATTTCTTTACCTAGTTGAACTAAAGCTTGCCCTTCTGTGAAAATCGCCCTTGATTGTTGCCATTTTAAGGCCGGCTATTTGTGTTATCAGAGGGGGTGCCATCAGTGTAATGGTGTATGGACACATTAACATTAAAGAATAAAGAAATGATGTCAGACGCTGCGGTTGTAGGTTCGGTGTTAGCGCTGTAGCAATTGTATTCCACAAAAGATTGCGGCGGTGTTCAATTAGCTGGCTGACTGTTTAATGTTGCCCCTACTGGAGAGCCTTTTGGAGTAAATGACTGCTTTATGGTGGCTTCTGGGCATGTAGCGCGGAGCTTTAGCGAGAAGTGAATGTGTAGCCAGGGCAGCCGTGTCCAGAGAATGAAAGTAATCTGTGTGTACAATGACATCATTCAGTCTGTGCTTTGTGAGTCAGTGTTTAATGCTTAATTATGCAAACTACACAACCTCCTCTGCTTCTGGCCAAGCATATGGATAGCTGTATGTAACACACACATTTAATACATATTTTACATATTCGGTTGGATCTATCCACTTCCCACTACACAGTACAATATAGCCATCAAAGAAAAGGTAAAATCCAAAAAAAAAAGGCTATGTTAAGCAACCAGGATCTATTGATAATACCGGACAAACATCATGAGGTCATGTTGTATAGGATATTAGCAGTAGAGAGGGAAGCGCTCATGGCTAAATGGTTCTTATCTGTTCTCACTTTATAGGTTTCTACAGTATGTTAAAATGACGGGCTCCCCACCAAGCTTTAAAAATTTTTCCAAGTTCTACATAACAGAGTCATCAAACAATGTTAACTTAGATAAATACCCTGTATGAGCTTACATGGGTGGCAGAGACAATTTTAATGGCAGCTGTATGTAAAATGTTGTAACCGGAATGATACAAGCACCATGCATTTCTTATCAAAGTGTTTACAACATTGAAGGCTAAAATATTGCAGGGATTCAAGTGTACTTACCGCTAATCCACTGCCAGAATTATAGTACAGTAACAGTGATGAAAATACGAGTATACCGAGGCGTTGAGATGCGCGTGCTCACCCGGGGAATGTTGTAAGTAATGTTAAATTATACCGATGTGCTTGTTACCCACTACTTTCCTGTTCCTGCCATTAAAAGTCACAGATGAAGACTAACTTAATTTCCCTTGAGCCGCAACAAATAGATTTTGCAGTTGTTCTTTCATCTTCACACAACAATGCAGCGTTAAGTTGAAAGGGGCCAATAACCGGGTATTCTTACCCCAAGTCACAGGCAATTCATTCACATAAAAATACCTGCAAAAGTGGGAAACGCATTAACTATCTGGGTGCCATGTCATTAACATATTACTGGTTCACCAAAGGAGAAAGCCTATGTAAAAGATGGGTTTCTAAGAGTTAAAGACCACGGACTTGGAGTTCCTCGTTGTACGCAGAGTAATTATTTTCTCGCCCATAAAACACACTGTGGTGACAGATGTCCTGCTATGGTCATACCGCAGGACTGAAGTTCTGTTGCTTCTGAAGAGGTAGTACGATAAACGGGGGAGTCAGTGATAGAAGAGCTTTATATGCCAAGAACAATTTGCTAACCAACGAAATCCACGGGAAATGTTTTGTAAGCAAAATAATAAACTCCAATCGCTCTCGCCAACTGTATTACGTGGGCACTCTCAAAAAGACCATAGGAAGTTCAATTAGTTCAGTGACACATGCAGGGCCAGCCGAAGACTTAACCCGCCTGGGGCGAAGTTTAAAATGCGCCCCCGCCGGCGGTCAGCGGGGGGGCGCATTTTAAACTTCGCCGACGCCCCCACGGTACTTACCTTTAAAGAGTCCTGCGGCGAGTCTCCCTGCTCTGCCACCGTGCCGGCTTGTAATTCTGAGCGCCGGAAATTGACGCCACTTCCGGCGCTCAGCATTACAAGCCGGCACCAAGACCGTAGAGGGAGACTCGCCACAGAGGAGAGAGAGAGGGGCGCCGAGCGGGTAAGCGAAAACCACTCGGCGCCCCAGTCAGCCCCATTGTAGGGCCGGCCCTGGACACATGAGATCAGTGAGGAGGTCATATGGACACTTTGTAGAAGCGATGAATCCCTGAGCCTGGGAAGACTACCGACTGTTTTTCTTATGTGTGATAAGAATAGAGCATACAGTATAACATAAGTATGGCAAATATTTTTACCACTAAAAAAATTCACGATAATATTGCCAACTATAGAATTGCTGAACCATTTGTGCTCTGAGTTTAGGTACCCGTAATTATGAACATGCCTATTAATTTATATTGATACAGCGTGACAAAACTGAGTAATTTCTTTTAAGAAATGTATTCATTAACGTCATTTGGTCTTCCAGGCAGATGACAGATGCCTCGGAATGTGATCACTAATCAAGACATGGGTGTCAGACATAAAATATATTGCAAGTAAAAAAATGGATCCAATTTATTTTTGTCCAGACACACACTCGTAGCATAATAGTTTGAAATTAGTTACTTTTCTGTTGATTACTTTCAGACTTCCATACTCCCGCACTACAAACTAATAGCTAAAACCAATGGTGCATTGAGAAACATTGGCACATGGACAAGGAGTGATCTGTGGAACCAATACACAGTATATACAATGCCTCCCAACAGTCCCATTTCTCCCAGTCCTGTTTTTAGGAGATTCTCTGAACCTGCATTAGCGTTGGAAGGTGGCATTGATAGGAAGGTGGCGGGAGGGTGCCACAAGGAGCTCCTGGAGATGAGTACACTGTGGGCGCACAATGGCAAGCAAGACATACGTTGAGCCCAGTGCAAGAAGCTGGGGATCGGGGAAAGGGGCAACTGCATGGTGTTGGTTCTACACTTGTAGACACCTCTTGATAAAACATTTACCAACTTTAACTTTTGTAATCTATGTGATTGTTTTTCCAAGGTAAAAGTCTAGTGAATAAGCTCTATTGTACTCTAGATACCATTGTATAATAGTAAGATATTTCTTTCCATTTTTGAAGTTTTCGTGTGCACGCTTACTAAGCCAATTCAATTCACAGTTCAGCTTCCTCACAATGTTTAGCAGTGAGTGAAGTCTGTCCTTTGGACATTGTTGCACGGGATTCTTGAAGAAAACATCAGTCAGAGCTATTCAAAATGTACATTTCAAAGATGAATAGGATTCCTCAATATAAGATTCATAAAGAAACTCTAAATGTACTTACGAACCCCATGTGAGCATGCCAAGACTTAGTTTCCAAAGTGACACAAAGCCTTTTTAATAAATAAGACTCGAGTTTAGTTCTTCAGGCTAGTGCTGATGCCAAAATCCTTAAACCGCGCAATGCTCTACCATTCTTTGTAACATATTTGGTTTTCTACTGTCCCTGCCAAACTGCTAAGAGAGCTCATTCAGAATAGACAGCACGTTTGGTCCAAAAGAGGCGTTGAAGGAAAACATGAACAAGTGGGTTATATGCAGATGTAACCGGCAGAATTTGTCAATGCCGCACTGTTTCCATATAATTCCAGTGATTTAGGGATTGGTCTTTGTACTAAATACGAAATTGATCACTTTTTAAGATGTCATGAAATAAAAAAAATAAAGGTAATTGCCCTTTTCAAGACTAATCCACGCTTTTAGTTTCTGGATATTACAACACCAAATATTACTTCTATCCAACAATCACATCAATAGGAAAAGAAAAAAAAAATCTATTCATTGAATTGTAATAAGTACTAAAATGATGTTGTGTTATGTTAAGGAATTTATAAAATTGCGGGAATTACGTTTAGAATAAGAGTTGAATATAAAATGCTCTTGCCAACTTATATCTACAACTTTTATTAAACTTTACGAGGAATCTATAGACTACGTACTTTGCAGCTTTATAGGGACACTCCAATCCCCTCCCTAAAAATTATTTGAAATTCAGTATGTTTGTACATATTTTGTGCTTTAGTGCATTAAAAATATTTTTAATAACATAAGTTACCATAAAAAGGGTAAAGATCATGGAAAACCCTTCCAGTTAAAATTAAGGGGGTAGTAGAAGTATTATTAAACACTCATCTACAGACACCAGACAAGCCAGAAGGCTTGTTTTTTCGCTCAGAAATCTCATGGTGGTGCCACAACCACAAGGTGATCATTGTCTACCTTATTTGCATGCGCCTACCCAGAATCCCTTGTGGTTGAGGGAGCATCATGAGATTTCTACACTCCCCGATTACCGTGGGCTACTTGTGTACAATCCTAACTATGATACATGCAATCTTTTGTAGTGTGCCCAATGATCCATCACGATCAATTGTGAAACTATGTTGTGAGAGAGAAAAGTAACATTTGTCCATCGTTATTGAAAAGAGAAAGGTCAATTGAACCTGTCAGCCTAAAAAATCCCAGTTCAAATATGCATCTGCTGCGAGATCTGAAGACAATGTGAGCTGTTTTCCGAACAGAGAGAGGGTCGGTAAGAGCATTCTAGCTTCAAGTTGCTTTAACTCTGACAACAGTGAATAAAACATTGCAACAAGTGCCAGTTTGACCCTCTTTTCATTTTTAGCAGTTCCAACTGAGTGGCAATAGCTGCTTGAAATTCAGCAATCAGATTTCTCACTGTTCCAGAATGACCCATTTCTCACTAGAATGAGCCAGAGAATTCATACATATAAATAACTATTTGCCATTTCAGCTTTCTTAAAACGGTAAGAACCAAGCAAAAAGCGGTGGCTTCAGCATTTATTAATAATAAAAATGGTTAATTTTTTATTATAATTTTTTTACCAATTAGACCCCCTCCCCTTTTCTCATGTAATACTTAAGGCAAATTTGAATTGTCCACCAGACCAGCACATACCTCTTAATGGAGAGGAATCGTTTTAACTGAAACTTAGAATGTGGGGTTATTTTTTCTTTCTTTCCCCAACAAGAAGCACAAGATGAGATCTCTGTTACAGGTCTAGACTTAAGAGACAGAGAATGTCCTTCAGGAAGACAAGCACAGGTCAAACATCACGCGTTCTTCCACATGCAATAACATGAATAATTATCAATTACAAACCTGCATCTTTTAAATGTGTTCAGGAACTGTTATGCATGTAATTTAGTTATTTGAGATTACCTTCTGAAAAAAAATGATATATAAAGTTGTCTAAAATTCCACCCTAAGCGTAACATGGGCAGCTTTTGTAGATTGGAAGCTTGAGACAGGGCCTTCCACCTAATACATCGGTTTGTCTTAGTCGATTAATTCTAGGTTTTTTTTTTTTACCCTTTGAACGCATTTACTGTAAGAAGAAATTTGTGCATATTTGGTGCTATGTAAATAAAACAATAATAAACAAAATTAAGCAATATAAATTCATTTAAAACATGTTTTGTTTTAATTAGTTTAACCACAACAAGCGACATGTCATATTTTGGATAGTAAGGTATTGGAAATAGAAATGTATTTAATAATATAATATAGCTACTGATAAAATGTATTACAGTAAAATAATAACAAAAATAATAATCTGACCAAAAAAAAATAAATGTTGCACAATAGCTGGTATGCACCAGAAAACGGCATCCACTGAAATGTTGGACCACCAGCAATGAAAAGGTTAATACATGTGAGTATCCAAGGAATCTCAGAAGCAATACATTTTAGAGAATTATACCACTGGATTTCTGAACATGACCAGTATAACAAAGGGAAACTTACACTTCATATTTCTAAAACAAGGTCATTTGCATTGGTCTTACCCAGAATCTGCTCGCTGCCAATATATAGCTTTTTGAATCATAAAATTTGAGCAGGGCTGATCAAAGGCATAGTGTTATTTAAAGCGGCGGGGTAAAATCCGTCCTTGTCGAAGGCCAATAGGGACTTAATCACAGACCAGTACTGTGCTCCCCCTGGCTTCCCCTACCTTCACCCCCTGCTGTTTAAAGACATGTTCCAAGTATGGCAAGTATGTTTTTCATTATTTTACAATAGCTTCATTTTAGGATAAAAAGTCAATTGAAAAAGTAAAAAAAAAAAGCAGACAGTCTGGAGATATGCAATTCAGTGTAGTAGTCTTAACACAAGTATTATGATACTCTGCTGCTTTCAATCAATAAGCATCGGCAATCAGTGTCTTAACTTATCATTTCAATGTCCGGAACTATAGACTTTCATCACTAATGTGGTTGTTTTTCTTTTAAGAAAAAAAAATGTGTATAATTATATATATATATATATATTATTATTATATGTGATAAAAATACATAGCATGTATTGTATTGTAACGTGCAAGAATAACGTTTTACTGAATTTACCAGCCTGTAACTCCATATGTCACAACCTCCAATGCATGACAATGTAAGTATAATAAGTTGACAATACGCTCCATGGTGCAGAACTGCTGGCCAACAGTGTGAGCCACTGTTTTCTTAAACTAAATAAAAGCAAGAAATTAAATGCAAGTCATAGTATTGTGTTTTAGGTGCATGTTATATTCTATCGTCCTTACATAAGTAAATCTAGTATATATCTGTCCCTATAAGAGGCTTGGGGAAGCATGAGAAATACCAACAACAAAACAAAAACTAAAACAAAAAGAAAGCCTTCTGGCTTGTCTGGTGTCTGTAGATGGGCGTGTAATAATGCTTCTACTACCCCCTTAATTTTAAGTGGAAGGGTTTTCCATCACCTTTACCCACCATAACTTATGTTATTGGATTCTAGAGAAAAGAGTGCTCTCCAGCAGTTATAAAACTAAACCTGTGTATTCACTAAGCTTGGATTGTGCAGCATGAATGAAGGTCCCACCACAGTGAGCTTTGCGTACAAGAAGGGATGAATAGGATTATATTACCTTACTGATCATCCATTACGAAGGACATTTTACATTGTTTTAAAACATATTGAAGTATAGCATTTAACTGATTTGCAGCTGCTTCACCCTTTAATTTTAGTATGAGTGAAGCATATGTAAGAAGTGTACTTAAGTATGCTTCCTGCGCTCGGTACATGAAGCCCTGCGAGAGTAAAAAAAGACAGATGTAAAAATAAATAAAAATAAGCTTGGAGTAACTGATATGTAAGAGATGCACAAATTAAAAATCTCTAGACTTTTCTATTTAAGTGGAAATAAGAAACAATGGAATTTAAAGGAGACAGGAGGACTGGAAGAAATTGTTCATTTTTAAAATATATAAAAAATGTGATACGATGGCACTAGCTTCAGCAAAAGAAGGTGAGAAATGATTGAAGGAGGAAAAAAGAAATTTGGTGAAAACTATCAAAATAAGTGATGGGAACTTGTAAAATGCCCAAATCAATGAAATAAATAGCTTGAGAAAGGAGACAAATAGTAATATTCCGCTAGAACATGTGCTGCCAAAGCATTTACATCCTGTCTGCGAGGCTTTGATTGCTACAATTGTATACTATTAGCTCTTGTACCAGCGCATGATCAGATCAATAGATAACTGATAACTGCCAAGTGAAGTAAGCATTTTCTTTTTCACTCACCTCAATGATATATCATGCAAGGACAAAAAGAAAAAAAATATATAAAACACTATTATTAGTTGCTATATTTTTTTTTCTTGACAGGGACAAAGTGAATAAGGATCCGGACTGCATCATTTCAGATATTTTGAAGAGCATTTGATGAGTGGTGTAGATTTCACTGGAGGAACATTTTCATCAAGGGATGAAAAGTTACAGAGAGAAAGGGAATCTCTGTTAAAAAGAGCATCACTTTTAAGACATGAACGGCATCACATTTTTACATTACGTTGATTTATAGTCCGCCAGCAGATTCCGTAGCTTATTACAACATCGAAACGGATAAAATAAAGCACTGGCAAAAAGATTTGGGACACTCTTCTCTTTTCTTATTTATTTTATCATCCGATCACACTTTTTAGCTTATGCTGCCATCACTATCATTAAAAAATGATGCGTCTACCAGAAAAATGCCTCTACCAGATTGGCACAACAAACATTTAATTGCTTTCATAGTCAGGTCCGTTCTCTTACTGATCTTTGATCTGAATCAGACTAAATGTCTATTGGAGTTTAAGTGCAAACATTTGGACCTCGCTGGAAGCTTGAACCTCTACATAAGAGAGGCACCGCCAATCTTGTGGACTTTAAATTAGCTGTTTCATTGTTCATCTGTCTATTCAGAATTATGGATATCATACTTTTGGTGCTTTCAGGAAACTGTCCAACCCGGCAAACCTAATATGATCAAGGTCACGCAGAATTTTAAGAATTTCAAAATGTTCTTTGGCTGAATAACTAACTTCATAGACAAATGGAAGTAACACTCACAGATTCACATAAAATCGATATACAGAGACAGAATATCAGGAAAACAAATGGCTGAACTTATTCCTGGTACATTCAGTAAATCACAGAAAATACAGAATTTTTTTTTCCTCCCACTTGGGGACGAGGGGTGTCAGACACAAGAGTGGTCATTCCAAGCAGTAATGGCCTGCATAATAGCCTTTGGTACTGGTCTATAATCTTTCTTAATGTCTCTGTAATTGATTTTATTATAATTAATGTGTAATGCTAAAGAAGACAGCAGAAAGAATAGAACAAAAGCACATCTTTTTTTTAAAGGGGAAGTCTCACGGAAAAAAAATATTTTCTTTCATAGTTCATTAGGCATTAAGTAGAACGTGTACAGAAATTTACGTTTAACTGACAAAAGCTTGGTTTTATTTCATTTTCCTCCAATGAACGTTGTCTGCAGAACAGACAGCTGTGACTGTAGGCCGTAATGTGATATTTTGTTGGAACACACACACACACAGCTGATTCTTTATGGAAACACTACTACTAGTACAAGGAAATCTTTTTCTCCACGGACTTCCATTAGTCAGACTGGGTGACTGAAACTGAGCCATACTATTGTTTACCAGACGGTATGTTGTGTTTGCCTAGTAGATAAGGCTGCAGATCAGCGCATATCCAGCAAAAACTATTTAAAAGCACCTGATGCACAAATACTGGGGATTCTGTCGCCAATACCATGGCTATATATCCCTTAGCCACCACTAAAGGCTTTTAGTTGCATGAGAGCCTCAGAGGGTTAAGAGGCAAAGGGGTCCCCCACTGATTCAACTCATTGGTAAGCAATATAAGAAATTAAGAAAGGACTCGCTAAACTTGGGGTAATTTGACGTAGAACTGCTTTTGAAGAAAAAAAAAGCCCAATATTTTTGAAAATTAATTTTATTTGATACTAGTTACAAAAATACCCAAAAGTAAAAGCTTTAACAAATACCTATTGGTTTACTGACAGGAAAAGGCCTCTAGTGTGCCTTGACATATTTCGACTTAGTTAATTTCCATGAAGTTAAGGTCTTTGGTAGCAAATGACTTTAAAATCACTAACATTAATTATAAATCATTTATTTTAATTGACTTTTATTGCTTTTGAGGGACAATTAAACACAAACGTAACTAATTGAAATACATTAGGCAAGAACATTTAGCATGTGTGAAAGGCTAAATAAGGCGGCTGTATATTACGATCAACTCTTATCCACGACATTGCTATGGAGTCACTAAAGGCTAGCAATCTAAATTCTTCTTCAAAGAGAAATACAACACCTTCAAGACTGTGGTGTAACATGAACTCATCTAAATGGGGCTAATGTGGCATGCTGCCAATGGCAGCAGAAGGGCTGTAAATATGTGCAAATGTCCCACGTCAGCTTCTGCAAAGTCTCACCGCATGTGCCTCTCTATGGAATCATGTGAACAGTAACGCTGCCATCTGCTGGCAAAGGTATGAACACAATACATTTACCTGCGTTCAGTCAGGCAGAGTCCCAGCACTCAGCAAAACTCAAATTACAGCCTGGATACTTCAGTACACTAAGTCATGTGACCTTGACTTTCTTCTTTAGGCTTCAAAATGTGAAAGTTTTTGGAGAAGAATGTGATGTTAACATGTTTTTTTTTCATAAAGAAACTGTGTATTTCTTTGTGCAACCAGGTCGTTGCTGGTCTTTTTTTTTCTTTAAGAGCACAACATTTAAGTTTCTATAGTTATAGTTTTTTTCCCCTAAATATTTTAATTAAGGTAATAGATAGATAGAGATACTGGTTGCTCCCTCTCTCTCACACACACAAAATACACATTGATAAAGTAGACAGAACACCTGGTTCATTTGTTCCCATTAGTTATACATTTATACCTAAAACATCCTTGAGATGACTGGGATGCAGCGGACTTGAGACAGGCACCTTTTTGGCATTTGGGACTGAAGTGCATTTGTACTTTATAATGATCATCTTATTAATCTGGGCAACCCTCTGCCAGATCTCCTTGCATTTATAGTAACAAATGATATCTGGCTAGTACCGTTCTCTGCCACTGTGGCTAATCTATCTATCTATATGCCTATCTATACGTATATAAATAATATGTAAACTTTAAGACAATTTATTATCCATATTACTGAATTATCAATCAATCAACAACAACATTGCCATGCTGAAAAGCATCAAACCAAGCCGCAATGAAATTACCCTGGATGTCTGGAGACCACAATACAAAAAAAAAAGATTCAGAACAAAGTCATCCATTGTATTCGGCAGCAAAAATTATCAGAGAAAATCTTACATCGCCCATTTACTTTTTTAGACTTGTAGGAAAAACCACAACAACCAAGGGAATATCCATTACACTATCCAACAAATGTCAAAGCAGATCTCTCAGAACGTGAAGCATTAAGATAGAGCTATTTCTCACATAACATTAAACGCTTATTAATAGCGAAGTGACATTGATTTGCTGAAGCTTACTGCAAAACACATTAATACATGTCTTTGATGTGTCTTGTGTATATGTGTGTATATATATATATATATATATACAGCTCAGAAAATAAAAATATACGAAGTTGTGTTTAATTAATAGACACTTTATAACATATAACTCTTAGATTTATTGTATTCTTGCTTTAAATGGTAAAATTATCATTTTTAAAATTCTAGAATTAGGTTGAGCCACCATCTTAAAAGCTTTATAGAAGAACTACTTGGTGGTAAAAATGGAAGTATTGGAGCTAGAGGATCATGAAAAGTCTGCAAAATTATGCAGGAGTCTAAGAAGCCTCTTACAACATCTTGTGTTGACTGTAGGGTTTCACCCCAATCATGATAAGATTGTTACGATCATGGTAAGGTCCTGCAAATCTCAAACTCTGGGCTGAAGGGAACCTCAAATCCAATCAGGGGGACAATCAATTCCAACCTCAAACTGAATTGCAGCCAGCTAATAGCCAACAACCACTACGTCTATTCCAGTTAGGAAATAAATGGCTAAATGCAACTATAAAAAATACCCCCAACAGACTGCCCTTGGACCCCATCCAATATTGAAAACAATCAAAATACCAATATTAAAAAAGTGTGTGGGGCTGGTCTAAAATTGGTTATATTAAAGTGAAGATTCATACTATATTCAAAAATTCTAATTTTGTAGGGTCCTAGATTATGGAAAATGATCTGCATCGGAAACAGAAAACAGAATCTTATTATATGCTGCTGCTGCTGTTTGGGAGGTGACCCGATAAAAACATTTGCTAACATAGAACCAAATATTCTACACATCTGACATTTTTCATGTGGTCTTAATAGCACATAACGACCATAATAACAATGCAAAATATATATCATATCAAACCATTCTAAAGCATTTTATTAGGGCTGCAACAACTAATCGATGAAATCAATAATAATCGATAATGAAATTCGTTGCCAACGAATTTCATTATGGATTAGTTGAATCGATTTTTATTGATTATAAAATGAGGGTTTTTTCAGAGCAAATGCTCTGAAAAACACCCCTCGTTTTACAATCCGTTTAGTCTGACTCACAGCAGCAGCTCTTACTTACCAGTCCCTCCCTGTAATCACCGTGACAACTGGCCCCGCCC
>VKOC01000001.1:41213636-41273470 GCA_009364415.1 Spea multiplicata
AATCCACACATATACCAAACCACACATATATACTAATCCACACATATACACCAATCCACTCTCACTGTCACTCTATGCTTTCCTACCTTTCCTCTTTCAGTTTCTTTGCCTCCTCTTCGCTCTTCTTCTTAGTTCTTCTGTCTTCTCTTCTCTTCCGGGTCAGAGGGCACTGTGGGCTCGGCTTCAGTGCTGTGCGCCGGGATCTGACAGCAAACCCCGGCGCACAGCAGCTGTTGCCGCGGGGATCACAAGGAGCGGTATCGGAGGTCTGTTAAAGCCCTCCGATACTGCTCCCTTGCAAGCCTGCTCCTCCAGCGGCGGACATTACTGTCCGTCTCTGGAGGGGTGCCGGGTGCCGCTAGTTGGGGCCCCGAATTTGAAATGTTATAATCTTGATCCACTATATAACCAAGTTACTATAAATCACGTGTGTTGTCTGATGCTTCGGAAGTTATACACTAGAGGTACTTTATAATGCCCTTGCTTGTATCAACACAATTAGCTTAGCCTTATTTGTGTCTTGTACTTCTGTATTTGCTATTTAAGATTATGCATGAGTAACGGTGCTCATAAAAACTCAAATAAAACAGATTATAAAAAAACCAAAAATCAAACTCCAGCTATAATAGAACATTGTGTGATGTTACATCGTCTGGGTCACGTTCCTAACCTTTCTCCACAAATAACCGGTAATTATTATGATGTGTCAGAGTGTCTTTAAATGAGGAACATACCTCTTTTTACGGCTTCTTCCAAAGCCGAAATCTTTTTCCTGCTGCTCAGCAATTTCGTTTGCGTTTACAGCGTGTCAAATGAATCTCGGTTATAAGCAGGCAAAATGACCATGAAACGGGTGAAAAAAAGTGACCTTACCTTCAAGGTATACAGCGTGTAATTCGATTGCTTCCTCGAAATAAAGTCCCGATTGTTCGCTAACCAAGTTTGCATTAATGCAAAGCTCTTTTACCCCTCGGGCATTTCAAAAATAAACACTGATACTTTTGCCTAAATATTCCATGGCTTTGGGTAACATACGGAGTGTAGCAACGCAGGCACAGTAATAATAAAACACGTACTAAAAGAAAACGTAATTGCTTTTTTTCCCCCCTTAAAAACACACACGGATATTTCTTAAAGTGTTCTCGTCTTTCTGCGTCTAAATTAATAAAAAAGAGCATATATGTAATGGGACAAAGAGGACAGTTTAACGTTTATCCATGTGTATCCATGGACCATCACCACACTAGCTGTAAGTGACTGCATTAAATGAGCGAGGGCAGTCAGTATATGAAGACATACCTCCCAAACATCCCTCTTTAGGAGCGACAGTCCCTAATTAGCCAATTTTTGCTGGGTATGAGTTTATCACAGTGTTCTACAGCCTTTAAAGTCCCAACAACATATCTAAAGAGACAAATTAAAAATTAAATTGAGGACATAAACAACATTATTCTTCTAAACACCTTACTCAGTTCAATTTGATGATGTGAAGGTAAGTGGGATAGGTTGGCGAGCCTGTTTAACACACGGCCACTTTAGCTTTAAAATGGTTATATACAGTTACAATTAACTTTGTTACAATATTAACAACAACGTTTCACTAAAAACACTCTGTTATGTAAACTTGTGTTTGAAGGATTGGTCCATATTTGACTTGATTGGAGAATTCTTTCTGGGAAGGGTCCTGCATTGAGCAGTGGTAGGAATGATGCCCTGATGCTGCGTTCAGTTGCAATAATAGGGACGGCAGCTTTGCCAGAAACATTTTTTGCAAATGTTTTAAAAAAATGTTCCCACATCCCAGATTTTCTTGCTGGGAACTCTTAATTTCCACGGGACATTGCAATATTACAGACAGAGAAGCTGATAAAGCCTGTCTACAGGTTCCATGTAACCTTAAATAGAGCAAGTAAAGAGCTCCTTCAACCATCAGCTCAGGGGTTCCTTTAACTTTACATGATGCCCCCCATATGGATTTGGCTATTTTTGGTGCAGGAGATGCATTCGGCCCGAACATCAACTCCAACATGAGGACAGGGGCTGTGCGCAATCTAGGGTTTCTGTTTCCTAACTAACTAGTTGTTCGTTTTCCAAAGACATACGTCCAAAGACGCAGAAACACAGGATTTGACTGCAGATAAGAACCATTTGGTCCAGGTAGACTGCCCAATATTTTTGCTGTAAAGACTCAAACTTTAACTGGCCTTTGATCTTGTCTTGTATAAAGGCATCCTTATGCCTATAGCAAGCATGTTTAAATTCCCTCACTGTATTAGTCTCTGCCACTTCAGCTTGGAGGATGTTCCATGTATCTACTACACTATCGGAGAAAATAAAATGTCCTTGCATTACACCTCAACCTCTGGGTCCTCTTGTTTCAGGACTAAAACATCTCATTTCTCCTGCTATGAACCCCCACAGTACTTTTTTAAATGCCCGGAGTTTCCAGCACACCAGCACTGGCTTCCGTACGGCCATCTATTGTGACATCAAGCATCGCTTTTATATCAGTGACATTTTGGGGAACCACTAAAGTCTTTCTTGATGGAAGGAAGCTGGATTAAATGCAATGACATATCTGCGATGGCAGCAGCTTGCAAAGGGAGTCTTAATGTCAGCCTAGGATTTGATTTCTGTATTTCGTTCGTAAAAGTTCCTTTTCTATAGAATAACATACTTCCAGTGATTACGACAGACAAATGTCTGCCGGATTTGATAATGTCAACCAAAAAGCGATAAAATCAGAATTGAGCAGGAAGGAGTTAAATTTAATTTTGGGTGACCAGATGTCCCTGTTTTTAAGGGCCAGCTCCTGCTCCAATTTGAAACCCTCCTGAATTTAAACTAAGTAAACAATAACTTTTTTCTCTAGTTTTTAAAGCCATACTTTTTTTTTTTTTTTTTAACATTATACAGCGTTGCAGACTACGACAGCTCTATATAAATAATAAGAAATGATAACATATCCTGATAAAAATCCCTATCAGCTAATCAAATTACAGACATTGGGCCAACATCAGAGTTATACGACCATCAGCGTGCACAATATATACGCATGTATACATCATTTGACTCATTGTATCGACAAGTACAGATCAAACATTCAGCGGCACACGTCTTTTTTTTTTAGCTGGTAAAAAATGTGGCAAAAAGGATTTAGCTTACCTTAATGTCTATAATGAGATTTGCGAAGAAAGCCAGCTTTTAGTAGATCACAAGGATTATACATGCTTTGATTCAATTAAACTTTTATCAGACGGAGAACATCAAAACAGTTCTTTCATGTATTTAACTGGTTACGCGGTTTGTTAAGGTTACAGAATCCTATGAGCTCGTGGGGAAACAAAGCTTTATATCTTTTTTTTTTTCCCGAGCCATGTCTGTTTCTGTGACCTACAAGTGTAATGTAATATTCACGGCTTTCACCGAGGAATCACTTGTCTATGCACCTGAGACTACAAACCCGGAGGCCAGAGTCATACAATCCCACATGTGCTGTCAGAAAGCGGCCCTTATCCATTGAAGTAGTAGAGTATAGTAAGTCATCGTAATCATCACTACCTGTAAAATCATTTTTTGGCACCTCCTGAGCTAAATGGATTACAACTATGACCTAGTGATAATAACCCTGTCCTCAAATAGAATATCCATCTTAAAAAAGTTCACGGCTAAGTAAAAGTAGTTAAGAAAAAATTGTGTGAAGAACAGTGCGCAAAAACCACATTTATTATAACTTTTTAAATAATCTTTGTGCTTCGCTCTTTAGTACTATGACGGTAGTGGGCGTTATGTGTGCAGACTCAAAGATATAAGACAAGATTGGGAGGTCCCAGACATTAAAATAAACACCTTTATTTGGTAAAATGTACAGACAGAAGGTAAAAGCATCCATACTCTCCGTTTAAGCCGTCTTGGTTAATGTAGTCGCGGCTTCCCAGTCTGTAGTTGACCTTCTGTGTATGTCTGGGCTCCTTCCTCTTCTACATCAAAATGTCTATAGGCTTCTTCAATGGCCGTCCTTTGACACCTTTTCCTAATCCTGTCTTATATCTTTGAGTCTGGATACATTGCTCGCTAGTGATTATTAGATAAGTTATTATAATGGGTGTTTTTGCGCACCCTCGCTGTCGCTGGACACTCTCCACCTAAAGTAGAAAGCAGGGCTCTCTCCACCTAATGTATCAGTTTGTCTAAGTCTGTCAATTCTCGTCTTGTCATCCCCCTTGAATTTATGTATTGTATTAAGCACTGCGTAAATCGTTGGCGCTATATAAATAAAAGATAATAATATTAATATATATATATATATCACATAGAAGAATACCACTATCATTGTAACCTAAAAAGAAAAAAGTAACAAAACAGATGATGTTAAATTCAGAATTAGTTATTTTTGGCTTTAAGATTTCATTGCTGGGGGCTAAATTGTTGTATTATTCTGGAAATTGTATTGCTCCAGTGAATGCTGGGGGCTACTGACAGCATCCATACTTGTCAAAAGTACTGGTTGCAGAGTGATTTTATTTAGTAGACTTAGGGCCATATGGAAACATCAGGACACGTTGAATCCTCACATCTCATTGCTAAAGCGGCATGCGACACATTAACAATTGATGGCCTGCAGAGAGTTAAATATAAGATTAAGAAATATATTAATCTACTACGATATGTTTGGGAGGTGTGGGTAAGGTAAATTAACACAATGGGTCACCAGTAGTTATGTAGAATAGAGCAATAAAAGCAGTTGCAATTTAGAGTCTGTTGTGGCGAACCTGAAAAGTGATCTAATTTTACGTTTAAGAATTTTGTTGCAGACTGTGTTATAAAAAAGTAACAAATCTGTGCTATTTTCGAATCAACATTGTATTAAAAATCTGTGCTACTCAGTCCTTGCATTATGTAGACTGTGGACAAGAGTCTCAATGTGAGAATAAAAGGAAAAGAAAAAGCAGAGAGGAGGAAAGAAATGAAAAGAAGATAAGAAAGCAATCAAAGAAGGAAAGAATATGAAAAAGGAAATAAAGGCATTGAGAAAAGAAAAGAAACAGAACTGCAACAAAGCAAGGAAAGAAAGGAAAGAAATAGAAGACAGCAAACACAATATACACTCTCACAGAACGTCACTCACAAATACTTCACCCAGAATCCCCGCCAGATCCGGAAAATATTAATGGAAACTCTGATAACATTCATAACCATTCTTTATCTTTTTCGTGGTCAGGCTTTCACACTAAATACTCACTGGAAAGCATAGTTAACATAAAATAGTTATGCAAATTGTTTAACGAATACCCTATTTCACATAATTAATTTTTGCATCGTACTTTTTCTTTGTTAGCAGATGAACACATACATCTGACGAAAATAATAAAGGTAGATGCACGCTGTGTTTAAGAGTAAGGGCCCGCTCACTAGAATTACTCACTTTGTAAGAATTCCACTTAAAACATGCAGTAATTTATGTTTTCATTAGGAGTTATGCAGTTGGCCAGGTAGCCCCATCATGCATCTCATACATGGTGGCGTTCTAATTCTATAATTCACAGCCACCTAATTGCTGAGACAATTGGCAGCCCTGTCTCATGTGTTTATAAGCGGGGCTTCTGTTATACACAAGAACTTCACATTTACACTGAAATGGAAAGGCTTCATCGACGGAAGAGATTGCGATGATCGCTCTGTAACCAGCTGGTAGCATCTTCTTGTCCTTGCCCGTAAGTCTTCTATCCCTGACTGCTTACTGTAGTTACCGTTTTCCATGGCAAGGAGAGGGAAAGCTATGAATCCATGCCGCAGGGATAAGACATTGTGATAAAACAAGTGAAATCGGGCAGGTGAGTGTTCTGAAACACAACCTCCAATAACCCACAGACGATATGATGAGGGCCATTGAGGCTATAATCTACAAAGGGGTCTGAAGGCGAAGAAAGGGTTATATTTAATTAGAGCCTGACTTCTCAGAGGGGAAAATGTGTTTGGACTCATTCCGCTTGGGTTAAATCACTGCCAAAAACAACCTACAGAGAAGCTAAAAAATGACTGGACACGTCTACTAGTTCAATACGATTTTCACAAAATAAACTTCTACTTATATCATTAGCCAGCACAAAGTAAAGTACAGAAGGTCGTTTAGTAATTGATGATGGTTTGAAATAATTGCCTGAAGAAATTAGGCTTGCGGCGTATCCTTTTCTGAACAAAACGTCCAACATAAAAATATGATATCCTACAAGATAAATTATTGTTTGAAATAGTAATGGCTCTTCAATGCTTTGTTTACAGTATAATGTTATTTCACTAATCATCTCATAATCGATATGGAGATCATCGTATTCAACTGTAATACCGTGTATATCACATTTATTAGGGGATTTATTATTTTAATGGTCCGCTCGTACACGGGCTCACAGACGTGTCAAAATGTCATTCAGACTGCAAGCTCGCAAAAGAGTTTCCTATTATCTTTTAACCTGTTTAATGTTACCTTGTTTAGGGGGTAATAGGGTAGTCGGTTATCACCTGTCATATGACATTGTTCCATAGAGTCATTAAGAAATGTCATTAACCCTGTAGCCCGTGATGCAGCAAATGTCAATCCTACCGACATTCTTCTTACTGGGAGGATACTGGAAAAGCACCTATATCCAGAGCAACAAGTGCAAAGCGGTTGTAGGGGGTCTCAAGAATGGCCATGATCAGTGACGTCTCCTGGCCTAAGCCAAATAGGCCTAGGGTGGCAAGTCTAGGAGGCAGCAGCTTTCTGGTACAAAACCGGGGGGGGGGGGGACGATCTCCCTCTCATGTGATCAAACCTCCCCAGTGCCCCACAGCACAATGGGACAGAGTCTCGCCAACCATCCTAGTTTCGCTATGAAGGCTGTGCCATTGGCTTAAAAAAACGCATGATATGATGTCATTATTGTACCTGGACGTTGACCATGAAGGAGGAGGTGGCTGGGGTCACTGCCCTAGGTCAGTTACTAAGGTAAATACATCACTGGCCATGATTACAGAGTACATCTCCATACAGATGGGTGCGGGTGCAGGCATAATCTCTCCATGTTTTTCTGCTTCAATGTTGTCAAAGTGAAGGTTTTCATATTCATGAACTGAATAATTATTCTTCATGATGCGCTTCCTGCAAATTTACTTTTCTTACAAAAGTCACAAATGACCAAACAGCAAAGAAGGAGTCAAAATTGTTCAGATACACTACTTGTTATATACTGTTCACCCATTGTACAAAGCCGTGGAATTTGATGTCAATATAAAATAAATTTTAAAGATAAAGTTATGTCTCAATTCCATGATACAGCTGACAAAGGCTACAAGTTTACAAGGCTAAAACTAAGTTAAAGCCAACAGGATGGGACATGACAAAAAGTGAGTCTTCACATATTCAAATATCTATGTTTAACTTCCCTTAATGCTGCAGACGTGGACCCAAAAATCAATAATATATATATTTTTTTTTACTTCCGTCTAAACTTTCTTCCCAAGCAATGAATTATTATCGCCTCCATTGAGATAAACTCATACTGCTGCTTGCTGCCAATCTTCAAATAGGAAGGAATGGAAAAGCATTCAAAGTAAAATCAAATTCAAAATTATATTTGAATATAAGAGAATAATCAACCTGTATTCCAATTAAAAATAAAACTAGCAGTACTATAAGTGATATAATTAATAATATCGAGCAGATGATAATCAATACATATGTATTAAATCGCACACCGGACTATTTTATTGAAGAAAGGAAAAAAACAAGACAAATGCAAATAGACCAAGAAGAATAATCAATGTCTTGGTATGAGGCAGGTTTTGAGACAATATTAATAGTAAAATTCATAGTAATTTTCAACTCTGAATAAAAATGTCTATGTATTCAGCGGAGTCACAATAGGCTAACTCAGAATGATTATTATTAACTACTAAGCTAGCTATGTGCCTAGAAAGTCCTCACATTAAGACATTCAGACCAGAATTCCATACCATTCTGGAACTTTCTTTGTGCAATCACTCACCTTATCATAAGAACTAGTTCTGGTGTTGCACATCTTTGTGGTTGTTTGCTACGTACCCACAATTTTAACCCGAACATACTACTGTCACCAAAAATGAGTTCTCAATCAATGCATTAAAAAAAAGAAACATTTTCATATTATTAACCCCTTAATGACAATTGACAATCACAAGGCATTCAGCGACACCGAACTCCCACAACCGCCACCGCAAGTGATTTTGCAGTACTTATTGCCACATAACGTGCAGAAAAAAGCAAAAGAACATAAAAACATTGTGTATTTCTAAACTCAGGACAAATAGTAGAATGTAATTAGGGTTTTTTCCATTAGCTTTTATAGAATCAAAACAACGACATCTAAAGAAAGCCCTTCTTGTCCGCAAAAAACAATATATAACTTGTGTGGGCTCAGTAAACGGGAAAGAATACAATTACAGCTAAACGAGCGGAGCAGAAATGTTAAAACAGCCATTGTCACAAAGGGTACAAAAAATAAAATCAGGCATTGTCACAAAGGGGTTAAACATATTTACTAAGCTCTAATATTTCCGCAGTGCTGTAAAATATAAATATGTGGTTAACAGGGACATAAAGAATATGGTAAGGTAAGAGTGGTGACGGCAGTTCAATATACCCTGATCTATTAGCTGATCAAGTAAATGGATATATGGGGCACATATAAGCATGCCTGGGAACTCTCCGGGTTTCACCAGGGGACTCTGGGTGAAGCACCGTTTCCCAAGGTAACTCCTTTTTGCCCCCAGGTCGTGGGAACAGTGTATATTCCCTCCCACTCCATACCCAGTCAAATATGGGGTTAGCCCAGGACTGGCCCAAGACACTGTCCTGCCTGAGTCCAAGGATGAAATGCTGCCCCCATCATGTGGTACATGATAATGAATAAACTGCTCTCTCACGCTATCATTCACGCTCTCTCAATGTCTTGGTGACTTGGGATGAGGGTCACATTTCTTTGGATAATTTGACTTCCTATTTAAATAATACACATTTTAATTTTGTTTTGACTCCAGCTGTGGATAGTTTTGTTTTGACTCCTGCTGTTGATTTTTTGGACCTCAAGTTACTTTATTTAGGCTTGGGTCACAGATTTGTTCGAAGACATTCTTTAAACCGATGGATTTCAATGGCTTTAGTGAGCAGACCGGTTACCACCAAGATTTAGGTGGAATGGCTTCAATGAGAATGATTGTAGAGAACAGGCTAAGATTGTGAAAGGTAAGTTGATGGAAAAAGAGATCTGATGGCAAACAATTAGATACAGTTATAGAAGAGGTATGTTGTTTAGATAGGAATCATTTGGTAATGGACAAAAAAGTAATAATTTGGAGTTTTTGTTCATTATCCAATACAATTTCCAAGCACTTACCATAAAAAAGATTTTTGGGAAACACTGGTCCATCTTGTTGCAAGATATTAACCCCTTAATGACAAAGCCCGTACATGTACGGGCTCAAAATGCATTGTTTTCAATGGGTTTAGGCCATTGTCCTTAAGGGGTTAAAAGATTGCTAATCACAGATCCTATAAAAGCTAAAATTCGTAAAATTATTTTAGCTTCCAGCATGGTAACAGAAAAGGATATGAATTCACCTCCCTGGGCCAGTTAGGGGACATCATCTACCCAACAGAGCGACAGCCCCGCAGCTACCCATGACAATGCTCTAAAACGGAAGTCGGAAAGTGCACAACTCCCATGATTTTCAGGCCACCGTTCTGTTCAAAACCTGGCAAGGACTCCCAACATTTGTATCGTTGCCTGTAGGCTTGCATCCAGACCTAAACCATCCACATCTTTTCAAGGGTCAGACATTTAACAACCATATCTCTGTATTTGTTCTTTTTTAAAAAGTCTTCAACGCTACATGTAATTATTTTGCAAATATGCACGATATTAAACGTGGTTTAAATATTTTGCTTATTAACATTTTTTAAATGGACCTGCATTCCGAGCACTTATAATCATTTCATATTGGGAGACATTGATGGATTGGTTTTATGTTATCTTTATAGTAGGTAATTGTTCTTTTATTTCTAAAGATTTCTGAGTTGGTATCCCCCCCCCACCTCCCGAACTAAGCTATTTTGATTAATGAGCCTCCTATTACCGCCTCCTAGGCATCTCATAAAACCAAAGAAAAATATCTGATCATCTGTGTCATTAGTTACACAGCAAATACCATTTCAACAAATTCATATCAGAGAAAGAATTCATTGCTTTGTACGCATGCCTACTGGTATGAATGCGTGTGGGTACGTATACGGCGGCAAGAAAAAGTGAACCCTTTGGTATTACCAGCATTAAGGAAAACAAATTAAAAATAATAGAAATAATAAAATATATATATAAATATATATATTCTCTAATAGCACTGTCACCCTCCCCTGACAGCACTCCAAATAAAAAATATATGGAAAATATGAATATATTTTTATTGCCGTATTTGTTGCGGTATCTATTACATGTACTTTTAATATTTATTCTTACTTGGCCCAACTTTTTCCTTGCTCGTGGGAGACAGTTTACAGTTTTCAATCATCCTGTTCATAAGCAAAACATTTTTCTCATTTTTTTCCCCTTCCAAAATGGACACGGAGGATGACTTGGTGATGGAGATAGTCAAGCACAACAACACATGGGTAATAAATCTTGTCACACTAAGTTGTTCACATCAAAATTACTCAAAGTAATCGTCATGTTCCATTATTAGTAAAAAATGTAACATGTCACTTTGTACCACTGTGTAACACTCCTTAAAAGTTCTGCAAGAAGAAAGAATGGAAACTTTTACACTGTTAATTATATTCAATAATGGATTTTTTTATGGATCAGTAAGATACAGGCATCAGTAATGCGTATTCACTGTTCACATGTTTCTACTGCAATTTCCCCTTGCAAACGAGCTCAGGTTTAAATTCACTACAAAAATAGCTGCCAACTGTCTAATTAAAAAAACAGCCAGGACTGGTTGTCGGGGCTGTCCCGGCATATGTCCAGTTTAATGTTACTCATCCCTGCAAATTCTCCTGTGACCCATAGAACCCTGGAAAAGCCCTGCTTTGGGAAAAAGTGCCACAAATGACATCATACTTCCTCTGGTAGACAGTTGTGACACTTTGCAGCCTGGACAGTGTGACATCATATCATGGAAGGGTAAAGGACCAAGCTGCTCTGTAACAACATACAAAGGAAACTACCTATTTTAGGTAAAAGAAATAAAATGACACTGTATAAGAACACTGTATTATTATACTGAATGCAAGCAGCAATGGACGGCCGGGTCCTGGGCAGGCATGTAGATGTTCGTGGGAAGAGATCGCACTGCCAAGAACAGGAATTCTATATGGACCGCATACGAACGCTACATCAAATTTACCCTTTTAAAGAGAGGAGTGCAAATTTGCTCAACATTCCCCGGAGCAGCTTGTGCCCAGCGTTAGTGTCAAGTACACAATATAAGTCCCATTAATAAATGATGCCATCAGCACATGATAGAAGGGAGTGAATTGTCGTGAAGCAGCAAATTCTGAAATATGCCTTAACATTTATTCCATTAAACTCAATGAAGAAATCTAAGGTATTAAATCACTTGAAAAAACATTAAACTTTATAACGTCCAATGACACTGTTCTGTAGAACATGAAGTTTAATGATATCTTGGAGCGTGCAGAAACAAATAAAAATAAAAAGAGATGAATAGGCCAGAAGTGGAAGGGAGGTATAAACACGAAGCATGGATTCATGGAAAGTCAATGTATAGGGAAAGGGTAGCATTTCTACTGTTGGATTCTCAATTCATATTTTTCTCATAGACACCTCCGTAAAATGTTTGCACTTAAGATGGTCAAAAGAAAGGCTGCCACATTTGTTTTCCTACAAAGTAAAATCAACAGGTGACAAGCAGAAAGAATTATAAAGTGATGCATAGGCACATTATTTGAATACAAGACGTAGGTAAAATGATGTCATGTAGTTGGTAAAGTATATAATCTTCAAGCACTTCTACAGATTTTACTTTTAGTTTTATTTACCCGAAATGTGTAGTAAAAAAGGATGGAAAATACAGCCATAAAAAGGTTTTATTGGCAGCCAGCTGATGGGAGACGATGAAAGGAAATCACTCAACGCAATGTCAAACCCTACGGATCTGTGTAATGGACAGGCTAACATGGTTACTTCACCTCGATGTGAGATAATGAAAGAAGATTAAAAAGAAAACCCCCTATTGTTCCCCAAACCCCATACCTCTCCAGCTCTCTCTCTTTGTATTGAAGGAAAACCTCAAACTTAATTAGCCCAAAGGACGAATGCCTGCTGGGCCAGCCAGGGTTCTGCATAAAAGGCAGGTTGATTTCAACATGGAGGGCTGGCCCAACGTGAGCCTTAACAATGAGCCGGCATGGTGCGGGAGGCGGATGCTCAGGAGGGACATGTAACACGATATTATATGGCTAGTAGTAGGGAAGCAGCCATCACCACATGTGCCATGGAATGGTAAGAGATAGTAACTGAATGTTTTGGGTATGTTTGTAAAAAGTACATGGCGTGGTGGCTGCAGGAGGTGGCAGGGTGCAAGGGGTGGTGCTGGATGTGCACGAAAGACAGTGGACAAAAAGTCCAAGCACTCCCCTGGTATTAATCAAGTTACCTTCAAGACTATCCACTAGTTTATCCACTAAAATGGGAGCCTGGAGCATAGGTGCGGGTTCAGATCCCTGGCCGTCTAGGTTTACGAAGGTGTAAACTTGTGAAGAAACTTTCAATAGCAAGAACGAGGACGATGTTCCCATGTAATGCATAGATCAGGAGATGAGATGACTTTCAGGAGATCTCCTTGCTTTAACCATGCAGCATGCAGGGCAAGCTCCGCACTTCTTGCCAGAGAAACTCGCCTGGGTTGACCCTTCTTCTACATTTTGAGCTCTGGCTTTAGAATGAACTCAATGTTGTTCCTTGTGTGGTGTAATTGTATATCACAATGTTTGTTCTCAGCTTAATTAACTAATGCTTGGAAAAAGCATCCATATTATTTCTAGCATGAAATACGTTAATTAAATCCATTTTAATCATAGTGAGCAAGTTATCAGCATTCAAAGGGCTACATAAGCAATATGGCGGACAAGCGGCTGACAAGTATTTTAAACAAAAACCAGAGCAGAGAAAATTCTACGGTTAGTTTCACAAAACAGAGACAATAACATAAGAATTGAAAAATCAATATTGTAATAAAAAATGCTACATGAAAATTACAGGGTTTTTTTTACGACGGCTAAAACAAACATAAATTTCAGGAAAATCAGAAATCGGTGATAATCTATTGAGGGAAATCTGTCAATGTACAATTTTACTTTTTCATTACAGAGACTGCTGTTGAGGCACTGTGTACAAGAAGGGTTTTTATTACATATCAGCCATAATGCAGGTGACAAATAAAATATCAGCGGTGGAATACAAGCTTTGCTACATAGTCCAACATATTTGCCAAGCGTATAGAAAATAATACAGTATATCAAACAGGTGAAAAGCGCAGGCTTGCGTCACGAAACGGCTACATGAGCTGCAACATAAGCAAAGTCGTAGGCTAAGAGTGATGAGAGTCGACACTTAACATTCACCCTCCGCAATTTGAACGCTTATTATGGACCAAATTTCTACGGCAATCCATTCACCACAATCGCAGAAGATTTTCCTCTCAATTTTTTAACAGTCAAAGAGAGCTGGAATTAATCATGCATAAAACTGCTTTTACGTAAAATGCTTTTTTCGTATTCACCGTGCTATAATGATATACTTAGAAGAGAAGGGAGAGGGGAAAAAATCCCATATTAAAATAAAATACACAGATGGCGCAATCAAAGCCTTGGTAACGTGTTTCAGTTACAAATGTTTACTATCTTAATAGGAAAAGCTTGAAAAGTGTAGAAATGGGAACACACGCAGATGTTGCTTTTAAATTTATCTATGGAATTATGGCTTTAGACTTTATAGGACATTTTGTAATGAAGAGTGTATTTATCTTAAACCGTTTTCTAATTGTTGTAATCCTTGTACAAATAGCACTTTATAGTTTAAATCACAGTCTTGGGGAAAAATTAAATCCCAAATATTTTCTATAACTTTTACATTATGTAGGAGAAACAATTGTGCTTTTCTCGGTTAACTAGAGTTTCATGTAGTTCTTTTTTGTGGTTTTAAGGGATATAATTATAGATTTTTTTCTAATTCATTTTCAGTAGGAAAAACTACCTACTGTTTAAAAGCGATTATTTTTGTTTTGTTCTTTTCACCGGTTCTTCATTACCCTAATGGTGTCCTATAGGTAAAGTTCTAAAAGGAAAGAACAATAATCATCACAAAAGTAGATCTCTCCTCCAAATTGGCCGATTAATTAGAAACATGGCCAGTTTTAAAACACATTTTTAGCGGTGCACAAGGGCGCTGCCATCTCATTACAGTCCATAAGGGAGTTGAGCCTCTGACACTCAATATGGACAGAAGCAAGAAGTAAAGGACTGAAGTATGTGCAACAGAGTACAGCGGACACTGGTTCATGTGGAGAATTTAGCGCCTATACATGTTATAGTGAGTGTGTGCAAGTAGGAGACAAGGGGCCAAAGGGCCGCTCAGCTGTACCTGCCCCCCGGCCCAAAAGATGTCAGTCCTCTCCTGACCATCAGGCCGCCCATATGCAGTCACATGCAGTGGTGTATTTTGGCTGGGTGGTGTCCTAGCGCACCAGCTACCCCCAGCACTCACTCCATTTCTGCCATCTTCTATACAGAGGACCAGGTTATAGAGTCAAATCCCATTCTGTGGCCTCTTACGGATGCAGGGCTAGGGGGTAAGTTTGCTATGGGGGCTGCACTGGCTAGGCACAGGCGGTCATAGCGTTAATTGGTACATTTAAAAGGCGAAGGTCTGATGCTTTAGCTTTTGTGTTCAGTTTTCGGTGCTTTGGTCTCTAAAGCCCCACAGCGGTAACCCTTATTCTTCGGGGCCAGATCTACACTGTTGCCAGCAATGGGTATGTGTTCCGCTTTGCCGTATCTGGGGCAGAGATTTCACGGCATGAGAAGTGCTTCTGAATGCAAGTGCTTATTGAAAAACAATCCTAAACAGGTGGGAAAAGCAGCCTGGAGACCGCACCGCACAACGTGACAGCGGTCTACTTAGGAGATGAATGAGACTCTCCCAATGATAAGGTCGCAGTCAATCTGAGAGAGACCTTTTTTAAATTAGCAAAATGTTATGCTGCTTTAGTAAGTGTCACTGTAAGCCCCGGACTATGAAAAATGTCTAGGGCTGAACGAAAAAACAGAGTTTAACACAAAAAAACCCAAAGCTTTGTATTAAAGCATTTTATTCGGCCTGAAGGTTGAGAGTAAAAAAAACCGTGTATTATCAGCGATTAATCTGAACTGGGCAGCTACTGCGCCACGTGGACACCCCTTCAATTATTACACAGCAGCTGCTGTGATACGATCATCCTTCAAGCGTCCAAACAAAACCAAAAGGCCTTTCCCTCCAGTGGGGTGTTTATATTAAAACAGCATAAATCACACATTGTAAAGGAGCTACACAACTCATTTGATATTCACTTGTAACGGATTTTTTTTCCTCTAGTATCAGAATATAATTATCTGTGATAAATTCACTTGCTTTGGGAATACAGCAAGGCTACAGTATTCATATAAAATCTCATACACCCCAACGCATCATTAAAGGGGATTTATCGTCGCACATATAATCATATTCCATTTAAGCGGAAGCTTAGACTGATAAGGGTCACGTTCCTTATAGTTGTCGGTTTGAACAAATTTCAGTGTTTTTGGGCTGTTATAGACTATTTACAATCCTTTTCTCCCGGGACTCTTCTTCAGGTATGGACTACAGTCAACTTTACTGAACCACACACAATAAGTGGATTTTATAAATGACAAAATTGACCAATGTACTTAACATTTGCAGAATACAACTAGTACTTTACATAACACAACGGTATGCGTCTAAACTATTAATTCAAAACCAATTCAAATTTATTCAGGTTTATTAACAATATATTTTTTTCTGAAAGTCTGCTCCTTGCAGGGGAAGACAGTAGAGTTCCTGCAGAGATGACCCAGAAACCTAGACTGCAATGTGACCTTCATGTGCCACTTGGGCAACAGAACATTTTAGGATTTGCAAGTTAAAGAAATACATTGCGCAAAAAAAAAAAATTAGAATACTGATCAAGGTTTCACAAAAATGTAATCTTTTTAAACTCATTTGAACTTAACAACACTAATGTTCACTAAAATGCCCAGGTAATAGAGTATGACTCCACTCTGCATCACATATATGCAACTGCCACTCTCTGTTTAGTAGATAAGACCCTCCTTCCTTAGTTTTTTCTACCTTTTCACCTTCCAAGCCACACTTGCGTGTTAATACGCATCCCACTGCACTCCCACAAGTAAAGACTTGGTTGTCCTAATATTCCCATAACAGTTTTACATCTTCTTTCTAGGGAGTCTGTTCACAATCTTTGAAAAATTAAAACAAAAGGTCCTTAGCGATGCCAAAGTAGTAATGAATTTTACTCGGCCACATATAAAAGTAACAGAGTTCCTGAAACGGCAAACATTCAGAATGGTGAAAAAGACTTACGTCCTACAAAACTGTAGTGAGTAAATACACAGACACGCACAATATACATACGTCTTCTGAGGAATACTCTATTGGGCGCCCGTACAGGCTTTTAGGCTCCTGGTGCCGTAACTTGTTGCACCTTAAGGGATTACAAAGGCCGGTCGAGTGAGCCTATTGGTCGCCTGCAGGGTCTTCCTCTGGCATCAACCAATTGGTTGATGCCAGATGAGGTCCCTGTAGGGGACCACTAGGCTCATTCGCACTGCCCTGTAACCCGTGATGGCGAACCTGCGGATTTTCACTTCTGTGAACTGCCGCGATGCCAAGGTAAGTTAGAAGGGGAAGGGACCGGGGAGATTAGTGGGCGAAGATGAAGACGATCATTAAGATCTTCGTGTTCTGAGGCTTTGTCTTCGTTTTACTGCCGCTGTCTTCTCTTCAGCGTGTCTTCGGAACGAACACGAAAACGTACTCTTCATGTTCGTTTCCATGTTCGCCCGAAGATGAATGCACAAGTCTAATAAGAACTATTAAGCCCACATTTAAAACCATAAGAGGACCCTGCAGTGGACCAATAGAGTCGTTTGTACGGCCCTTTGACTCCTGACGGCGAACCTATGGCTTTCCGCTCCCATTAACCCCTGCAATGCTGCGTAGATAAGGTAGGCTAGATGGGGAAGGGACCAGGGAGATTAGTAAACGAAGATGAATGCACAAGTTTAGTTCATACACAGCGGTTTTTAGACCTTCAGTGTTGGTGTACAGGTCATCCTCAGGGTGACTTCTTGATCATGACACCGTCTACGTGTTTATTAAATGGAAAAATATAGGTGCATAGAAAACCCCTTTAATGCTTGGTGCGAAAAATACGGATATATGATGTATACTGCGTCTAGCAGTCACGACTCTGCTTTAACAGGATTCCATTTTCAATTTTATGAATCACTTTATTAGTGCAAATACAAAACGGTGTTTAGGTGATAAAAAGTCAAAAGGAGTAGGATGAGTACTTTAAGTAGAATTTAAAACTGTATATTAAAATTCCTCTATCAACACCATGATGTTAAATGGCCGTAGGATGCAAGTGATTCAGGATCTGTTTAGTCTGACGTGAATTAAGTCTCTCTAACAGTAGTTCATTTGAATCGTTAGAAGCTTGGTGTTAGTGTGCGTCACGCAGAAATACCACAGCTACACCCTAAAGTTACCTTTCCAAATCCTATCACTTCATTTTAGTACTTAGAAAAACAAAGCAAATATATATTCACACACACACAGCAGTGTGAGCAACCATGTTAACAGCCTGTTTGAAAGAGATTTCAAGTTATTACGTTATTCCTCCCCTTTTGTTACTTCGCCCCTATGGTGGAAGTTGATTTGGGCAGAGATTGTAAAGGTGGGGAAGGGGGAGAAAAAGGGAACATGAGTACATACGCTAATTCTGCCACTTTCAGCTACACATCTCTGCTTTTTTTCTTCTGTACTTCCTAGCTAAAGATACAGAAATTACACTGAATGAAAAGAGCGGCACAGGAGATATTACTTTTCAAAATGCTTTCGATTATTCGGGAAAATGTGAAGGTCACATTTCCCTTTTAAGTGCAAAATAACTGAACTATACACTGTGCTATGCAAATTTGCTAGTAATACATCACTCTTAAATTGTCTAAATGTGACATCGTAGTTTACTTCTCTAAACCGTCTACATAGTTCTCATTTCAAGCGACTTGCCATTAAGCCAGCACTTTTTTCCCTGGTAACTAACAGCAGACATCTGATGATGATGATATATTTATATATAATTAAGCCAGACACATAAAGGCCTCCACTCTTAATAAATATTATACAGATATATGTAACTCGGAATGAGTAGACAATGGAACACCGTCATCTTACTTCAGAAGGCACCAAGTCCTTTAGCTTCAATATCTTTTGATATAGTCCCTAGTATTGAATCTGACTTGCAAAGTAAGACAGACACGACGAAGATCAATTCATCAGAACGGGAGCTTGAGAAAGCGTAATCTCTTCTATGGCTGATTTAGTACAGTTGACTGGTTCATTTGGGAGAAGCAAATGAAAGCATCTTACAATCCAATTAGCACTTAAGTGCAATTAAATATTAGCGGCTGGGATAGTCGATGGAGACACGGCTTTGATCTCGCTATGAAAAGTGCTCTTCCATCAAGTTGCTGGTGTGATTGTTCGTTAATTAATTCTAATTATAAAGCTATGTCTGGCCCACCATAAATTGGAGCATTTTACTGTATTTAACACAATGACCTGGCTAGGATTTATTTTCCTTTGTGCCGGACGGGTTACTGTATCCATTTTGAACAAACAGAATGCAGGAGACTGGAGAAGATACTGTATATTCACGTACAGGTCTTCTGAAGCTGAGAGAGGGGGTTATGGGATGTGTATACATTATATATTTCATGGTAGGGAAATTCTTGTACAAGAGCTCATAGTGGGAAACTAGAGGGTCAGAGTCATAAATATAATATGAGAGAGAGAGTATAAAAGAGGACTGACAAACTGGGAAAATTCACATTGCGCTGGTGCCAGTTGCTTACCTTTAAGCGTAGGGCTGCTGGCTAGATATGCGCAGCTGCATGCTGCAAGAGCGTACAAGCATAGCATGCGGCCGCGTGTTGATCCCCAGTCCGGCTCTGACTTCTGCACTGAGCGGCATTGGCTATGTGGAAGAACGGGCAAACTACTACATTGACTTGGTAATACAGGCACTAAA
Organism: Spea multiplicata; assembly: GCA_009364415.1. Lineage (NCBI taxonomy): Eukaryota > Metazoa > Chordata > Amphibia > Anura > Pelobatidae > Spea > Spea multiplicata. The sequence continues at coordinate 41,233,062 of VKOC01000001.1, forward strand.
AACACCACCAGCCCGATACGCTAGCATGGAGAGTCTGTACGTCTGAGTTGTCTAATGCATGTGTTTGTCTATTCCATTAATATTCTCTTAATATGTGCTAGATAACCAGATTAAGGCAAATGATGTTTTATTAATATCAACAATATTCCAATTTTTTTTCATCCCGACCATAAGACTAGACAAAAAGTCCAAGCAAGATTTCAGGTCTTACAGAACACAAAAAATTGGGCAGCATAGAGAGCATGAGTGGTTCTTGGACTTTTCCAATGGAATGAATGATTATCATGTTTTAAATGGACAATCTCACTTTACACTAAGAATCAATCTTTCTAAAATGATATTTTGTATATTGTTCATATATATTAACGAGTAAAGCCCTATTCAGAGCTAAATAAATATGTTCCATGGAGAATTAAGTTCCCCACATAGCATGTTTCATCTAAACGTAGGCTAATTAAGGTTAAGAATAAAGTATAGTTCATGTTTATGCCATATATACATTATTAAAAATATTCCCTGGACTACAACTTCTTGATCAAATTAAACTATATTTAATAAAAAATGACAGAGAGCAGAATGTGCGCAACAAACAATTTCAATGTAAACCCCTGGTACTTCAATTCAAAGCATAAGATCAAGGGGTTCCTGGAAGAATGTAGAACTTTGAAATCTTCAAACTCACATACTAGTGACTTCTCGTGTTTCTTTATATATCCCATGATCAAATGATATGTAGCTTTGGTGTTATCATGTTGTGAAATGTATTCTACACATCAAGGACTGGATTTCCCATTAGACAGTATAACATATGCAAAGACTGATGCCTGGCAACCAGTGGCCACATGGAAAAAACAGCTTGAGGAAGCAGTAGATGAAAAACCACCACTGTATATGTATGCATGCAGATATGGTATATATATATATATATATATATATATACACGTACAAATGGATACACAGTGTATAAACTGTATATTCATCAATTCCTAAAAATATGCATATATTCAAATATACACATAAAACTACCAAGTATCTGCCAAGGCAATACACATCAAAATAAATAATAAATTATTAACGGGCCTCGATGATAATGAAGACTATTATGTTCTTTTAGGAGGACAGTTAAGCTGTCCAAGCTAGTCCTCTACTGGGATCTTTGTCAAGAGCTTCTTGACAGAAGTCCAAATATTGTAGAGGACCACAGCAGTGTCTGGACTCTGCCAATGAAAGTTTAATCAGTACCACTATCACCGAGTACTGAGACAGATGGAGCGATACAGAGAGACAGACACATCATACCCAACTACGCTGTCATTATGTCACCAAACAGAAGATGTTAGTATAATAGGCAACTCTGAGTATAACATAACAATTTGTCCCGAAAATTCCACTCATATATATATAAAATTATTACGGTACTATTGCAAAATTTCCCCAACATTTATTCTTTGAAGTGCAGCTTTCATTGGTCCCCAGACAAGCGACCACCACTTATGTGTGCGCTATACCACTCTGTGTATTACGAGTGTCAGCCCCTGGTTGGTTCACATAAAGGATATTAAATGGTGCATGCAATAGACTGCAAGATTTATCAGAAAAAAGGCAAAATGTCATGAAGATGGATAGGAAAGTAGTTTATAATAAAATCTGCAGAGAGCTTTAAAATGGCCCATTTTGTAAACGTCATTTTTGTGAATACTGTCAATGATAAATTAGTTTCCTGATCCCAACCTTACACATTATATGAAGTTTCTTCTTCTCACGTTCACGCTATAATACGGAAGGCTGACCCTGGGACATGTGCAGTTACATCAGTGAGATTTCTTGAAGACACTTCACCAACTGAACTACGTATTTTGCAGGGCCAAAAAGAGAGGTCTGAATATTTAACGTATACTAATGAATGTATCAGGGTCAATAAGATACAGTCACTCTTGGGGAATTCGTGTTAACTTTATGTTCTGTAAGACATCTAAGCATCTGACCTTTAGTTTTAGAGTGTCAGAGCAAATACATAATGCAAGCCCTGTGGGTATCAATGCTGGGGGTCACACAAAAACCTAGAAGATTACAAGGAGTGTAAGTCCCAAATGACAGCGCTATCATGCAAACTGTCGTTTGTAGTGAATTATTCCAGACACTATCTGTACAAAGCATATAGGCGTATTTTAAATAATACATTGCAACAATAGGAGAACGCTGACGTATATTGCTTGCAACAATTAGATGTCTGTCGAGTAATATAGATCTGGATGTACAGAGACTTGTACTTTCCCACATATAGCCCTACTGCTCTGGTCTTCATTGAATTTCAATCAAAGATTAACTTGATGTCCAAATATCCTTTTTAAGTTAGAGCCAAACAGTATTGACCTGTGTGGAACCAACGCCATCGGAATAATGCAAACATAAGCAAGAGTACAAGACGGAGTGATTAGCTAGAACTATAAATACAATGTATTTCAGGAGGAGGCTAAGTAGTTTGTGTAGGAGAGCAGACGTTGCTGCATCATTTTAAAGTGTTCTTAAGAAAGGTTACGCGTTGAAGCATCTTGAGCTCTATTCCTTGAACTATTTATTGGATGCCCTCTAGTGGTAGGACAGCAGAACTGCAAATGAATTATAGGTTTACGTTAAAAGCAGTCTGTTTTGATGGACACACGTATCCAACATTTACATAAAATTAAAAAATGCTATTATTTTTTTTAATTTTAAGAAGATTTTGTCAAGATGTGAATAAGACAAATCAATTTAAAAAAAAACGAAACAGCTAAAAGGCAAATTTATTTAAGGTGTACTATTAATGTGAAAGCACCACAGGCTGTGTGTTTTATGAACCGGCAGTTCCTACACAATCAGGATGTATATATAAATTGAGTCCCTGTAGCAATTTATCATTTGGTAAGAATTGCCTGTATTTCATGGGAAATGTTACATTCTAGGATCTATTCAAAGCCATTTCTGTTTAAAAGACAAATAATCAGGATGACTGTGCCAGAAAGAAAAACGTCCAAACAGGATATTAATAAATTAGCTTAAGACCACAGGAAGCAAACTTTTAACATAAACAAGAATGGAAATATTGCTTTTTTTATGGCGTACTAGGTGCCACTCACTTAACAATTCATCATAGAGTCCAATGCTGAATGATTAGGCTTCTAGACAGCATCCCAATAGCGCATTCTTAATTAGCATGAGCGCAAGCATACCAACATACAGAGAAAACGGCTCCGATCTATCTTCCTGTCACACCTAATACATGTCCAGTAAACAGAATGCCAGCGTATTTCATGGCAGGTAATGAAAAATAAAATAGCTTGATGCAATTAGATCTGGATAACTGTATCCCTATCAGAGTTAATGGTCTCCTAATCTTGCAAAATGCAAACAAATCGTAGGACAGAAAGAGTAGATATATATAATATATACATATACTCAAAAAACACTCACGTGAGAATGAACATATTATAAGATTTTACTCTTTCTAAGTGGGTCCTGTTATTCCGTAACATCTATCATGTGCTTTGCTGTGAGTCATAATTCCGTGTCTTGAGCACAGTTAGCATGAACGCCAACAATTTAAAGAGACACTCCAGTCATCATATGCACTTTAATGCAGATGATAGGTGAGCGGGCCCCTTTAAATGTTAATTTTTTTGCAAATGCATAGGGGGTTCTGTAGGGTCCTCTCTAATACATTTGTCCTCTATACCCTGCCCCATCTTAATGCCCACCCGGAGGAGCATTCGACTGAATACGACTGTACATCTTCATGCATGTACTCCCCTTTATGTCATCTCCAGCACTGGCCCTGGTGGGCATTGCATGCATGCAGCCCGCATGCGTAAGGTCTTCCCATTGATTTAAATGAGGACACTTTCTTGCCACTATCTGGCTGCTTAAACTGTCAATCAGTGGCAGGAATACTCCTAATGATTTTATTGGAAGCTTAAGCATCCTATCACTGGCAAGAGATTTCTGATCACGAAACAATAAAGACTTTATGTAGAATGGCTGCATATTCTGTTGTATTTATTTAATTTAAGAAACTCTCCAATTTCCCTTTTTCCCCCACCTACAAATCAAAAATTAAAGTCCTCAATGAGTGAGATGTTTTGGGTGTTATTGGTCCTCTTGAAGCATTATGTAAGCTTTTTAGGCATTCATTTTGAAAAGTACGTCCTAACTACATCGAGAAACTCGAAAGTGTGGTTGAGGAGCATCCAGGTAGATATGATGTTTAATGCGGAACACAAAAAATGACCGTTGTATTCTTTTCTTCCATGGACAGGTCCTGTTTCATAATAGACACGTAAGAAAACATGAAAAGACCAGACTTGAGTATAAAACGGTAAGAGACTGCAAACAACCAACGTTAATCCTAAGCAAGAAAGCCAGTGTGTCTGAGAAGTGGCCAAATTACTTTTAAAGAGTTTGGGAAACGTCAGGTTCGTTTTCAAACACATAGACAGTTTTACTCTCTGTAAACTACAAGTGACAAAACAGTAATGACTAAAAAGAGAAAAAGTTTAACAAAAAAAAAGCACATCACACTGCTAGAGCCGCTTAATAACCCAGGGAACGGTTTCAACAAATCCAGTGACAAAACAAGAGAAAATCAACTTAAGCAGAGAGGACGCCTCGTCCTGCTTACTGATTCACAGATTGTAAAGTAAATATTATACGGCACTTTAACCAAATAACTGTCACTGTGAGACACATACTTGTATTAGATCAGGGCACATCCAAAGGGTGTATTCAATAATCGCCTCACTGACTTCACCATTATGAAGGTCTCACCCCGGTGGGCTTCACAATTTCTTCTCACAACTGTGGCCTATGGACAGCTGTTCAAAGCCTGGGACTTACACTCCAGACTGTCTGTACAAAACATGTTCATTACTAGGACTGTATGAAAGAACAAGAGGTCATCCACTGAGAAGGCGACAAAAGGGAATTCTCTTCCTATGGTGGTTTTGTTATTCTTTAAATACAGGCTAGGTTATTATTTTTAGCAAAGAAGAATATACAGGGATATAATGTTAATAAGACATGCTTAGTAATAGCTGATACAGTAAGAGATCGGGTCAGAAATTATTTTTTTGAGGCACAACTGGAAGAGGTTTTTGCCTTCTTCTGGGTCAATATCATAGAACTTGACAGAACTTGGGTCTTTTTTTTTATCCCAAACCCAAATTACTATGTTACTAACTTAAATGGCTCTTTTTAGTACTGAAGAGCTATAAGAGGGCTACTAGAAAACCCATGACCGGGGATAGTGCACGCACTGAGCTTTGTAGGACTTCAACGAGAGTCCTTCACATAATGACCGTGGCTGAAGGGTCACAGCCACCGAGCTCCAGTGTGTTTAAAAAATATAGGACACAACTCTTTATTTGGCCCACCAGAGGAGAATGTTAGAAATACAGTTTAAGCATGATTCTCTCCAGTGAACATAGCATGCTATAAATATCACGGAAAGAATTACTCTCAAGAATCAGAATATATAATGGCAGTGATAAATGTATAGCATATGGGGGATAAAAAGCATGTAATGGCAGGAATTAATACAGCATGATTAATGTTATACTAAAACACGCTAAAGATAACTGATGTTTTAAAGGAACAAGAAAGGTAATAAATAGTGGGAATTGAAGTTCATTCTTAGTGCTGTACATATCTTGGGAATTCTGATCTTATTAGTTTATTGGGGTTTTCCCCCCAATTACAGGCCTTATAAACCCCAGATGTACAGCATCTTACAGCTAATATCGGAATGGGCTCTCTGTCTTTCGATACGAATTGATATAGAACACATGTACATATCTTAAGTAATAGCAAAACATATTGCATATCCTCAGTATGCATGATGTAATATATATATATATACGCAGCCATGAACATAGTTAAATGTGCTGTTCAAAAAAAACCCGGAGTTTCTTAATATGTTCGGAAAAGATTGCCAGTCTTTTTATTCTGAAAACACAGATAAGAAAGCATTTGAACCTGCCAGTGTCCTCTACTTGTTTCACTTTGTAACAAATTCGATTTTCCCCGATGAAACAATTTTAGTACAGAATTTGCCAATTGAAAAAGTGATATGGGTGACGCTCCTGCTATCAAATATTCTGTAGGTCTTTCAAACATTTCTGTTTTTATACTATGAAATTACTTTCAATAAATACATGTACACATAGACACTGTGTAAGCAAAAGGAGAGTTGTGATTGTCTACTGCTTTCTAACAGGGATAACACTAGATGAGCATAAGGTCCGTGGCGACTAGCCTCCGGGCTCATATAGTACATCAGCGTGAGTGTGTTGCCTTCAAACATTTCATTTATTTTTTAAACAAGTTACTGTCAATTGCTCTGGTGGGTTTATCCCTCTCGTTGGCGGCTCTTCAGCATCAGAGTGGACATAGACGTAACTGGGGACTTTTCACGGCAGGCTACCTGGAGCTCTCCCCCTTCTGGGAGAGTGGCTTTTAAGAGGGGTTAGGGCTATCTGTGTGCGGAGGCAGCCATAGCCGTGTGTGGCATGTTGCTTAACTGAGCATAGGAGCAGGGCTAGCCCCAGACAGTCTTAAGTGGCCAGAGAGAATAACGGAAAGTGGGTGAGGAGTGGGCATCGCCACATACCCTTGCCCCTGCCTGAAGCGGATGGGATGCATTGAAATGTTCTTTATGCCTTTTATGCATGGATATAATGTCTTAGGTGAGGATGGTGGCCTTGGAAGGAGCGGCTGGGGGCATTGGCCTAGTTTACGGTAAATACATCCCTGGCCTGAAGAAGGCAGGAACTGACCTAGAGCGTTCCCAGAAAGGCACACACCATTTTTATGTGATTATGTGCCATTTAATTAAAATAGTATCTCTCATTTGCCTGTCCATTCAGATACAGTTTACTTGGAAACCATATTCTTAATGGAAATCAAACGCTGGATAATTGACAGCTCCTGGTCCTAAAAAAAAGCTCATCTATATAATACTATATAAATATTGTACTTATTGCAGACAAGAAAGAGTGGTAAAGCTGCTTTATGGTAGTGCTGCGCAGGGAAATGGTAGCGCTCGGACAAGCTCAACAGAATTATTGCCCGAAACAAACAGCAGGAACAGGTTCTCCCAGGAAAATAAAGAAAAATAAACAAATAAGGTACATCGTGGACTTCGGACTGCAATGGTAATGATGACAAAGTAATTTAGAAAACTCGCACAAGCAACAAAGTACAAGAACATAAAAACACGCAGGTGAATTAGGATAAAATATACGATGATCATCTTTGGGATCTGAGGATGTGCCGCCTCAGCAGATTGCCCGGTGCGAAAAGGTTTTTACAAAATGAATTCTGAGGTCTACGTCCAGCAAACGATAACACAATTTGCAGCCGGCAAAAGCTTTCCAGCTGCTGTAACTAAACTAAGTGATACGGCTGCGGCTCCACGTGGTATTGGTGATACTATTAGAATCTAATGGCATCGGGTCAAAGTACATGCTCTTTAAATGTCACTTGTGGCTTTCATCTATGCCACCAAACAAAAGCTGCAATTACATTTACTATATATACACAGCGATAGAGAAACTCCACTGAGCTTCATGGCAGCATAGACCATGTCAGTAACCCTTCAGACACTGTACCAAACTGCTGTCAACTGTATTAACCAAAAGCCAACACAGTTACTCTATTCTAATGTTCATTTATTTTTCTAATTGTATATCTCATAACTTAATCGTGCTCAAGAGTCAACATCCCAACATCGTCATAAAGACAAGGTTTCATAAATGCAAGGCTTTACAAAGAGGAGCCGAGCCCTATCCCTTTCTCTTTGACTGGAGGGGGACTATGAAGACTGGCTGGTGGTGGGATGGGGAATGTCTTGCTGCCAAGTTAAGTTCCTCGGCCAGTTTGCCAACTCCTAAATTAAGAGAGCAGCCAGGTTTAGGACCCGCAAAGGGATGGATCTACAAAACTCAACAAAAAATAAGTGGCAGCAGGAGACAAGTGCAAGACACAAACAAGATATTTAAAGGTCGGTGGGCTAGTTTCAAAAAGCATGCTGAATATTTAATCTTAATTGTATTAAATGGACTTATGTCATTATCACAGTCAGATGATGTCTTACGAACCAATTATAATTAACACTCTAGTTACTCACTACTAAAGGATACTTCTTGTTTGCAGGGACATATTTTATATATTAAAAAATATTAGATCATCGTATCATATTGTATTATTTATTTGGAAAAGATGGCCACAACAATCTGTTAATCAGCACTGCATATAATGGCACCTGGCCATGCAGACATCTTTCTCGTCTAATGCCACAATGGATCAATTCGCGAACCGCGTGGTCTCAACATCCCTGTCCCTCGTGTGCAATTTATCATTCCTTCCCTTCAACTTTCTATTTAAAATGTTATTTTAGGGTGATTTTGCATCTAAAAGGATAATCAACACTTTCAGAACTATACAAACTACTGCAAATGCCACAAACCACAGCCCTCCCCTCCTTGGATATTTGCCATCTGATTAAAGTAGGATTTTTTTCATTTTTGAATATATATTTAATAAGATTCCAACACACTCAGTAGAGCTGTACTGCTGAATAGGATCAACGTAACGACATGCAGTGGAAGGGATTGAAAAGCACTGATCTCGGATGATGTTTGTTAAATATGTTTAAAACACTGCAAACTGCAGGAGAAAAAAGCATGAAAAAGGGCAATTTGAGCATCATCTGGAGCAGCATTCCCATGTCTGGGCATTCTCTGGGTTTTGCCTGGAGACTTCGGGTTGAAGCAGTCCTTCTTCGGGTCACTGTGTGTCAGCCTGATCTCCTACCCGCATCTCACAACGGGGGTCTCCAGGTAGCCCAAGAGCAGATTAAAGACCAACATGGATTGGAATCTTACTGGAGGTTTGTTGGGCTATTCTACAGGAACATTGGATACATTCTGATGCAAAGTAATAAAACTGGAGTAAACATTCAAACCATTTAATGGAATATTTCACACTTTAAATGTTATCAGCTGATGCATGTATTGGAACTAGTTTGGCCTACAAAATATGGGTTCTTATGACCAAACAGTATATGCATTATTAAAGTTACCTTCGGGAGAAGCTGCAGCTCCCAATTTCCTCAGTGGTCTGCCTTGAAGCAGCCAATCAGTGGCAGCACAGCATCCCCATTGAAATTACTAGACCCTTCCTTGCAGCGAGTAAATCGCATGTAAGGAAATACGTTAAGCCAAACACATCTCCTGCACACACAAAAATTGAGGGCAGGTGTAGGTACATGAGGAGGATTTTTTTTCAGAATCTCCCCATGTATTTGTAAGGGGGACAACACAGAAATTGAAATGGACGGCTCAGCAATTATATACGTGAAATTGCATATGATGTCTGTAGTGTTCCTTTAATATATATTGCTGTACCTTATCACTGCAAGAAAACAAGAAGAAAGAAGTCCGCCACCTGGAGCTATTTAGTGCTCCGGTAGTTTGGATTTAAATAATATACAGAGAGATTGAGGAGAGACGTTAAACCGATGGAGGCCGAGACCTTCAGGTGAGTATTTATTCAGAGTGACATGGCTGTTGTAACAAAGAATAATTGCAGAAAGGTCACTCACCTTTTGTTCATCCAGTACACCCTGCGTGCACGGCCTATTACCAACTATTAACATCATTTATATTCCCCTTCCTGCCAGCTACGTGCTATTTTAAAACAAATGCAATCATTCTCTGGAATTACTTACTGGCAGCATTTTTATTTTTGCAAAATAATATATCTGGAGAAAATATAGTCTCCATTACAGTAATTTCTAGCAAAATACGACCTCAAAAGTCCTAAAGAAGCGAACTGAAAAAAATATTTCAAACAGCACTAAAAGATCGAAAGAAACGGTTAAAGGGACACTGCAGCCATCACCTTCTACCTTTATGTTTGAATGCAGAGAGAGAGATGTATGCATGGATGTTCCGGTGCTGGCTCGCTTGAGATTTTCAGGGGGTCTAAGGAGACCCCCACATGCATGCACAGTAATTGGACCCCATGGATTTTAGCTTTAAGCAGCCAAAACCAGCACCAAATGTGGGACTGCAGAGCGGGATGTTATGACGCAGCAGGTTGGTGGTTTTTTTGAGATAAAAAAGATAAATATTATATAATATATATACATTAATTGTTGGTGTGGCTGTTTTGGGGCAATAGCCTGTGCTTTTCGGGCTAAACAAAGTTCTAAAAGTAGCAGCTTCGCTTTACTTTTAAAGCCCCAACAGTGATGTCTATGAGAAACACTATGTTCCAATGCCATCTTCACATGGCAACGGGCCACTTAACTGGGTCAAATGGTTTAAACCAATTCTGGATGCATATATTTTTTATTTTTGTACTAAATTTTTTTTTTTTTGCACTGTAGAATGCTGGGACGAGCCCCTTAAAGGCTCTCACATGGTACTTAGACCGAGCAAGAACGCGATCTTCACTGAGATCTACAAAATTGGCATGTTACCAAGGCAACCAAAAGCCCAGGAAAAGCACATACAGCCTTTTCCATTAACTATTCTTCGGAAGAAACCTTTCACAGAGTAATTGAATGTTTCCACGTCTCTCTCTTCATTCCACAGGCGTTATTAGGTGGCTAACAATGGTTTTCTACATAACAGAATGACTGCAAATGCAAACTTAAAAGGCAGAAGGGTGTCTCGTGTAGCATTTTCTAATTGAATTACCTGTAGGTAATGTAGGTGCACAACCACGCACAGCATTATGTGGTTAATGCCTCTGAGACGTCTTATTTTATATTAGCAAACTGCTTTTGAAAGCATCAAGCCCAACATGTCAATCAGTATCCAGTACCGTATGCAACTATTATTTAAGAGCACCCTCAAACATACATTAACGCGCTGGTTAGTAAAATATGCTTTCTGTATTTATAGTGAATAATCTTAAAAGACACACAAAACTGTCTATATGTTGTGTTAATATTTTCAGCCTTGTCGAAACTATACATGAAATTAAATGATTTAAACTGAAATGAAAGCATTAATGCTAGATTTAGAGTCCCACACCAGTTACAGAATGCTAAAATTAACACTTATGTTGGGAGAAGATGTACAGAAGCATGCTGAATTATACTCAACACAACACCAGTATGAGTGAATGAATTAGTAAAATCATGCAGCTTGAGAGCTGTACAGCTGGATGAGTCCGGAATGTGATATTACATTTTATTTTTACATTTCAAAAGCAAAAAAAGTATATTACCTTAATGACTTTCTTGCTCTCCGTCAGTACAGCCGCCATGCAAGCTGACAAAATTAGTTCCTCCCTGTTGCGCCTATTCTTATTGTGAATTAAGTGGGACCTTAAAAAGGCTATTTTATTGTAGCCCCTACTTAATAGCCTTTTAAGGTGCTCCCCCCTTCATTCATGATGCACCTTAGTTAGATTATGAATTACGAGAGGTACTTAAAAAGCTATATAAGTATTGTATAGCAGACCCATATACTTTATAGCCGTTTAAGGACCCTCTTTAAAAATGACTTTTTCTTTAAAATGGCATCAAACTATAAGGGTGCGGACCATAATTGGGACAATAAGGGAATATTTTTCTCTGTTTTGCTCAAAGACTTAAGATAACAATTGTTCAAACCTTACTTTTCATATAAGTAAAGGTTTGCTGAACCATTTTCTTAAGGGTTAAAAATAAAGTTTAAAGTCACTAAGTTGCTAAGCCTTATCCCAGATCATAAAGGTCTTCAATGGGCCTTGACCCACTTAAAACTCACTATATTAGATCATGCTTTATTAGGGCCAGTCTGCCTGTCAACATAAGGTTTATGGTCGATATCTTGACCACGCAGGGCAGATCATTCTAGACAAAGATGTAGCTAATAGCAATATCACTTTAAAGACTTTAATGAATCCTGTCACCCAATCAAAGCATATTTTTCTACTGCTTTGGAAAGCCGTAAGTAAACCATGTGATTTCTTGGCCTGCGCTCTAACGCACGTGTGATAGATAAAATGCAAACACTCTCAAAAAAACCAAAAAGCAGATGTGACCCTCCGCACCGGGGGAACCCTCGAGATCCACAAAGAGATGGCAGATTCCAAACTTATATTCTTGCTAATAAAAGACAGAGCCGATGGCTGCGAAAACTGGAAAATATAGAGATACAATAGCAAAAATATGCTTAAAAAAGGAAATGGATATAACAGCGCTATCGTTTCTTCCCTATTAGTTGGAGTGAGTGATATAAAACAGATAAATAAAAAAAAGAAATCTTGATACATAATTTAAAATCTACTGCCTTTTGGCTTCTAGGAATCCAGAGAGAGCATCTCAAAGGGTTCTATTTACATCACTTTGACAGCTTGTCTCCCTGTGCCGAGTTGCCCCCATTTATCCTATCTATACTAACAACCTCAAGCTTACATATTTATAGACACTTTTTGTTAAGCTCTTGACATCCACTAATTAGTTATTAGTTATGTGTATACTGTAACTGTAGCTCCGTACATCCTGCTCATAAATAAGCAAGAGAATGTCATGGCATGAAACAGAATTACAAATCAAGCTATGTTATTAGCGGCGGTAGGTCATTTTAAGAGCTGGAATCATTTTGCTTTGATTTGCAGCGATAAACAATGCATACTGATAATGGAGAAAAGGCTGATGTATGCTTATTTCCTACTCTATAGCTTGCAGATTATTATAGGTTAAATGATTAAATATTTATTTTATATGTTATGGATGTAGAATGGGATTCCAATCAAGAAAGGTGTATCGCTTTTCAGTTTAAACAAAAAACACAATTTTTTTTGTATTGTTTTCTAATAATCATAATGAATGCTTATCCAGTACTGACAAAAGTTAGGTTTTAGTCCCATTTTTGTGCCACGGGTTTCAGAACGATCGGTATGATGGAGTTTTCCTTGTAGAATGTGCATCTTAAATAATATTCCACCCAGAAATCAATTATACTTCTGCTTTCAGCGAACAGTCCCTTGGTTGAGATTTGTCCCACAGGAATATGCATTTTTTCTTTGGAGGGGTAAACTGACCCTATAAATGGATGACTTATGGAAACATATACCTAGGCTCTGCATTAAAATCATGGACATACAAGCTCAAGTGGCTTTTACAAAAGATGCTTAGCCTTGGAGCAGCCATTAGATGTAGCAAGGTCCAAAGTCATTAAATTGGTCCTTGAAACGTTTCTCATCAAAGCAGAATGTTAACATTAAAACAACACGTGTACAGAGACATTAGTGTTGATGGATGTTTCGGTGATAAGCATACTTCAAGAAACGTGTTAACTCTTTCAGCATCATGTACATGGATGCTTACGCTACTCTGACGCTTCAAAAGGTGACCTGTAGTATACAACACACAAAACACTGAGCAGGTTATGGTTTGCCACTACACGCAATAGTGGAGCAAAGTTTCCAAAACAAACAAAAGCAGTACCAACTGGAGTGTAGCTGGACCAGTTTCAAGGAGATCTCCAACCAAGACCCAATAGCTCCTTCACTAGACAACGGTTACTCTGGTGGAATCAAGGATCTCTCTTGAAACTGGACCAGTTATACCATGGAGGTCTGTGCATAACTGCAGCACAAGAGTAGGTCCTCTACAGCTTGGTGGGTTCTAAAGGGGGCAGCTGGGACCTTGCTCCAGGGCAGCAACCCTTGTAGATACACCACTGATGCCTGGCAAACATTCAGCCTACAGGCCTCTAGTTCCACAAAACCACATACTCAATATTAATATTTGTTAATTTGCCATGGAGCTTAATGGTCACAAAGTTTCCTTGCCTCATTAGTTTACAAAAGAATCATTAATACAATAAGTTCTGCTAAGTAATAATGCTTGAAAGGACAGATTAATAGTCTTTGACCAAACTTTCTGATAAGTGACTGAATTAAACTTACATTGAAATTGTAAATGCATCTGTCATCTATGTCTGGGATTAAATGGCAGTCACATTTTGTGCGCATGATTTAGATAGATGTTGGAAAAACACTGTAGAATAATTTTAGCAAATCTATTAATTTTGCGGCTTGCTCATTACAAATACGCATGCCGTGTCAGAAACACAGAAATATTTAATCAGAAGCCAGCAGTCAAATATTATAATACATCATATTAATAATGTAATATTAAATTGAAGGTAAAATGGTTCATTTGGTATAAAGCCCTGTTGATCTATCCATCAGTGTGCCGCAGAGGCATGCCCTCAGCAATGCAATAAACTAACGTCTTGCATATAAAAGAATTCTCCTTTATGTTATAACGCAATGTTTGTAGCCACAAATGATAAGTATGAGGCACGAAATCCAAAAAGTAGACAAAAACTTCACCCAAAGGACCCAGGAATAGGAGCCAAAGAGTTCCTAAATTTTTTTATATATTATTATTATTTTTATATTTATTATATTATATTTACGGATTTAATATAATGTCATCAAAAACCGTGGCGCTGTACAATAGGTAATCAGGCCATAAGAGGGAGTGAATGACATAGGAATTCCAACTCACAGAAATAAAAGGTAACTAGGGCCCTGATTATTATTAACCATTTTAATGCCTTTTAAAGTAGTGAGTAGCACATTATACAGGCAAAACACTAACTATATGTCATACCAGACCTATACCCATTAATATGAGATGGAAATAAGAAAGGAAGGAAACAGCTTGCAGATCATGGCATAAAATGTTCACATGAATCGTTTCTAAAGTTACATTTTGCGGGGCTATATACCTATAAAAGTAATCCTTGCGCAAATTTGAAATGCAATCTTATTCCTGTAGCAACCAACGGAATGGACCTGCTGCTTGGCCAATTCCACAGAGACAAAATAATGTTTCATTGTATGCACCAGGATCACTTTTTATGCATAACCCCAATGCTTGCTATGTAGTCATCTCATATACAGTCACCAAAACGGACTTCCAATAAAATGAAATGAAAACACATCCAGTTACTGTGTGAAACCATAAATCCATCCGCACTTGCTATATGCACTTAAAACTGGTACAGGAAAAGCAGTATCGACAAAATGATTCCTGCGGTATTCTAAGGTGTAACCAGCTCATTAGTCAGATCTTCAAACTTTCTAATCACAGAAAAAAGGTATAATCTCATGATGTTTGATTCAGGCACTGCGCATGCCAATCTAATATTACTTAAATACAAGGAGATGACTTTTGCCCAAAGCCTTCACCACCAGTATACTGTGATATGATATGACTTCCTTCTCCCTGGGTTGTGTAAATTAAATTCTAGCGTCTTGAGTTAACTTATTACTAAAACCACTCATTGATGAACACCTGAAAATCTTATTAACGCGCTGCTAAAAACACAAATTAGGATTGGGTTTCAGGGTGTGCTTTTCACGCATCCAACAGCAGCGGGGACGGGGGAATTCTGTACTGAAGACATTCTGCGCACAATAAGAATTCTTCTGTTCACTGGTTTCAGATGACTTCCAATCCCTTGTATGAGCCTCACACTTTATAATGAAAATGAAAAATTATAGGTGTCCTCTTACTAGCCTCAGAAATTTGCATTGTAAAAGCATTTCGGAAGATGAAAACTTGACATGTTGATGATGGCACCAAATAATGCAGCCCTTCCTTTTATATACAATGTATTTCGTTTAAAATCTTAAAAAGAAAGTTCCAAATCAATTTAACGGTGGGAGAAATGGCACATATCAGAGTTATGGCCGAGGTTTCATTCCAAAAGTAGTTTCCTACAAAGCACCTTCTTCCGAGCTCACTGGGGAGACACTAAGGGCAGGAGCAATGGGATTTTTTACAACTGGAAAACATTAGCAGACTAGATGGTGCGAATGGTTCTTATCTGCCAAATTTTATGTTTCTATTCTGGTGACAAACAACGCACGACAGCTGATATGGATCAGGCTCTGCGAGTAAAAACAATTTTTACATAAGTTTCCAGTTTCATACAATTTGCTCCAAGCTAGATCCTTGAGCCCCCTTGCGTGGAAAGACCTCCTATCCCAGGTATGTATCTATTTTAGGTTTAAAAGTCTACGTCATAGAACATGTTATTGAACGAGAGACATTAGTGTTCACTTAAGAGTACTTATACTATGTAGCAAATAAATGTTTATGTTAATTACAGTTCTAATGGACTGTTTCTATTTTATTGCAGTATTTTTCCTAATGCAATTATTTAATATACCTATACAGATACTGAATGGGTGCCAGATGAAGTATTTGGATGCCAATGACATTTCAGTACATTTATGACAACAATTTTGACTCCTTTTAATATTTTCTTAAAGGATGCTCCAGCCATGAAATACACTTCCAGAGATCTGTCTGGCCATACATATCTTTTGCCAAATTGTATAGTGACCACCAACCATGGCGATGCATGAGCAGAAAATGCTCCTACTGATTTCAATAGGCGTGCTTTCCTGCCACTGATAGGCTGCTTCAGGCAGCCAACCGGTAGAGCGAAACATTGACCCGCGGAGGAGGCCTTGCACAGCAGCTGCTCCTAAATGTAATTTCTTTATTATTAGTGGTGTTTATACTATTTTTAAAAATGCATATTAAAGCAAATTGAGATGTTTTATGTGCACCCGTTATAAAGTGTGGAGTTTTTTCTTCTTTATTGATGGTTCTTTTAGTATTTGGTATTACATGTCTTTTGCTATTTTGTAACAACTCATAAGATTAATGTGTGCTTCCTCCATCCTCATTTTATGGCTTTGCTTCTTAAGGTGTTTTACAAGAAGGCCAATGACTGATTTGCATGAATAGTGAATCTCTGAAGAAATAATGCTGATTTGATTTAGGGCTTTCAGTGTTAACAGTAATTCTGTCTTTATGCCCTTTCTTAGCAGGATGACATATATATATATATCTATTTAAAGTAGAATACGGATCAGAAAAAAACCTTATATTATGGTAGATGCTTTCAAGCAACTTTATAGGCACATTTAGAAATTGGTGCTTTGCAGAACTAGCTTAGTGTAAAGACTTCCCATTGATTAATCAATAAGCTTCCTGATCTTATAGTCTTTGGTATTTATGGATATTGTTAAATAAAATTCAACTTCTAACCACAAACAATTGGTAGGGGAAGTGGTTGATTACTTAATTAATATGTTAATAAGTTATGTAATCCATGGCCAGAAACAAGCACAACCGTATAACGTTCACCAAACTTCTTTCAGGACACCCTAGAAAATTAAAAGAGTAACTGATGGTTGTTTCACAGTACGGCGTAGGAGGGTAGTCTGTGGTTATATTCAGTTGCTCTGTTTGTCTCTCTTTTTCTTCTGCATTGTGAGGCCACATGGGCTCAGTAGCACTTATACCACTTACAGTACATGAGCTTAATGCTGCATTTCACAGCTCAATTTCACAGGTACACTTTATGGACAAAAGTATTGGGACACACCACTTAATTATTGAATTCAGTTGTTTCAAATAAGACCCATTGTTACACGTGTATAAAATCAAACAGCTAGCCATGCAGTCTGCATTTACAAAGAATAGGTCGTTTTGAAGAGTGATGAGGCGCATGATGTGTGAAAGTCTACAACACTCTGCCCATTCCATAACTGAAGAGTTCCAAACTTCAAAGGCATTAATATTAGCACAAAAAGTGTGCGGCCCGAGCTTCATGGAATGAGTTTCCATGGCCGAGTAGCTACAGCGTCGGGCCAAGTGCTGTAGAGAGAGAGAGCTGCTGCTGGACTAGAGTGACAAATCAGGCTTCTCTGATGGGCCATCTGATGGGTGAGTCCCTATTAGTGTAATTTTGTACATATAGTGCACTTACAGAGTAATCAATCAACTCACCTTGGTAGTGGCACTCACACTAACCCACATATCCAGACACGCACATTAACACACATGTACACAGTCACTCATACCAACACTAGACATTGAAGACTAATACACTCACACAGACACTTAAATAAATCATAATAAATTAGCATACCCAGACACACACTAACAAACCAAAGACACATGTTCACACACTAACATACCCAGACATACACTCACAAACACACTCAGATACACACTTTCTCTAACATACACAAAGGACCTAAAGAGAGATAACTGGGATGTATGGTAGAGGCGAGGGCAGCTGAGTAGGCATTGTTAAAGATATGATCATATTTCCAATATATAATTGCTTATATGCAGACATTGCATTCTCCTCGAGCAGCAGAGTTCTGGCTTGAAACCGGACAGCTTCCTTATGGCACAGTGACATGCTAACCTGCTAGCAAAGGTGGCTACTCAGGAAGCCTAATAAGACTGAGCCTTACAGCTCTACAGTGCGTTTCTCCCAAAGAGGAGGAGGCTGGCTAATAGATTTCTGCAACAACTGCCATAACTGTTCCTTTAAAGTGTCATCGATCAAGCTGATAAACTAGTCTTCTATACGTTCCCAGATATCCACAACTGCAAATAAAAACCTCCAGTGACGCCAAAAGGGATTTAAAGCCAAAGAAGCACACGTAAACTTTAATCAATACTCTTAACATGTACAGGTGGACTTCGTGACTTAGGGCAGCTGTAATCACTATGATATAAAGTGTGCAGAAAAAAAATCCACACGATCCCATCAGACTGTGACACTGGTGTAATAATTGAGAATATAATTCTTGTAGCTATAAAGTACATTTCATTGCAGCTAACATAGATATTCTATCCTGTGGGATTTACGGACAGTGGATTACATTTTAACGGACAGTGTTCTACAAAAAGGGCCGTGTACTAATTTCACCACGGAGGATTTACTGATACAAGTGTCTACAGTTTCTCGCCACCCACAGCTTGACTTGGTCCCCGTGCTAATTAAGCTAATCTGGAAGAAAAGAGCGTGCATTGAATATAGCCCCATTTCATCAATAAAGGTACAATGTACATAGACTAAAATAGGTGAGGAAGAAAGCCGGCTAAATTACACAAGGAGATGCATTATGTGCAGACATAAGAGGCACTGCATTTAAACGAAATTATTCATGTTCTGCCTTTATTCCCACTGCCCTTCATCTTGAAAGCTAATATAATAATACAAAAATATTTTGAGAAAAGCACAACAAATTCCACTAAGCCGAGACATAAATGACAAGTAATGTACGCAATGTAATTATTCTAAAAAATGTCCCTAGGCTTCGTATTTAATTTAAACGTGAAAATATATAACTTACAAATATCCTTTTTCATAAGATACACTGGTCTCTCTGATCATGAAATCGTGTGTTGAGGATCCCCAAGGTCCTTTGGAAGGAAAAAAAGATATTGTCGCCCTCCTTGGACTCCAGCAGCGATCACAGCAATACTATTAAAAAATAAACTGGCTCGCTTAGACTAATTTATTGAAGGGCATGTTAACCACCTTTCTCTGCATGTGTGTCGGGAAACATGAAAGTAATCAGGCTCATAGAATTCATATATATATATATATATATATATATATATATATATATATATATATATATATGAAATACGAGAGTTAGATACGTAAAACAAAAAAGATTTAGTCAACTAAAAACTACAGAATAAAGCAGCTTCTGGAACATCAAAGGAAATTCTAGTAATGGACCACTGCTTGTCTCTCTTATGGGTCTCATGGGTTGCTATATTTTCAGTAGGTTTGGAACAATCAGTGTAAAAGTTCAAAGATGGTAGCTCCCTATTGCTAAACAAGCAAGGAATCAGTGCACGTCCATCAAAGCACCTATTGGAATCATAAATATGAAGCATTCTGTCACACTATATGGCCATTTATATTGCTTATCCTGCCACTGCCAATTTTGGCGAGTCCTATCTAATCCCAACATGGTTGTATTGTTTGCCATGGAGCTGAATCAGTGGGTCTTTTAACCCGCTGAAGATAAATTAGTGGGTCTGCGTATCCTTAACCCACTGAAGCAGAGTCAGTGGGACTGCATAGCCCTTTAACTCATTAAAGCTGAATCAGTGGGGTCTGCACTGCTTCCAGCAGCTACAGCGACGTTACTGAGGTTGCTGTAGCCTAGTGGTTATTGGTACACTCCAGCCATCCTATGTACTTTAATGCATATGATAGCAGACTTATAATGGAGATTTTTTGTTTTATATGTAAATTAATTCATTAGAATGCTCGCTAATAATCCCCCCCAGCTATTTGCCTTGGAGGAAACGCTTTTCATCAAACACATCTTCTTTGAAGCTATACTCAAGAGCTGTCTGGTGTGAAAGTTCCAGGCACCAAGAGAGACCCCCTGCACAGAAAACCTTCCTACTAGTCATATGCTGCGGGGCTGGACTGAGTATGACGAGGGGCCTGGCACTTTAAGGCCAGTGGCCACCAAATGCCGGTGGAGGAGCCTAGTTGTGTTAGATGAAAGTCAGGGCACTAAACAACCTTGTTAAACTGTATAATATACTACGCACCCTTCATACAAAGGGTTAATGATAACTATTCTGTTAGAATTGTCTTCTGTACGGCACCTGTCAAGTTTTGCATTTGAAATATAAGCAAACCATGTGCATATAGTTTGCTGTATAGCACATTCACGTTTAATACTATTGTCCTCTTGTGCTTTGACGCTACTTATGATGATAAAATATTAATGTTACAGATGTTAGCACAGTAGGTGTCAGGGTGAACGCCATGCAGCAGCCCCACGACTGCAGACACTTTTCTCAATTAAGGAGAGAATAACTGAATCATAACGCATAACAAGAACAGAATCAAACAAAACCCATTTTATACAAAGGGACTAAATGGATTATACAGAAATGTTTGGTGCTTGGGCATTCAGACCCCTTACTAGTTATTGTAAAGGGGGATATTCAGTTTATTTTCATATGTGCATATTTAACCCAAATTGTCCATTGTTCAAAGATCATTGATTAGGTTCTACACAGTATTGTATTTGATATATAATGACCAAAAAACGTTCTATGGAAGTTCGAAAGAAAGTATTAAAATAGTATTAAGAAAGTATTAAGAGCTCTCCATAACACATATGGGAAGGAGGCAAGAAATATGTTATTAAAAAGTACCAATGAGGTCTGTCTGGAGTTCTACATAAAGTGTCCTTCCTCAATGTGGAAAGAGGTTTTGTGGTCAGGTTTTGGTGAAAATCCTCAAAATTAACACTGCCGCCCATGCCTCACAACATGGCTAAACCCTACAGTAAAGTGTGGGGTTGGGATGCTCCTTATGAACGAGGGTAGTTGTGTATTTTGGATGGGGGCTGGCCAGGATCTAACCCAGGGCAGCACCCCAGGCACTCCTCACTATGCCGGCAGGCGCTGTCCTCTCTGCTGAGTGCTGAGATAAGATGTCATGCTATAGCATTCTATGGAGGCCGTGTTGATTAGGCAGATATATCCACTGTGTAAACAGGCCTGTTAAAAGGGAGATATCTGGCTCCATCACCCACATTGATATACCTTGGGGAGCTATACTGTCCAATAGGAGTTAACCTGTAGGAAAAGCCAAGATACCTCCGCCTAGATTTACACCAGTAAAATAGAATGTTTCCTTTCAGAATAACATTCTTTTTTCCAATGATGATAATGATAATTTTAAAATGTGACAATGTGCTGTTTTCCTCTATACAGTCCTCAAAGAATGCAGAGAGATGGTGAGAGCCACCTTGGTGGAGTGTGGGGACCTCATCGACAACAAGAACGATGACTGCTTAAATAGTTCTATATGCTAGTCTACAAGCACCACAAGAAAAGAATTAAAAAAAAAAGAGCTTATTGTTCTATTGTAGTCAGTTTAGAGACTTCACCCAACCACCTACAATAGAAACAGTAAGACATTTTCTCACAGTGGCTTCCCAGAAACCACGCAGCCAAAGAACAGGCTCATTTACAGCAGGAAAATGCCAAACATCAGAGTTTTAAAAATGTTGGTTAAATATGACAGGTGGAAGCCCGAGCCTTGCGGGAATGCCCAATTTTGCACCATAGACTCCCACCACCAAACAGAGAATAAAAAGCTTTGCCCAATCACTGCATAGCCCCACTTAGTAATAACCTTTACTGAATTCAGCAGTTGAACGACTAATGCCTGGTGTGGGAAGCAACCTGCTACTAAATGTCTCCTATTCCAGAAGTGACTAAGAATAACATGACGTTACTTTACAGCCAGCTTCTAAAAGGTTTCTCAGTCTCCCTCTAAGATTATGGAAAGAAGTGTTCAGAAAATGGCAAAATACTTGTTTTGTTGACATTTGACTACTAAGCTCTCACCCCAAAATGTGATTCTAGGATGATAATAAGGATAATCAAGGTGAATAGTTAGAATGAGAAGCCAACTTTGCCAGGTTTTAATTCAACAAGGGTTTTTGATTTTGTATTAGATTCAGATCTACCTACCAAACTATGTACAGTGAAAAAAAAACTAAGATATAAGACTCTTTCCTTACACAACCTGTTAAATATTGCTTTATCTAGAACAAATTCTAAAACTTTTATGCAGGGAAACTCACAGCAGTAATGAAAACAAAACAAAGAGACAGACGGTAGTAAATGTGTGTATTATAAAGAACATTTTTGATTAAAGGTATTAATAAGGAAAGTGAAATATACAAAAACAAGAGCGCCTGATATATGTCATATAGAACAAGGAATAAAAAATACAATAAAATGTGCTGCAAATAAGATAATAAAAATGAAAAATTCAGCAAATGCTTGATTTTAAAAGTCTTGCTGCAGTGCTTTACTTTATGATCCCTGTATACTTGTAAAAATTTTATATACAATGTGAGCGGGATCTCTTTGGGCTCAATTATTGTATAGCAAATGTCATCTCTGTGTGTGTTGAAAAGCCAGTAATGTGATAAATAATATGGTACAGGGAATCTGTCAGCCCCAGACCTGACAACAGCAGCCAACCGCATATAACCTTCCGTTTTACGTTAAAGGAAGCACTGCTGCCCCCTGGTGGCTGAAGGGAATTGGATGTCTGACGTGCGTCAATATGTTTGGCCCATGGTCCTTTAAATGCACAACAGTTCAGCGCTTTAGCAAACACAAGTCCTGGATTCAAGATGTTAATCCCTCCTGGCAGCAACAAATATCACATTACCCTTCTGCGTTATGGCATTTCTCACTTACTAGAGTTTTCAGGCCAATTTGACGCACACAGAAATGGAGAGTCTGAATCATAACAACAGGAAAGAAAGGAGAACTTTCAGAAGTCCTTAATTTAAGTCCCATTAAAAATGCAGCAGTCAGATGGGTATCGAGCACCTCACAAGTTTTAAATATTATTATATTATTATTAATAGAGATTATGATTACAGGTACGGTTTAAAGAATAACGATCATTTTTCAACAGCGTCACTACATACGGAAATACTTCTGCTTTGAATTCTCGTCTTGCTCACCAATTCCTTTTTGACCACATGGCATGTTTCAATTCACACGCAAACTCAAAATTGAACCCCAAAGGGTCCAGATCTAACAATATAACATGTAATCGTGTGACTTGCAGTATGTTTTTTTCCAAAAAAAGATGGCATGCGATCTCCATGCTAGAACAATGGCAGTGATTTATTCAGAAATCCCTTTAATTGTTACTGGAAATTTTCTGCTCGTTTTGCCCAAAACGAATTGCAAGTTGACAGATGGCCGTGTGAACTACAGAATGAAATCCATTCCTGTCATTTTGCCGTAGCTGCAGAATCACAAATATAAATGGCGGACTTTGAACGAAGCCAAATCATTACTAAAACCTTGGCAACGTAAGGTGAAAAATGTAACAAATACGAGAGGTTTTAAACCATCATGCCCAAGAACCGTCAAAATATCCATTTAGGTGAACTTTACTGCTGTTATACTTGTATAAGTCCTGTAATAGCCATTCACACAATCATTCTGTATCAGTCTTCAAAAGAAAAGAGAAAGTCAGGGTTGTCAGCGTCTTGGTGATTTAGACTGAGACATTCATGATAAAGAGGCAATGTTTGCCTATTAGATTAAAATAAAAGTGCTAGAACAGATAAAATAAACTCATATGCTGCTTTCTTAAAACATTATCTGTAACGTTGTGTAATGTAATAGTAGTAATACAAAAATGGCGGGAATTCTTTACAGTCCTAGAGGCATTCAATGTCTTAGTTGAAAGATTGCCTGGCCCAGCTCTCCAGCTCTACTTCATCCACCAATTCCGTGATTGTAAGGCAACATCTTCAAGATAAGTCAAAAGGTTTTCATGAGTAATTGTAACCTTCTGAACAACATAAAACCATGAAGTATGAGATGTGACTAGACAAAACGTCTTGTTCTTGTTATCGGGGACCTTTATCAAAATGCACTAAGCCTGCCTTGAGGTGCTTTAAAGTTTCGAATGATACATGACAGGCGATAAATATGTGTTATGCACGTGTCTGGGTTATATAAACGCAAAGGTCCACTTGAAATCCGCACTTCCTGTACCAGAGCAGCGCACATAAAAGTTACAGCCAGGAAGTTTCCTTTGCTACTAAATATCAAAGGCCTGGGGAATGACTGAACTCCAGAACTGGAGCAGAACATTCGAAAGACAGATATCCAAGGCTGCCGGTGAGCCGCATCCTTTTTCCAAAGCCATATGTCTTCACATGAGCGTAATTCATGTGACACACACACTCTCCCGGCAGCTAAGATCATGTCAGCTCTCTCACCAGTCTTCGGTAAATGATCCGTTCTTCCCCCTTGAAGTCAGCAACTTCTCATCTGCTGACTATTTCAATTCAGACACTGTCTCCAGCTAGTTTTACATGTCTAATGCAATTATACTAAAAGAATGGAAAGAAAATAAAACCACAAAAGTACGAAACGAAGCCAAAGGATTAATCCAGGTTACTGATTGAACATACTTGGAATGTTTTGCCTTTTCAGTTACAGACTTGGTGACTTCAGAATGCCTCGAGTAATGATCTGCATTATGTCTGATCTTGCCCTTGTCATGAAGACTTCATGACACATTTCTGTGTGGCATGGTGCCAGTTGGCTCAATACCGTTCGTATTTCCAACACTTCCCAAGTCTTTACCCCCGCCAGTTATCCTAGGCTAAGACAACCCAATCTGTTAAGGAGGCACAAGACACAATGCATTGATTCTAACTGACAGCTTGGTGTAAGACGGAAAGAAGGGCTAAATATATTTTCCGTTTTCATTTCAATTTCTCTCTCTTTTTAAAGTCGTAATGACTGCATATGTTTCCTAAGGAAAAAAGTTGAAGCAGCAAGAAATGTTGATATATAAGACGAAGCTTCACCTGAGTCAGTAGGCAAGCTGTCTTGGGTAGGTCAGTGATTACTAAATATGTTAAAGTCTTAATTGCATGTTAACATCATGTTCTTTAGGCAGTTCAGAAGTGAAAGGCTGGGTCCCAGCAGCTGTAGACACTTTATAGCATAGAGGGTCACTTACCGTCATCCGTGATCTTGCACGTTACCAGATAAAGCTCTTTCAGATTCCAGCCTTCCTTGGCAATGACTTCTACACACCTGCAAAAAAAGAAGACAGGATTGTGTGATTATGATTATATATTGTAGAAAAGAACAATAACGATGCCGCTAAATCACACACACGCTCAGGCTTTTGAGAGAAAACTGTGGTTTATTATACGGATAGCCTCCTGGATTTTTATCAATAGCACAATGAAGATAAGAGACTCTACAGTATATTTTCATATAACTTAAGAAAAAGGATTCTAGACGAATGGCAGAATAGGTTTTTGTTCCAATGCTTGGTGAAAATTAATTCCTTATGTCGTACTTAATACAAAGTTGGAACTTAAAATGTATATATTTCCTACTTAACATTACATTAACCCCTTCTTTACTGAGGGTGTTTTGGGACCACAAACCTGAGACTTCCCACCCCCAGCATTTTTACACTAACCATGATTCTCCGATTTTCATGTTTTTTGCACCCACAAAAATGATGTATTGTTTTTTTCAAGGACAGATAGAGCTTTCTTTAGATAACATTTTTAGATGTATAGTCCAACATTTAGTATAAATAATACATTAAAATAATGAACTTTTTTGGGGGAAAAACAAAACATTTCTTTTCTAATATTTTACCATGAAAAGGGTCCCCAAAAGCAGTTCAGTTGACCAAAATACCACAAAATATATTAATGTAAGCATCTTGATTTTGAAAATATCCAATATGTGTAGGTTTTTTATGGGTTTAGGAAGTTACGGGACACAAAATAGAGCATTCTTGTTCCCTTTTCCAAACTTGAAATTTTTGGAGAGAAGATATCCCAGGGTATTTCAGAGTTAATTGACAATACACTATAAAAACACTGTTTAGAAAACAAAAGATACATTTTCACAAGTATGCCAGCCATTTGAATTTCATGTGCACCCACTTTTGGGGGGCCCAACTCTCATCACCCTTATCAGCATCAACCTATTTAAGAAAAACATTATAATATATATTATATATATATATATATTATATATATATATATATACACACACACACATGTAGAGTATTTTTTATTATTTGTATTTGTGTATTTTTTGTGTGTAAAGTTTATTGATTTTATTGGGGGGGGTCTAACAGTCAGTATTCCAGGATCCGTTTCCGCTCCATTCTCCCCGGAATCTGCACAAACCGACACTTAATACAAACAACAGGAAGCTGGAGACCTCCAAGGGAGCCAATAAAAGATGAAACTTATTTATTGTCAAGAATCCATCACATTAATACGCAGCAGCAGGGCTACACAGCCCACACGGGAGACAAGATGAAAAGCACCAAACCTGTGCGTAGGAAATCAGGTGCGAGGCATTCCCGTCCGCCGGGTAGCGGTGTCCACAGGAGCGCGCACGGCTGCTTTCTTCATGATGTTCCATGCCTTTTTTTGGGCCACTTTTTTCATGACAGCATGGGACGGCATGAAGGCTGAAGACTGAAAACCTTATCAGAGAGGTTTGAAAATCTGCGCTCATAGCCACTACTTTAAGCCCAACAGTTTTCAGGCCCCTATAAAGTTAAATACTGGTTTGTACAGGTGCTCCCCTCACTGATGGCTGAAATTGGCCTCTGAATTTCACATAGATTTGTTGTGTTCTGGATACCATAGTTTCTAGCCCTGCACGGTTACAAGTAAGATATAATAGCAGATGATTATTCAGTTACGCTTAATGGACTTATAAACATACCTGGGAACTCTCTGGGTTTGATCCAGAGATTGCCGGGTGTGAGCGCTGCTCCTCCTATTGA
Source organism: Spea multiplicata (assembly GCA_009364415.1). NCBI lineage: Eukaryota > Metazoa > Chordata > Amphibia > Anura > Pelobatidae > Spea > Spea multiplicata. The sequence goes on from VKOC01000001.1 coordinate 41,260,310, forward strand.
AGACCCAAACCCTTCGGGTCGCAAAAGCGGGGTCTTGACACACCCCACTCCCCACCCATTTTTCCTTTACATGGGGGTGTTTCCCGTTGCCGTCAGCGGGACCGCCCGCCGACGTCAGTGTGCAGTCCTGGCCACGTCCCGCAAGGGAAGGCTCCGGGTACACCCCCTCATCATTTCAAATGTCCAAAACATAGCACCTGTGTTGGGGATTATGACCAGAGGTGGGGTGTTAGATACAGTAGGCAGGGTTGGAGGTACGGCCACGCTTTCGCAAACCAGCCTATGATTCACACAGCCTGCAAAAGTGGGACAGTGATGCAGGACAGAATCCAAAAACATGGACTGTCCTGCAAAAACCAGGACACTTGGGAGGTATGATACTGCTATTGTTAAACATCACATTTAAACGACAATGGAGAATTGAAAACAAGAAGGTGAGAAAAGGGCCATATGCCGATGCGATATATACAAATTATTAAATGAGACTGATGACTGTTATTTTTTTCTGCAGCTCGAACTATATATTACTGACAAATATCAAGCACAGCCAAATAGCATAGCAAAGATGAATGAATGATGAATCCTCGAACAAAATACTGTGTAATCTGGAGCTCTACCAACTCTGATCCAGACATCTGTAAGCAAACTTAGCGGGGGATCAGAGCTGCCCTGGAATCTGCGTTGCCTTAAGCCAGGCATACTGTCTAGCAGATAAATTGTCAGAGCTAAGAGTATCGCTAGTAAGTGCAGACGGGATTTCCACGAGCCTGGCTGTCAGGTTTGCAGAAGAAAAAGCTCTATTTAGTTCCTGCGGCTGAGTCTCTCAGTTGATTGGTTTTATTAGGCTGTGCTCATTTCTTAAGGCTTCCGGTGTCCTGATTCTGATGCGCCCATAGAAAAGCCCCCATAAATATATATATATATATATATTTAATATATGAACTCCTTAGGGCAGAGCTGCCAATAACTGCAGTCCATTCTCAAAATGCGTTAATATCTGTATTTTAATATTAGCTCTCCAAGCCGCCTACTGAATACAATATTTCCCCACTAAATACTACCGGACATATTCCGTAAAGACAATAAACGTGCACTCAAATGTTGTTAAATCTATTGGGAAATCACTTTTTCTAAAGCAAAAAGCAAACACCTAGCACTTCCCAGATTCTGTTTAACACATTATTTTCTGTATGCATGGTAAACACCATCCAAATAGTTCTGCCAGCTAATTAACATCATTAACGCGCAGAGCAGGTTCTGTAATGGACTGGAAACATTAGTATGGTTGTAAAAAGGTACTATGGGCATTTTTGTAAGGGACGGGGTAAAACGAGTAAACAAAATGTGGGTAGTACAGTGCAGTATAATATCTGGGCATCTGATGGGGCATAGCAATAAAAAAAACGTGATGGCACAGGTGCTGGAATTAAAAAGGAGGGTCAAACAAAAAGAGTCCCGAGGCCATAATACCACCAATACGGAAAAGGCATACTGATGGGGAATAGAAGAAGCTGCAGTATAAATGAGCCAGTTATGAAGGATATCTCCGATCTCAGTGCCCTGGAGAATCCAATTGGTGTATGTGTCCCCGGTAATGAAGCTGCAGCTCCCTGTCTGCCGACGTCCGACTATGCCCAGGTGTGCATGTGAAGAGTCTTTGCAGTCTTGCGGTCTTCATGGAGCTTTCTACAAATCCAAGTCCCAGATCTTGTATCACCCCAATAATGCGTGGGCTAAGCATCATTTATTTAAACAGTGGGAAGCTACTTGTTGACTATCTCTGCATTAACATTTTAGAAGCATAGCAGTAAAGCCGCAAGAAACGTTATAGCTGGCATGAGGATGAGCAGGTTTGAAAGACTTGCCTTTGGCAAAGCAGGAAACACTTCTAAAATGCAACATTATATAATCCTCTTTATTTGGAGATTTCAATTCTCCTTGCTTTCCACACGGGCGGAAATTAAACTTGCTATTCAAAACTGAATTCCCTGTTGCACAAAGTAATTTCTATAGCAAATGAGTGCTGTATGATGTCTATTGTATGGATTCGTGGGCCCATTTTATACCTTCTGCTCAGTTTTCAACTTATTACAGAACTGCTCGCGAGTCAGGAGGGAACTCAGCGTCGCATAGACAGATGCATACTCGATCAGCGAGAAAATCAAGCAAAAACAGATTCGCTTCCTCTCACTAGCAAATACTGCTAACCAATATGTTTCTGACTAAGGCACTGGCAGTATTGGTCATATAGACGGTTTTTTGAAGCGACAGTTCCTTTTCTGGGGAATTACTTGCTTCTTTCTCTTATACCTGTAACTAGTTGAAAAAAATCTCAATGGTTAAATATATTCACAATAAATAAATATCACATATAAAAATATAAATGCCAAAAATACTAACAACTGGACTAATGTCTTGGTTACTGGACTGAAGGTGGAATGCTCAGTATCTCCATTTCATGGAAGACACACTCATGTATCCAAGTAGCCCCATATACTGGGGAGTGGATACACTAAAATTTCCATGTTGGTATTAACAGGCACATTAAATTCTATGAACTTCTAAACAGGTCATAAAATGTATTTGTAAATGCTTGCCCCTTAGCCACACTCCTAAATATAACGGGTCTCTCTCAGGCTACTCATAAAAGAAAAGGTATTTGCTGTTCCATGACCCACCATTGACTTAGAACTGCTTATCTTCCTTATGTGTCTCAAATTATATCCATTGTCTTTTAATTAAAATTACATTTTTAAAACTACCGTATTTGCCCGATTATAAGACGAGGTTTTTTTTCAGAGCAAATGCTCTGAAAAATACCCCTCGTCTTGTAATCGGGGTCGTCTTCTAATCAGACCTCAAATAGAGGTCTGATTAGGAGACTAAGATCCAGATCCCCCACACCGCTGCAGGGGACCTGGATCCTCCTGTCTCCGCCCCATTTAAACCCCCCCGCCACACACACTTACCGGTGCTTCCTGCCGGGGCAGCGGGTTGACGTCTACGCGATGCGCGTAGACAACGTCCGCTGCACCCGGAAGGAGGTGTGCCTAGCAGCGGGGTTTGTCTGCGTCCGTCGCGTAGACATTCCCCGACTGTCAGAGATCAGAGTTCCCCGCACCGGGGAATGTATGCGGGACGGACGCATACAAACCCCCGCTGCCAACTCCACCTCCTTCCGGCTGCAGGGGAAGGAGACGGCAACCCGCTGCCCCGGCTGGAAGCACCGGTAAGAGAGGGGTGAGAGGAGTGATAGGGGAGAGAGGAGAGAGAGGGGGGAGAGAGGAGTGAAAGGGGGAGGGGAGAGAGAGAGTGTGTGTGTTGTGTGTGTGTGTTAAATGGGGGCATAGGGCATTTCTGGAATGCCTTATACCCCTATATGTCACTCTGGCATTTAGGGGGTTAAAGGCATATTATGGGGCAGAGTGGCATATAGGGAGGTATAAGGCATTTCAGGAGGCAGAGTGGCATTAAAGGGGCATTTAATAGAGCACTCTGCCTCCTATATATTTCCCTATATGCCACTCTGCCCCATAATATGCCTTTTAACCCCCTAAATGCCAGAGTGGCATATAGGGGTATAAGGCATTTCTGGAGGCAGAGTGCTCTATGAAATGCCTTTTAACCTCCTTAATGCCACTCTGCTTCCTGGAATGCCTTACACCTCCCTATATGCCACTCTGCTCCATAAAATGCCTTTTAACCCCCTAAATGCCAGAATGGTATATAGGGGTATAAGGCATTTCTGGAGGCAGAGTGGCACATAGGGGGTCAAAAGGCATACCATGGGGCACAGTGGCATATAGAGGGTTAAAAGGCATATCATGATTTTGGGGGGTTGTCTTATAATCAGGGTAGTCTTATAATCGAGCAAATACGGTAAAACACATTTAGACACTGTGGTTCCCCCTTAAAACATTTACTTGTTTCTTTTTAGCAGTTGGTGGATGAACCTGTAGAAAAACAGTATACATTTGAGTAATGTTTTCTTTTATTTATAGTTTTTTTTTTATTTATCAAGTTAATCCAGATCTGATAAGTGGGCTAGCTCTGTTAATTCATAATGTGAAAGAAATGTATGCTATTTTTTCATAGCAGGATAACCAGAAGAGACAACAAAATGAAGCTAGTTCTATACATAACCAGTCTTTTCCAGCTTCACTCTGACATATAGAGTAATTTGACGTTGTTCTGGTCGAGTGCAGCTGTCTAGTGAAGTTTCATGAGACTGTCGCTCTCATCAAGTACATTTCAAATACAGAGGTCATAAAAAGTCAATTGAACACTAATTATTTCCTTTTCTTGGCCTGTCTTTTCTTGTAAATTGACAAACAAAAACATCCATGACCTTTTCCTCTAGTTAAGGAGGCTTATCTAAAAGCATGTAAAACAATGATAGGTTTAGATATGAACCAATAGACAATGATTGCAAGAGAGGACACTTCAAATGGTAAGGTCACACAAATATGTAGCAGAGGTTTATTATGTAATAATTAAAATGCGAAACTGGAAAAGAATAAGGACTAGCTTTTTAAATTAGATTGGATTTCCAACCCACTTTATGAAGTTTGCATATCTGAGAAGATAAAAAAAGACATGCAAAAGCTCAAGGCTGAATGGGAGGTTAAACGTATGTAGTGTTACAAGTCCTGAACATAACCATGCTTGCGTTTCCTGGTTATATTCACATCTGGATAACATGACAACATGGGGGTACTGTTGTAAAAACTACTGGCTGGCTGACAGCTGGCTTTGCTAAAGGTAAATATATTTATGTATGAATTTCTTATACCACTTTCCAGCTGGCATGCCTGGCAGGAGTGTATGCTGAAGCCAAAGCAGAATAATTGCAGACACAATATCCCCCTAACACAGTTGATTCCCACGACCACATACATGTTTTAAAATTTCTTGGAAGCAGATTCTAAATGCCTAAATTCTAAATATATTTTTTTAAATTAAATTCTATATTCAGAATTATATATTGTCTTTTTTGTTAGTGTTCATGTATACTACAAAACAATCGGATCATTAAAAATATTTAAGCAACCCTTGCATTCAAAAGTTAATTGGCAAATTCATTTCAATAAATCTTTCAGTAAAGTATTGCTTTGTCCAAGGCAGTTCTGAGTGTAGCAAACAAACTATGAAAACTGGACCAGAAATCAAAATTTTAAATGAGCTCTTTGTTTTTAATTAAAATTCTAGTAAAACCATTTAATCCGCTAGAGATTTCCACCCATAGGTGTAATGAATATCCAGGGTTTATCAGCCAAGAACTAAATGATTTTTTGACATTTAAACTAAGTAGGAGATAAAACAAATCTCTGTTTTAGCCAGGTTACTGTTTATCTGATGCTGCCTAAATTAAAAGGATTACATTGCATTTGATGGCTGAAGGAGCAATGTGCAATGCAAGGTTTAATAATAAAGTTTTAATGCCTGGCTAGATGGGAAGGTGATAGAAAAGACCTTCTATCACACATATGTCAACCCAACTGATGTATAAGTAAAGTGTGAAGACAATATAATGAACGTCCTTTAAGAGATTCAATTACATCAAGCACCATTGACATTAAATTCTCTCAGCCCTGAAAAATTACTCAGAAGCCGTGAAAAAAACAATAATTCCAAAACTCAGGAGCCACTATTGCCCAAAGGAAAATTGTCCGTTGTTATTTCCCATGGGTGCCAGGGGAGATTTTCCATGTTTTATTTAGTACAAATAGAGATGTTTTATGACAAAGTCATGAAAGCACTTATTTGTCAAACAGTAGTTCTTCAGCTGTTGTCCGTACTACCAATCCCATGATGCTTATTTACATGCTGTAACGCCTATTTATTTGGATACCTATCCGCGCACCATTGGGTGTTGTAGCTTCAGTTGTAGATGGAGAAAACTCTGGTAGTAACGTATTATATTGCAGACAGGTTGATCACAGTATTTAACGTAGTGCAGAGGTCAGATGGTTGTATATCCTTCCTTCTACATCTTCATAAACACTTGAAGAGGTGTGGGATTGCTGGCCCGGAGATACTGTTAATAATGAATATAATCTCTGAGGGTCTAAGCTTGCAGTTGATAGAGCTGTCAAGTTCATCCTCTGCAATTGCACTTTGATATCATAAACCAGTGAAACTCGCAATGTATTTAATATCTTTGATTTGCTTTTATAGGTGTCAGTGGTGTTATTGCTTTCTTGATAGCATATTGTCTGGCTTCTATGCTTGGTAGAATGCAACATTATAGAACATTAAACGGCATAGTCTTATATCGATTATCTCATAGGCAACTAACTCATAAAATAAAGCAAATATGTCTCAAAATGTATTACAGGTCAAGGTGCAACCATGATATTGGTGCTAAAACCAGAACACTAGTTTTCACTGAATGTCATATAGTCCTGTATAAATAAGAATAGAAACTTGCTATTTTAGTCTATAGTAATAGCGGTATGTACATGTTTTACAATACAGACATCACAAATGACAACACAAAAAGGAGAAACTAAATTAGCTTAGATAATGCATTTACCAAACGCAGTGAAAAGAAAGTCAAAATGGATAACTGCATATGCTGACTTTAAAAAGTGCACACAGTTTTTACTTGATACCCAGTTCTATCATCTGACACCTTTATTAGGTCACTGGCTGCCTTATTGAGACATACCTAGGAACGGACCCTGATTAACCCTTTACTAACTCATGACAAAGATTCTATAGCAATGGCTCACTAGTGGTTGTAAAATAACCCATACTCATACATTCCTTTTAAGAAGGTAGAGATAATCTGAATTACATCACCTATATTAATGCAAGTATCTGAGTCTTGGTGTAGCAGTGAGAATTGAGTTGCTCAGATATCATTAAATCAAAGTAGAAAATAAGTCAGTTGTGGCTCTGATAATCTGCCCATTCACCATGATTTTGTCACGTGTCACTTTTGTACTAATTACTCTTGATGAATTAATAAGCTTTTTTGTTTTATGCCACTTTAATGACGATTCCTTGTTTGTCAGATGTCCTGTGTCGCTCCTCCTTTTCACTTGTTTGCGTTTCTGCCTGCAGAAATGAGGCGAGTATGAACATATCCTGACCAGTATGTCAGGGTCTTCCTGAGTTTGAGATCCTGTGATTATTTTGGACTGTGTAACTTACAAGCCTAGTGCCTGTTCTTGTAAAAGTAGATGGCACAGTTGTATAGTTAGTGTTACTTCAGTGAAGTAAACCTTATTTGCTTCACATTTTTTGTCTGGAAAAGCCCAGCTTTTTAGTAAGAAATACGTTTGTAACGGACTGGCTGTTGCCTTAAAGGTAATGTGCATGCAGGTGCAAATACTCTCTCACTGCATGTGCCAGTGTGTGCAAACTGGAGGAACAAGCCTTAGCAGAAACACTCTGCAGAGAACTTAAAAAAAATAAAAACAAATAAGACTAATTTTTACAGAATGGTAAAAGATAGGGGAACGTTAAGGGGTTTTTAGTATACTCTATCGGGTATAATAGCTGTATGATCCAGGTGGTAATAGAAAAATCAATAGAATCTGCTGGCAAAAAAGAACTCCAGCTTTCTAAAGGAGTCGGTGATAAATGGTCTTCATGATTTGAGCAGCAGAGCGGAAGGATTGCTTTGTAAATGTTATTTGGGGTAAGTCAAACTCCATTGATGTGTTTGGAACTGAGCATTCTGAGACCAGCAGTTTCCTGAAATGTTCTATAGTTTGAAAATTGTTTTGTAGAGATCTAACCAAGCAATTGTTTGACAAGCCTGTATAATATACAGTACAGACTTTTTGTCCTACAACAATTAAAAGTTAAATTAACTTATGCAGGGATTTAAAACTTGATTTTGTTTTCTTGATATTATTGGCTGCACTCATTAATAGTAATTCTTCACCTTGATCCTTTCCATTTAAACATTACTGCAATGTTTTATGGACATGCAGGGCCATCATCAGTGGAGAGAGCAGGAAGGCCCCCTGCTTGGCCTCAGAATTGCGCTGAGGTTGCTCCCAATGGGGTCGCATAACATGAATTACATTGTAAAGGGAATTGTAAAGGGAAGTTAGCATGATTTGCCTTTCATATGCTTCAGTGAGTTTCCTTGGCTGACCACTGTGTCTACAGTCTTTAACAAGATGACGGTGCCCATTCAAAATAAGAGTTCCCAGAGATTCTCTCCAGACCATCCTGAGAACTTTGAGCTGTGCCTGCAGTTTGACTGGTACTGCATCCAACCGTGCAGGTCAGTAAATGTGTTGCATAAAATAAAATGTAACTTTAAAAGTTAAAAAATACAAATGTAATAGAATTTAAAAATAAGACCTCAGTGATGTCACCATGACATCATACAGGGAATCCTTCAGTTCAAAGAAAATATGTCCAAAAAATATAATATATATATATATATTATTATATTTATTTAAAATTGTGGCAAAAATAAATTGTATCTTCACAAAAATATTGGCATGCAGAAAGAGTTAAAATTCCAGCATTTGAAAAACCCCGGGGTGTCTCGTTTTCAAAAACATATGGTTTGATGGAGTAAATCGAATCGGCCCTCTCAAAGATGCCCCACATAGGGCATGGGTGCAAAATGTTTTTTAAAAAAAATGTGCACCTCCCAAATGTGACCTTTTAGCCCCCAAACAAACCTATGCATGGGTGATATCACTGTACTGAGGAGATGTTGCTAAATACTTATTGAGGTGTTGTTTGGAAATGAAATATAGCAGGAACTATAAATTATTACGTTTTCTTTTGAGGGAACTAGGGAATTGCGTTTTTCAAATATCAGTCAGATGGATTAATGCTTTATCTACAGCATACGATCAAAAATGGGCTTACAAATGTGGTATGTGCTTAAGATTACAACTGATCCTACAACAGATACATCCAAACACATATCAATGAAATCACAAAATGTATTCGGATATATCTCCTGAAGGCTAATGTGTTTTCTAGCTACAGTAACTACACCTATACAGGTAAATGGGTATATGAATACACTTATGAAATATGCACTGATAAACCCACCCACCGGCTTATTAAGTAAAACAATCCCTGTTCTATCTCTTCTAATATTAGGGTTTGAACTGAAAACTTCTGCTTCTTTCAGAATGCAACAGAATATTTTGGAAACAACAGGATATCAAATAATCCACAATGCGGCTATGATATAACAAGACAAGCTTTTACTGAAACGTTACAAATGCAAAACAATACAAATAACACTACAATAACAATAATCCCCACATTAATTGACTCACTTACAACATATACATATATAAGTTAATATTTACAATATTGAAACATGCATGTTCATAATTACATTCCCTGAGAGCTCCAGGTTTGTGGTGTTCCTACTTGAAAATTTTGCTCTCTCTCTCCACTACCTGTCCCTTGATATATTAGAGGGTCCCAATTAGGTCTACTGGGGAGGTCCCTGATTGGACCCTGTGGTTGCCACAGTTACCCTTTGAAGTAAATCCATTTGGCCAACACCACCCCCTGGGGTCTTTACAATCATGGGGCAGTACAACCAAATATCTCCTTACCTGATTATCGACACGCCGGGTATTTTTACAATATATTCAATTCGAAAACTTCCACACACCCCTCATCACGCATTTCAATCCTATCTAAACTAAGAGAAAATATTTCTCATTCCCAGCCACCTCCCATGTATGTTGATGTAATTAAGACATAAGGGTCTATTAATAGAAACCATGATATATATATATATATATATTTATATACCTACATATGCACATCTACACCCATACACCCACATACACGTGTACATTTATATATATATATATATATATACACACAACTGCTTATAGTGTAACAAAATTCATACCTGAAGTACTATTTGTGTACAAAAAAAGCACCACAAATTTACTACCACAAACTTTACAAAGGCTGGTGGTAAAATTAATGCACGGAAAGGGTTGAAATACCAGTGTTTGAAATACCCTGGGGTGTCTAGTTTTCATAACATATGGTTTCATTGGGTAAATTAAATTGCCCAGGTTCAAAGATGTCCCAAGTAGGACATGGGCAAAGGATGACCAAGTGTCAAAGTTCAACACTGAAAAATGCGCACCTGCCAAATCTGGCCCATTGGCTCCCAAGCAACCAGGCAAACCTATGCAATGGTGGTATCACTGTTCTCAGGAGATGTTGCTGAACATATATTGGGATGTTGTTTGACAGTGACTTATGCCAGGTGCTGTAAATTAAAACCTAAAATACAATGTATTTTACACACCAAAAAATACTTCTGCAAACTTTATCAAAGGCTAGTGGTAAAATGTGTGCATGGAAAGAGTTAAAATACCAGTGTCTGAAATACTCTGGAGTGTCTTGTTTTCAGAAAAATATATTATATGTTGGGGTAAATTGAATTGACTGGCTTCAAAGGTGTCCCAAATGTGTCCCAAATAACACATGGAGGCAAGATAACCAGATGTCAAAATTCTAAATAAAAAATGTGCACCTCCCAAATGTGGCCTTTTAGGAGGTATTGGGGTGTTGTTTGACAGTGACATATACCAGGAGCTGTGAAATACCATGGGGTGTTGATGGGGATAAAGCGAACTGACAGGCTTCAAAGATGTCCCAAATAGCGCATGGAGCAGAATGAACAGTTTGGGAAAAATGGTTTTAATATAAAAGTATGCTACTTGTACTTTTGAGCTATAACTTAACAAAGCAGAAAACGTCTGCTATTTGTAAACTCAGGGCAAATATTAGAATCTATTTAGCAGTAAGAAAAAGGTTTTCAATTTTCACCATATTTTATATATTTCTGTATAGTAAATTAGATGATATCAAAATAATCGTATAAAAAAAGCCCTTCTTGTCCTGAAAAAAATATATAATTTATTGGCACAGTAAATGAGAGAGAGAGAAGAAAATTATAGCTAAACACGAGCACCGCAGAAATGTTAAAACTGCCATTGTCACAAAGGGTACAAAAAGCCCCAAAAACAACTCTGTTCTCAAGGAGTTAATGAAACCCTCTGTTCTTCAGATAGCTATCAAATGACCCCTCCAATAACAAAGCATAATAAGGCTATACAAATTTTGAGGTTGACCCAGTCCAGTCTACTGGTGCCAGTTACAGTTTATATCATATCTGTATGTAATCCACACGGATAATCACATTGAACTTTATTGGCATTTGTGGCAGATTGAAGTGCCCCATATTAACAGTGTTTCATACATGCTGCTGTGTATGGAGGCCAACCTCCTTTGGCTGATTAAAGCTTATCACTCATGAGCAAGCTATAAATGTTTTTGTGACACAATTAAATTTGCCTTTATATACCTGCATGTCAGTCATAGTTGCTAGGTCTCCCCCCTTCTATACCTGACCCCTAGTTTACCACCAGTTTAATTTTAAAAATCCTAGGGTTGAAATTACAAAACACATCAGCAGTTTACTAAGTTATAGGCTCTTCAAGAATGAATTACATTGTTCGACTGTTAAATCAAATCTGTATAGTCTTTTTAACTGCCCTTTCACAATCACATTTATTTTTTTTATGAACCTTCCTTGTGAAGCCTAATTACTTATATTCCAGCCTCAGTATTTTTGTATTATGTTCTCATTCAAATTATTATCATTTGCAGTTCTAATTCATTTGCCTAAAGCTTCATTTTTGTAAATGAGGTTTAATGGTTTAATTTCATGTATTTTTGCATAATAGCCATCCAACTAATGACAAAAATGACTGAAGATCTTGATTTTATGTCTTGACTTTGCTCTTGACGTTCATTAAAATGTTAATAGAATTTGTCCTTTCAAAGTCAAGGCTAAAACTTTGTGACGTTCAAATAAAATACTTGTGTCACCTTATAAGAGACAAACAGAGAGATTACTGAGTGTATAGATGCATACAATATCTCACAAAAGTGAGTACATCCCTCACATATTTGTAAATATTTTATTATATCTTTTCATGTGACAACATTACAACTCTGCTACAATGTAAAGTAGTGAGTGTATAGCCTTATAACAGTGTAAATTTACTCTCCCCTCAAAATAACTCAACACACCATTAATGTCTAACACCTTGGCAACAAAAGTGAGTACACCCCTAAGTGGAAAAGTTTGGGCCCGATGTGTCAATATTTTGTGTGGCCATCATTATTTTACAGCACTGCCTTAACCCTCTTGAGCATGGAGTTCACCAGAGTTTCACAGGTTGGCGCTGGAGTCCTCTTCCACTCCTCCATGACGACATCACAGTGCTGGTGGATGTTAAAGACCTTATGCTACCCCACCTTCCGTTTGAGGATACGCCCACAGATGCAGCGGCCCAGTCTCCGAAGGGAGGGGATCATGCTCTGCTTCAGTATGTCACAGTACATGTTGGCATTCATAGTTCCCTCAATGAACTGTAGCTCCCCAGTGCCGGCAGCACTCATGCAGGCCCAGACCATGACACTCCCACCACCATGCTTGACTGTAGGCAAGGCACACTTGTCTTTGTACTCCTCACCTGGTTGCCGCCACACACGCTTGACACCATCTAAACCAAATAAGTGTGTCTTGGTCTCATTGGACCACTGGACATGGTTCCAGTAATCCATTTCCTTAGCTTGCTTGTCTTCAGCAAACTGTTTGCAGGCTTTCTTGTGCATCATCTATAGAAAAGGCTTCCTTCTGGGCAGAGGCGTATATAGGGTATGGCAGCCATGGCACGTGCCATGGGCGCCATCTCAGGGGGGGCGCCGGTGAGCGGCTTTTAAATGCCGCTCACCGGCATTTTTTTTTTTTTTGATGCGGAGGAGCGAGAGGGGCGCCTAGCAACCGCTCGGCGCCCCTCATTCTCCTCCACGAGCCCTCTACCCCCGTCCCGGTGCCGGCATTTCATGCAGAGCGCCGCAATATGCCGGCATATTGCGGCGCTCAGCAGTGAAACAGCGGGCACCAGCGAGCGGCTTTTAAACACTGATGCGGAGGAGAGAGAGGGGCACCTAGCAACCTAGTGTTTAAAAGCCACTCGTTGGTGCCCGCTGCTTCACTGCTGGGCGCCGAAATATGACGTCATATTACGGCGCTCAGCAGTGAAGTAGCGGCACCAGCGAGCGGTGCAGGAAGACAGGAGCATCGTGCTCCCGTCGCTGGATTTCAAGGTGAGGGGGGGG
>VKOC01000001.1:41282579-41294404 GCA_009364415.1 Spea multiplicata
ATCAAGAAAAAAACGCAGGACAAAAACCCAAGTGGAAACCTAGCCTCATGCACGTCCCATCATTTCAAATGGCCAAAGAAGGACACTTCTGTTTTAGAGGAGTGGGAGAGGGATTTTTGACCAATTTATTTAGCTTATGTCACTAAATAAGGCATTTACAAGAAGAATAGCATTTCTAACAATTAAATATTCCAACCTCCTGAAAAAGAGTGAGATCAGGGTAAGAAAGCGGTATTTGGGATGTATACACATATATATTTAATATACCTCCAGTAGCTGCATGCTAGTCTTAATGTCAGAAAACTCTCTATTGCCAGTTCTATATTAGAATTAAAACGACATAGAGCACCATGTCTCAAATAATTACAATTGTGCAGCTCTAGGAGTTATCGGCGTATAACACGCAGGTAGGGTTTAAGCTTATTTTTTTAGTTATAAAAGTGCGTGTTATACGCCGATAAATACGGTAATAAAACAATGAACATCTGTAATTGTCTGACAACAAATAACGGCGCATAAAAATGATTTAGATGTAAGAAAATGCTCCAGATTTGTATCAAACGCGGGTCAGGCAAAATTCAATGAGAACAGCTCTGTAAATACATCAACAAGTATTTTCATAACGTCCCTCAACTAGGGATCTTTTGTTTGCCCCTGGGACAATATGAGTGATCTCATAGTTGGCATAAGTTCCAAGGCCTGTCCTGAAACTTTTTTCCGAACGCTGGCCAAGAAGTATATCCAGACAAGTTCTCGTTTCATTGTCAGAGAATTCAATAGAGGTCTTTTAGTTCAGACAACCTCTTTCAGCTTTATTTGAAACATAGTTAATAGTCACATATATCCCAGGCTTATAGTCAAGGTAGATAATCCCCTCTCCGCACAGAGCTTGAGAAAGTCACATTGCCATCCGAGCACATACATGCTACCAATGAAAAGCAGTACGATTTCTTCTGCGGCTACTTTCCTTAAAAATCGCCAGTTCTCACATCATATCTTTGCATTGGAGTGCGTGATTATTGATAAGGGCATCTCTTGCCCTGAAAGGGACAGTACAATTTCACTAGAAACTAATGGATTTTAAAATATTTATATACTTTCTTATATTAGGAAGAAGCTGAATCTCCCCTACTACCCTATGCGCCGACATAAGGGGTAGGGAAAGGGGTAAATACACATGGGGGATTCTGCAGATTCACCTCATGTATTTAGAAGGGCTTCTCAGCTATCATATGCATTAAAATACATATGATGGCTGGGGCTTCCCTTTCAGGGTTGGTAATGGTATCAAGTAAAGTTCTAAGGATGGCTCTCCTTGAATACATATGTGAATCGTACATTTTACTTTCTAACCTTGTATTCTTACAAACTGGAATCCATATTTAGCCTTTCACATTGCTGCTGTAAAGTTTATCCCTTTTGGGAAATGTATGAACGCAACCATACTGAAGAGTTCCCCACCCTAACAATAAAAAGAGGAGATGAATTGAGGCGATATATTTAACCATTCTCACTTTATACTGAAGCAAATTATAGATGTAAATATAAAAAATGTATCCATTTCAAGGCTGAGGTCCATAGAGAACTGGATTTACCTAAAAGTCCCCAAAACAATGTGCATAAAAAATCCTTCCAAAAGCCCTACGCACACCCGTATAGAACAAAAGAAACACAAGTATAGAAAAGCCAACACAAAATGTATACAGAAAATAATATAAATTAATTAATGAGCATAAAATACATTTTCTTTAGTGACAGGATTAATGGTGATGGTAAGTAGGCCCCGAGTGTGCATGGGACTTTTATATTTTTGTGCTTTTGTGCCCAGGGGCATTTGAGATGTGACACTCACCCTGGCTAAAGTAGACAGCATTAAATATACACTGATAAATTTGATATAACTGAAAAAGGACTAAAAATCGAATCAATCATCGCAAACCACTTACTCCTCCACTCATCCTTTTCCAGCCAATGATTTACTATAGTTCCAGCTTGCTTACAGTTCAATATCAGGTACTGGTCTTCAAATACAATTAACACGGTGAAAAAAACTCTTCAGGCTTTGCAAAAAAAACTTGTGCTGAGCTGTAATAGCAAATGATTTAATTATTCGCAACCTAAAACCTGAAAACAAGGTCCATACGAAATAAGCGACTATGACATTTCAATTTCACATATGCTTTTCGTATGCTCATTGGTATTGTAAAGCTGGTTAAAGTGCATAAATACATTAAGCATTTAATACTTTGTATTTAATTAATCCTAATTGCAATTTGTCTTCGTAAAGAATCAATAAGATTACTACAAGGCAGACGTTGTCTCCATATTAATGTGATCATGACATTAAGGGAAAAAGTATTTACTATGGGAAAAAGCACCCCCACACACACAGTTTTAGTTGCAAAATATAGTCACTTAAATTACAGGAAGTTTTAACCTAAAATGTATAGTGATTTTTTCAGCCTCAAAAATGTTACCATAGGATGATCAGGCTATTGGGCACATCCGTAACTGAATGGACCAGTTGGGGTGATCAGCCCAGTTATACTTTCAAGCTCTGTGTCTAGCTTGGACATCCTCCATAGCACATGGTATACATGTCATGGGTCCTTAAAGGGTGGGGAGCCGGGACATGCCCTCAGCAGGGAGGACAGCGGTGCAGAAGGAAGTGGCTGAGGGTGCTGCCCTTGGTTGGCCCCAGCCTAAATTTAACACTGAGTACATAGCATTATTCAACACTATATCAGTTTATTGTACTGCGGCAGAGCTGCGTTCATTATGATGCAGGCGGATCCCAGAGAACTAATTACTTTTGTGGGCAGATTTCACCTCCATTCTCCTCACGCCCATATGGCTGCCAGAACCAGCTACTGCTACAAGAAAGAAATGACTTAATTAGGAAAGTTAATCAGAGGTCATGTGAGGGGTAGATAAAATGGATGGTCCCTCTGCTGTGCAGATAAAGTGGATATTTATTATGCATATAATGGTGATTTTAGCCTGTAAACACCACATTGTCAATGCATTAATTATAACACACTAAATGAAGTAGGACTTGGGAAAATGGAAGGTTCACTCTGAGCACGTCTACTCGTAACAGCAGTCATAAACGATATTTGAAGGTTTTACTAAATGAAGCAATCCAATTATCCTTATCCTAAAATATCATATCCTCAAGGCCAGATTAAGGAACTTGGGGACCTGGAGCAATTATACAAAAGGGGCTCCTCTTGCTAGGTATTCACCACATCTACTGCTTGCCTCCCTGATGTCCTTCATAGCCAGTCCTTCATGCTCCCTCACTGACACTGTGCAGGAAGTGATGTCATTTCCTGGCGTGCAGAACAGCGAGGGAGCTACGGGCTACATCCTGTAAGTAGTGTGAGGTATGGGCCCTAAACAGAAATGACATAATTTCCTGGAATGCAGTATGGGCGAGGGAGCTACAGGCTGTAAGTACTGAGAGGTAGGGGCCCCTTGCAGTGCTGGGGCCCTGGAGCAATGACGGCATGCTCACAAAAGAAAACAAAGCTAATTTTGTACTAAGTTTGGAAACTGGTCTTACCACCACGGCAACCAGTGGGGTGTCTCGGCTGACTGGGCCATTTCACTGGTCGCTATGATGATTTTTCATAATTAACCCCAATTATCACAGCCGTGTTGGCTCTTTAAAGAAAACAATACTGTCTTATTTTCTAAATGCCTATTTCCGCATTGTTTAAACAAAAAGATAAAGTTGTTGCAAGATATTTTATTTTATTATTATATATAGATAGATTTATATTAGTATACACTACCATTCATTTAGAAAAGTCCAGACATTGTTAATGTTGTAAGTTACTGTATTATTGTAGCTGAAAAAGTGAAAAAATGAGATATCTTCATATCACTCCCATCACTCCTGTGTTCCAATGACACGTTGCATTCGCTAATCCAAGTAAGTTTAAAAGGGTAATTGATCATTAGAAAGCCTTTTGGCAATTATGTTAAAACTAGAAGGTCCTTGTTTTCGATGAAAACAGCTAAGTGACCCCAAACTTTTGAATGTATTTGTGTGTGTGTGCGTGTGTATATATATATATATATAGGTTCAAGCAGCTTTTTATTTTCCTGAACCACATTGTTTGCATCTACTTCGTTATTGTCAATGCTTACTGCTTTCTTCTCTGTGGTCTACCTCCCAGCAAGGTCCCTGCTCCTTATCCTGCACGACGGAGACCTGCTGTCACCGCTGCCTGTTCCTTGGGAATACTGCTGATATATTCTTGCACTCCAGTCCCTCGTCTTGGCAGTAAATTAGGTAAACATTAAACACGATACGTGAATATATATTTTTTCCTTCCAGTCAAGCAGGGTACATTGAGCGTAGCTACTATTGCTAAGAGACACAATGCCCAAACTGCTGCAGGTTTCAGGAATATAATGCATAATATTGACAAATCTAAAAGCATAAAAAAACAAAGGAAAGATACAAGTGCAAACTTCCACTACAAAGTAGCACATATGTGAAAGACAGTAAATCAACAGCAAATAGTCTTGATGTTTCAATGTTTCTATTCAATAAGTCTTACAATCACTACAGCAATGTGACATATAAAGACGGGCGCCCTACACACAATAAGGAGAAAGAGAGGCTCGTTTTTTTTTTAATCGATACAAGATAATGGTTTCCTGACTTGCAAGTAGAATGTTGAATATTAAATACTAAGCACTTCCAAGCCTTAAATCAATATATATAGAAATGGCATTCACCTTGTGCAGATACCACAGGGGCTTACTTAAAGCTCTTAGGACTGTTACATCACAACAAATCTGGAATAAAACACAAACCCGGTTATTGTCTGGATTTAGTTTCAGCTCTTTTTAGCTGAATGAGAAAATTAGCACTAACGCCACATTACAGGTGGGTAAAACAGGCTCACACCTCCATGCCGGCTTCCTTCCGACCTTTGTGCTTTATCAAAGTTATTTGGAAGAAATAATTAGGCTCTAACATGTTTAGAAGGGGATTACTATATTAAGTTTCAGTGCTCTGAATAGATATCACCTTTTGTTTCATGAGTACCTGTTTAATCCATTAAAAGGACAACCTGTCATTGAAGAATCCATGGTTGGGTCATATAACCGAGGATTTTGTTTCTAGAACAACCACCCCCTCGAACTTTCTTCATACAATTCCCACAATTGGGTGCCGGCTGATCATTTTATTTATTGAAGTGAGTCTATATTATTTTTTTGACAGGTGAGGATCAGAACAAAAAATGCATTTTCAACTTTGGTATTTACAATATCGGAACATTGTTCTAATTTTATGTTAATCGTCACATTTTGGATTACTTTGACAAGCCTGTTCCAAGCTTTTTTTCTCAAACAGGCTTTTGATGCAAAAGGTTGCACCAACGTATAATTAAGGTGCCAGGAAGGAATATAACCATAATGATATGTCTAAAGTGGCACAAACAGGAGCCTGGAATTTTCAATGCCCGTTTATGTAAATGAATTGTATTCAAACACTCACAGTATCTATTAAAGCCGCAGAATAGGCCTTGAAGTTGACAGTTTCCCTTTAAATGATAAACATTGAATTTGCAGAGCCGTACGAGGTATATTACCCCACCACATCGCTTTCAGAATGCGCTGGCAATATATAAATAATAGGTAATGATACACATACGGGCAGCCCTAGGTAGTCATAACCTTACCACCCAGCATGAAACAGCAGCAATGTGTCCACAGGACATATGAATGAATAAGCAGTGACCTGGATGATACACTGCAGTGTGGCTTTTTAACCAGTGCATCCTTGCAGAAAATAGAGGGTATTTGCTAAGTTATTAGTTGTATGTGAGATGTGGTAAGATGTTGTGAGATGTTACATTTCTTCTCGCTGTACTGTACTCGCTGTTTTTGCTTTTTCTATGAGAAGAACCATATTGGTCCCAACAGTCAACCTTTCCTCAAACTAATCCTCAACTGAGATGGTCCTGCCTCTAACTTACCGCTGAGTTGGGGAGATGTTTTAGCCAACACCTCAACTCACATAGACACATAGGGGTTTGTTCACTAAAAGGCGAGTTGTCAAGAGAGTTTTCAAGAGTCCTATGGTTTCAACTAATTGAAGGCTCCACCACAGCTCTCCCTTTAATGACTAAACCCTACCATTTGACCCACTTAGTCTGCCCATTTTCCCACTTGTTGTTAAGACCTCAAACATGTCCCTTGGCTTATATTTGTTTATTAAGTAGATAAAATGCCCCCAATACACCTAAACAACAGTATTACTATATCCAAGCAGTGTCCCCACTAAGGCTTGTACTATAAATTCTACATACATAAATGGTGCTCAGCCCAACTCGGTATATCATCAGCTTATAGCGTCACAGTTAACTACTTATATGCTGGACTGCTAAGCAACGAACACTGTTGTCAGTATCTATTTCCATAAGTCCCATTTATTATAATAACACAGCCAATTTATTCGTCTTGCTGGCTGACCTGCCCATTACACTTGTGAATGTATTATGTGCTAAGGCAATACCCGTGGGTCATGCAGCACTATGGAACTGACAGATTTCAGAGCTAGTATTAATAACATTGCCAGGAAAATACATCTAACTAAAATGCTCATTCAATGTCTGAAATACAGTTTCTCTAATAGGCAAACCTGTTTCGATGTCAGCTTTATGACATAAAACTATATTTAGGAGACTGGCCTATAGTTTGATTAATGCACGGCATGATCTTTACAATGGTCTGTGTAATTAATAGCAAGTAGAAATCACAAAATTAGCAGTGTCTAGGTTTTACGTGAGAGTGAGGATGAACCCGGATAAATGATTAAAACTAATTACAATGAAGTATGCACAGTTTTGGAGATTTATGCAGATTTCCCACAATGCATCAGTTTTTAATCAGACCTAGTTAATACTGGACAAAAAATGAGCCGCGTTCCATCGTAGGATTTGCTTCACAGACTCTGTGTGTCTACCTATCGCTACAAAACTGGCACAAAGTTAAAATAAATACAATCAGGATACAGTAATCCTCCGTTTTGAAAACTTAAGAGTAGGATTATACATTAGAAATGCGAAATACAAGATTTACAATAGATGTAGACCGTAACACCGAGTGTGACACTTCCATAAATGATTCTACAACTATTGGCATATAAGGTTGTTCAGTGATTGCAAGAATATACACTTTTTTTTCTAATGATTTATACATATGTTTCAAATTACATTTATTCACTAAATTTTTAATTTATATTTGAAATGGGTTTCAAATATAAATATACTGTACTTGGGAGGACGGAATAATTCAGTGCATGGTCAAGGCAGGCAGCACAGTATCAAGATCTTAGTGTTATGTCAAGGCCACTGGGAAGCACCCAGAGTAAACTATTACAGTTTTACAATCAGTATCTCAAGTCACAGTCAAACTATTTATGCTTAGGATTTACTAAACTGTGTAGAACCGAGACAAGGCAAAGAAAAGTTATAGAAAGCTATTTTAAGTACCAATAGATCAAACACAGCCAGATACCGCCACAAAGGGATAGCTCATTGTAATGCCTTGCGTTGTTCCTTTATTATTTACTGTATGAAAATGAGAATGATTACACATAATAAAGAAACTATGACTCAGCATTTTGGTGCCCAAATTGAGACACCAGTGTTGTGGGTACAACTAGGGCAGGGAGGGGGCACTGGCACCCACCCATCTTGCCCAAAAAGTCACCGTGTGGCACAGTTTCAGAGTGGTGCTCCCATGTGATCAGACCCCCATTGATTTTACAGTTCACTGGGCTGGTCAGGGGAGACAAACACAATCTCCCCAATATATATATATATATATAATTATATATATACACACATACATGACACATTCGTTATTGATAAGCCATTACTACATAAAATAACAACACATAAAAAATGCCATACAATTTGGAAATTCTTACAAGAATATACTATGTGATCTAAAGTGTGCAGCAGAAGTAAGAAGATAAACAATACAGGAAAGCAATATTTTAGTAATATGCTTGGGCTGTACACAGAAATAGCAAATATATTCCTTATATAATTTTGGAGTCCATCAAAATACTCATTAACAGCTCATTATGTTGTAATTGAGAACATAATGGGCTTTGCAAGCTGGAGATGCGAGTTTGTAATATGTATACACACTCCATGCGGCTCGTACACTTTTAACACACTGAATGATCACTGGTGCAGGTGTGCGCTCGGTTGCTGGAATAAACTTAATTCCTGTACATTGATAAGCGCTAGACAAAGTACGACACCAAGTGCAGGTGTGCCAATACCAATTAAAACCTGCTGGGTCATCTGAGTACAAATATCAATTCGCGTAATCTACGCTTACATATATCTGCAAACAAGCAGTTATTCTTGCAATGGTTGGCATAGCTATGGAGAAACACAAGCATGTATATTTCAATTTCTGTCCATTTATTAATAAAGATGTGTCACGCTCACTCACTGGTGCACTCACTCGCTCGATGTTCAAATGCACAAGAAAGTACGCACTCTCTTTTCCTCTCAGGGATCAGTGAAACAAATCTTCATTTGCCTCATTATCCCACTCTTTCCAAATTCTAACATGGGCTTCCATGAGAACTCCTGCAACTCTTATATCCCATCCGGTTTGCAGAGATAATACACCCCCCCCCCCCCCCCGTGCATTTTCAGCCTACAAGCCAGTGATATCAGAAGATGAGATCTTTACAGCATGTCCTCCATGGAGAGAGAACACAATTGTTTTATCCGTGAAATTATCCATATGTAGTTTGAAAATAAACAAAATGTTTATCTAATCATCTGTATGCAACGTGTCATCTTAAACGTAGTGTCAGCCAGAACTGTTGTTCTTCCAAATAATCTCTTTCAACTACACTTGCTCTGACCGCAAAGTAAAGCAAATTGCTCAGAAAGACAACATGAAATACGAAAGTGACTAATCATTTGCTTTTACATATTTTCTTTCCATTTACACTTTGGTATGAGCTGGCGATGTCGATCAAGTACAAATAATTGCTTTCCTTCCTCACTTCATTCCCTGCGGAAGATGCCGTCTCCCACTGCCTGCTTTGCAGTTTTGCAACAGATGAATAAAAGAACATTTGCTTACATTTATAATTTGCATGGTATTAGTCTAAAGAAAAAAGAAATAAATAAATGGAATGTGGTTTTACACAAGTAAATGACAAACAAGCCATTAAATTTCCTTTCACATGAACAACATCACATTTGTATTTCATTTTACCACCTGCTGGGGCTTTTCATAAGAACTTAACTGTAAATGGACACATTTAGATCATCTTCAGTTGTTAAGGATTATTGAACATAAGACACTCTTCTAACTTCTCACCTCTGCATTGAAAATAGTTTAAAAAAAATAATTTTGATACATATATATATATATAATATTATATATATATATATTATATATATAGTATATATATACGCTCACACACTTTATGTATCATTAACAGAGCTGAATCATTTGTTGGCTCTTAATAAATAAAAGGAAATAATAATAATTTACTGAAATAAGATAATGTGTTACATTTAAATAGAACTAAGAGACAATAAAAAATTCATTACCTAGTGAATGCAATTGTGATGACTGATTATAAATATTTTGATATAGGTAGGTGTGTGTATGTATAGCTTCACTGTCCAGGTGGATCCAAGAGCCAGCAAACAAGATCAACAATGATCACCTTTTGCCTCTATATCCACTTTATACATGGATCCCTTGAAAGTTATTGCCCGCTGTACAAGACAGCCTTTAGACAAAACTCGGGTAAGAGGTGCAATAGCCAGATCACCGCTCATGGACAGCTGTTTCGTCCTTCATGGGACTATTAGATTTCTACATATGGAACAGTCACGATTTCACTTCTCTTAGTGAATACATTCACCTGATTTAACACTTTGAGTACTAGAAGCTTGAAGATGTCTCCTGGCAATTAATGGTACAAGTGGATAAAAAAAAATCCATTATGTAATACCTGGCTACTGCGACATCATTATTTCAAGATTAAGAATAATATAAAAAGTTGCCTTTTGTACCTATAAAAACCTTGAATTAGGAGCTTTATTCCCAGCAACCTGTAAAGAATTTAGCCCTGAATGATCAAAGCTTTATCACTACCTCGCAGTTATTTGTGCCGGCTAATTCCTTTACTCTCCCAAGGCTTTTAACTAAGGTTTGTGAAGGTCCAACTATCTTTTTCCTTGCAATGAGCTCAAAAAAAAAAAAAATCCGACAAAGGAATACCAACCCTATCCCGTGATAATATTCCTAATCAAAACGAATCCTTTCTGACCAGCAGCATTGTAACCCTTTAGTAGAGGACACATTTTTTTCTTTTTCTGATTCTTTTTTTTTTTTTTGCATAAAAAGCACTTTGCGGACTTAAGAAAGGAAAGCAACAATACTTGGCATCCTGCAAATTCATCTGCGTTTCAAGGACCAAGAGAAAAATAAGTATGATGAGTTTTTATTTAAAGATCTATAAGGTGCTTTTCAGTCTAGCATACAGTACAATGAATCTAAAAAAAGGAAAAAAGGAAAATGCTTCACATTGTACATCATTGGACATCACAGCGTTTTTAGTTAATTACCAATTGAAAGCAGTGAGTTAGAAAATGTCATGTTAAATGTGTTCTTTTATTGGCGGAATATAACATATACTTCAATTAAAGGACAATTTACGAATCATTTTCAGAACATGCATGAAAGAATCCATTCTAAATATATTTATATATACATGCAAAGCAAAAAAAATCTAAAGATATAATATATCAATAGATAGCCTGTGTGTGAGGTGTGCTTGAATTAAAGCGCAAAGACAAAGACGTGTATTTAACATTTTAATTTTAACCCCTGGTGGCTCAGGTAATAATTGCACATAATTAAGGGCAAAGTCTGGAAGTAAGAAGCTGTTATTGGCCGTATAATGAGGAGTAATGAAGCCTACCGATTCAAGCCATTATCCCAGAAATAGCAGCTTGTGCCTGGTATGGAGTTTATTGCTGCTATTATGAACATGAAGAGGAAAATGTAGAAAAGAAAAAGAACTTACATTATTCTTGGAAGATGCATTTTCATCCAGGTTGAAACAGAGGGCACATATTCTACATTTCTGGTAGATTTATCACCTATTCATTGAACAAGCTGATAATGTTTCTCCACAAGGCTGTTCCGTGTAGGAACGTCACGTGACCAAGGTCTATGCAGATCTATGGCCTTCAGCTTGTTATGTGTTATGGCTGCCATGTAGAGAGCCAATTCATCAGTGGGTTCAGGGAACAGCATTTTAAGGTCAGAATAAGTATTACAGTAGACCGTTTTTCTACATACACAATTCTGTTACATGAATCCTAAATGTTTCCTACAATCCTATATGTGGTTTTATTGATATAGATGCACCTAACAAACACTAAACAACTGAGAATTAGGAGGGACAGTCCTACTCTTGGCCCTAAATCACCCTTTCATCATATTTCATCACCTGATGGCCCTCTATTCTATTATCTCAATCTTTTGGTGGGTATGAGTGCATGCTAGCATTCTACATCCTTAAAAGTTACAAAAGGGGTTTATACAAACAACAGAAAATGAACAAGCTATGAACAAGACATTTGGTACCCTTAATTTGAAAAGGTAGGAACCTAGGTCTAAATATCTCATAGGTGTGTGGAAAGTAGAGTCACTTAGAATCATCTGAAGCTGAACAAGCATTTTATAAACCTATCTGAGGTCTCTATATTTTTCCCACCACATTTTTTCTGGTTTTATGG
>VKOC01000001.1:41315086-41342011 GCA_009364415.1 Spea multiplicata
ATATAGTGATTGGCCGGGTCACACATATCATAAAAGTTTTGAGATGTTATTGAACAACTTTTTTTTTTTAAACAAGCTAGGGGTAAGATTCTAGGCATAATCTTTGTACTCTTTTATGTCTAAAAAAATATAAACATTTAAAAAAATTCAATAAAATAAGCTAAAATATTTGATATAAGATGTAAAAAGAGTAGGAACCTTTAGTTATCATGCACTTAAAATGTTGGTGGGCATCTTGCGTTAATACATTCCAAATGTTTAATATCAACGTATTCTGTCAAGTGACCAGGTTAACTTGTATATTGAATCAAAAAGTGTTGATACAAAAATATTCCATGTGTTGGAATATATCTAAAAAAAAAAATCTATGAAATTGCATGTTCATTCTGCGTTTACAAAAATAAGAAATAAAGAAGAAAATGGT
Organism: Spea multiplicata; assembly: GCA_009364415.1. Taxonomy (NCBI): domain Eukaryota; kingdom Metazoa; phylum Chordata; class Amphibia; order Anura; family Pelobatidae; genus Spea; species Spea multiplicata. Next base: position 41,315,511 of record VKOC01000001.1, read on the forward strand.
ACTGCAAATTCAAAAATGATACACATATAACATAAAAATTCTCCCATTTGGTGCAAATCAATAGACTAGCGAGTTGCCCAATCCCAATCATTCCGGAAGAAAGCTAATTCAAAGCAATGTACAGTGCACTTCTTGTGTAACAAAAAATGTGTTTCATTTTCTTCCCCCACTTGCTGTATTTTTTTTTCAAACAGAGAGGCTGGAACTCACTGCAATTATGGTCTTGACAGACACTAATAACTTACAGGACAGTTGAATATAGAAACCTCAAGAGCCTGGAACAGCATGAGCAGACAAAAGGGTATTTTTTGATATTTTCTGTTCACACAATTAAACAGAAAAATATTATCGTTACTTTCGAGGCAAAGCGTGGGGGGTTTGTCTGCCAGCCATTAACTGGAGTGAAGGTCGAATTGTATAAACTCTTCTTCTGAAACAGAACATTCAAAATGGACTCCCATAGTACTCTCTTCAAAATAATTTCATTATTTTAGCTTCCTCACTGGAAATGAATATATATTGGTGTTCCAGTAAACACCATGCCAGACGTGTATTAAGAGAAAACCTACTAAAACAAACATGGCTTGCTGTTTTTGTAAGATACTTTCACTTCAAGAGAAATAAAAGCGTTTACTGGAAAGTCTATAACATGCAGTATGTTGCCTTTCTCCGACTACCCAAAAAAAATAATCAAATCGGTTTACCAACCTGAAAAGCAGAGCAGATGACAATAATATGTACTTAGAGTCAATGAATGCAGAAGAGAAGCTTTGAAAATAATTATCCTTTACTTGTATGCATTTCCGGCATGATTTTGTTATGCCGAAAACTAATAATAAAGTTAATAGAATATATGTATCTTTATTCAGGCCAAAATCAAGTAGATCTGTTTTGCTCCCAACATCTACAAATTTACGTTAAGGCATTCCAAACAGAGGTAACATTAATGAAAGAACTATTCTATATCAAAGAATATATATTTTTTTTAAACTAAACCGAGAGAACATATATAATTGGGTGATTATTAGGGACTACTGTACACATTTTTAGAAGCTCTCAGCTTTAAAGCTAATATATAATATGTATTCTATATGACCAGATTTATGCCTAATTACACATTAACCAATTAGATGCATGTGAAATTGACGAAATAGCTGAAGAAGGGATAAATTACGCAGACTCCTCAGTTCAATAACCTAGGATGTATTACTTGAATGTGTGTAAGGAAGCTGTGTTTAGTAGTAGACATTTCAATTCTTAGTCAATATACGTGCATATTTATCTGTAAAAGTACCTGACCTTAATTGAGAGGCGTTTTATGCATTATGCTTGCATCTGAATACATTTAGGAATACAGGAGCAGAATCTGGCTTTCGTTGAACGTCTTAGTACCTTCCAAAATAAATCTTCAGGATCCCTAGCTCTCCCACCCCAAAGAATGAAATCACTTATACTTAGAACAGAGTATAAGATATTGTCATTCTTAACAATAAAATACATTGTCAATAGCACAATGTAATATCGAATTGAGCAGAAAACTCTGTTAACAGCCTTGATGGGAACAAAGAGCCAGTTATAAGTAACACGGCTGGGTTAAAAGCTTCATCCACTGGAGTATATACCTTCTGTATACCTGTCTCTGTTCCCTTTTGTTCCAAGTGACAAAGTTTTTTAGCGACTGAATGTGTGGGAAATCCATGTCTAAAATAGAGGTGGATCTGATTTACAGGTATTCCACAAACACTTGTTTATCATCGATGGAGAATATGCACCATTATAATAATTAGAAGCCATCTTTGGAAAAAAAAAGCAGCCATTTTGGGTTGAAAGAAAACATTGCAGAGATACAAATAAAACATATATATATCCAACCTTACTATATCTATTACTTTTGAATTATGAGGCTTATTATAGTGTTTAAATGTTTGTTTATATGCAATTTTTTTTCTTCCTTTCTTTCTTTCTTTCTTTCTTTCTTTTTCTTTGTTTCGAACCCCAGTTTCTTTCAGTAATTAAGAAAACCATTTCAGAGAACAGACAATTCCCAAATTCCACTTACGCCCTTATATAAATCTACAATATTTCAATTTGACAGCACTACTCTATGTTGGTGATTCCAACTTATTACCAGAAATAATGCATTTTTATCCATTGCTCGGCTACAACACACGATATATAAAGTTTGGGGATTTCTTTTTTAAAGATAATAGAACCCGACCCTATGGGTAGTATGAGCTAGACCTTACTATATTTAACATATATTAAAGAACGTTGACTTTATCGGTTTAAACCGGGTATCTCATGTACGTTCGACGAACGGGATTAAAAAGCATTCTACCTAGAAGATTTCGAAAATGGAGATATCCTTGACTGTAAGCCGTAAAAAATAAATAAATAAATAAACGCATCATCCTATTTTTAGAAGATGCTGGTGAAGGCCGGTCAACAGCGTCTATTTCAAAAAATGGGAGCAAATATGTATCGGAACATGTGTAATTGTCTTTGGATATTCTCTAAACTGTAGTAGCCAAGTTTCTTTAAGCACTAATTGTATTCATTCATTTTCGCAGCCCAGCGTGGAACTGGTAGATTGCTGGGTCCATAGCAACAGGGGACAGAGAGAAAGGCTCATCTTTATCTGTCCCTTTCCAACAGGAAATGGGGCCAGTGGGCGGAATGTAGTGCTTTTATTAGCGACATTTGCAAAAGATTAAATGGGAAGAATTAAAGGAGGGTAATTTACTCTTAACTAGGTGCCTTTCCTTCAAAGCATGAGGTCTGTAAAACTACTGTTGATTGCATGGGATTCACAAGGGGAAAATACGACTCTGTTTCAGGAACCCATTTGAAATAACCAAGGTATTCTTTCAAAGCTATAACAGGCTAGAGTAACACTATTAAAGTCAGCAAGCTGCACGTAATGAACTATTGAGAACAGCATTGCTGCACTTTTAATCATGAAAAATTTATTGGGCTGGAGGTCTCTCCGTCCCTAGAATTCAAACTGCCAAATCCAAAACCCCGCTGGATATTGAAAGCAGGAACCAATGTATCAAGAATGAGATTATTTGTTTTATTTTGCTAGCCTCCGAAGCCTTCCAAATTCTGGAAAACAAGCCCAGAGCAAATATAAACTAGGTCTGGACTATTAAGCGGTAGAAGAATTTAGATGGAACAAAGCTATTTCAATATCCTGTTATGTGAAGGCTGGAAACGTATTAGTCATGAAAAAAAGTTTACAAAAAGGACGTCTGGGAAATGACCGCGATCCTAATCAATGCAAATTATAGAGAAAAGAAGGTATACAATGTAGAAAGAGACAACATCAGGGCTGACCAAATCAAGCCCATACGGGCTGTGGTCAAACCAGACTTTCCTGTTGTTATTTAGCATACCACTTAGTTGACAACCAAATTCATTAGCTTAATTAATGGTTAATTAGCAAAGTTTTTTACTCTTTGCAGGATTTTGATCTGTACAGCTGAGCCACACATCTTTTACAAGCATATCTATTATATGTGGTACGGCTTTCCAGCCGACTTGATAGGGGTTAATACAGTGAAGGGAACTTAAACATGGGATAGAGAGACATAAGTCATGAAAAAAGACCAGTGACAATTAAGGTTTGAGTCTTTATAGCAAAACTAATGGGCAGACTAGATGGGTCAAATGGTCCGTACCTGTCCTCGAATCGTACATTTCTAATTTTCATTACTTCAATCAGTAGCGATACAAATATCAAATATTCTTTTGATATGGGTATGTTAAAATTAAAACTATTTTCCTGCAAAAGAAGGGTTTTTTTCCCCCCAAAGTCTGCCTCTTTTTAATTTTAGAATAATACGTGGTTGTTCTGTTATCTAGAAAAAGCAGAAAGATAATACAACTCCTCACAAACTTGGACTAAAACCAGACAACTGTATACACCGTGGCAGACTAGAAAAATAAACATTCATCTGTCAAAGTCTGAGAAATCTTAAATATATGTAAAAAGTTCTATTATATATTAATTTACGTAACTGACGTATAAATGATTTCAGGAACAGATCTCATTAAATATCTCATTAGTGTTTTTGGCTTTAAGTCAAAAAAATTAATTAATCTAAAAAAAAAACACTCACTCTTTGTTTAAGGGAAGATGCTGAAATAAAAAAAAATGACTTCATAATCGGAATTCACCGGGATGCTAATATAACTTCTAATAGCTTTCAAACTTTTCTGTACCTGGCTATGTGGAAGGGTTTTTTTTTAACTGGAAGAAATTGTCTGTAATTATTTTGTTTGCCTGTCTAAGAAACATGGATAGTAACATCAACGCTCTTAAAAAAAAAAAACTAAGTTAACAACTTAGCCAATAAATCTAGAGTACCCACCCTATTAGACCTCTATTTTTTTATATTGGTTTCTGGCTACAAAGCAAGGCAATTGTACTCCTTAATTTGTATCTTGACGTTATGGAACAAAAGAAATGTTCTTATCAGTTGTTTGCATGTTTTACAGTGCAATTAATGAACTCTGAAAGGCATTTAATAAGACCCAGATTCTAACAGGCATTTCTTAAGAAAAACGAAAAACACATTTCGGCCTTCCCTTTAAACTCCCTGCCAGAATTCGAATTGACATGGTCCAATCAAAGAACAACTTTTCATTTTGAGAACTACAGAGTAACCGGCTGTGTTTTGATTGATGCTTCAGGAAAACCCAGGTAGGGCAGAAACATGGTAGGGCTAAGTAGAATAAGTAGGGACTTGAAAGTCTTCTCATGCTATTTAATATATTGAGTTTCTATACATATTATAGATTAGGTATTACAGAAAAATTAGATTTTTTTTCTTCGGGTTAAAGTATGTATAATGTTGTCAAGATGCTCGTACACCCTAGTTTTTTCCCATTATTATTTTTTTGAAGAAGTTTGGGCATCCTTCAGTAAGAAAGCCAGACCAGGTCATAAAAATACGATAAAACGTAACTTTCTAACATTTTCTGCCACAAAAAAAAAAAAAAGCCTATTTCTACAGCTCAGGTATCAACGGCAAACACCGTTAACTTGGAGATTATTCCAGTGCTCCCTCTTGAGCAAGAGCGTTTTCTGCAGGCAATGCTGATCTATTAAAAAACATGACCTGTGTCAAAAATCAATGTGCTAATCTCAAACTAAACAGCGGTATCAGAGGCATAAAACTTGGATAACCTAAGATAAAATGTCCTCAGCTTGGTTTGAAAGGTAAAGAAAGATTTGGCACACATCTGATTCTACAAGTGGAAATTATAGAACCCAGGTGACTTTTCCTAGCATATGGACACCATTTACAGAAGAAGAATGAGATTTTTATGAAGCTTCAGCAAAAGTGAAGAACAATAAAAAGTACAAGCTTCTAACGCTAGTCACTCGTTACTCCGGAAAAGTTATTATTTGATACCCTAATATAAATTTGGTTGTAGTTTTTCTTACGTAGCCTTAACATATTAATATGCAAGTGCCCTTCATTGTCAGACCTTTATTTGATAAGTGACATTTCAAAGTGATTTCCACTTTTTTGTCAGGTAGGTACAGTGTACTGAGCTGGATTTTAACTACAGCCCATCTCCCCAAACCCTTTGTTAACACCGAGTTAATTAGTAACAGGATAAATGACGTTTAACAGTCCAACAAAGTAAGGGAAAGCTGGTCAATTTGGAGTAACTTTTTGATTTTGTCTGTTTGTGGTGGATATGAGGTTGCTAACCCATGAAAAGGAAGTCCGTATCAGAACAAAAATGAGACTATTACTTGGCAGGATAGAGGAGGAAAACACTTTCCGTTCACATTACTTTTTATCCTTCAAGCATAGTTAAATTGTCACTTTCCTTTTTTTAAAAAATTAACCCTTCGACTGGCAGAGCGGATGCACACAGCAATACAAGACGATTCCGTTCACCCACCTTTGCTTTTGAAGGTCAAAGCATGATGGAAACAAGACAATATTACAAAGATTAAAACCAGCCTCACGTTAGCGTAACGCGGGATTATAAAAGAACACCGTATATAGCTTTAAAAGGTCCCCATTGACAAGGAATTTTTTGATTCTGATACTTTTACCACCCCATCCCCCCCCAAAAAAAATACTGGGAAGAGGATTAAAACAATGGGTTAGCTACAAAAAGTTTTATTAACTCCTTAAGCTTTTTGATTGAAGATCGATACACATTACATGGTGATGTTACTGCTTAACTGCAATGACTGCCTTGGTTATAACACTCTCTGGAGCTACACAGATGTTTTACTTATCGATAGCGGAATCCTCACTACTGCAATAGTACCGTTACTATAAGGCATGATGCATTATTAAAAATGCTGACATGTTCTCCTATTGATGGCAGTGTTTGAAAATTCACGCTGCATACATCGTGATTTCGACACTTTCGGGACTTGTAGGAATAAAGGGGATACTAATCTGTGCAACTATGAAACAAGGCTTTGCTGTTATGTCGTTTAATGATATAAAAACAATACTATTTAAGAAGTTCAATCCAAACATGACGCTTTAAAAGGTGCCTAGCAGAATTACATGGGTATTAAAACGAAGGGATCTGTAGACAAGTATGCCAGTGCTTTGCCACCCCCCTCCTTACCTGGGGTTGGTGCTATTCCAGTACACCGCATAGCGATCGGCAACCACCTTGGAGCCCGGATCCTGGCTGCAAACACACATCCAGAGCAGAAGAGACAGCAGCGTCAACATCTCCACGTGCAACATCACTCCCGGCCAAAAAGAGGGGGCGCGAGAGGAGCAAATACAGACAAGACGAGAGGAGCTGAGCAGGGGAAAGAGGGGATTGCTGGTTGTGCAGGAACAGTTGCTTTCCTACGAGGACAGGATATTAGGTGCTATAACAGGAGCGCTGCTGCAGCAGAGGGAGATGCAGCCCGGCTCAGGGAGGTGCTGGAGGCCGTAAGGCTGCGGTTGCTGCTACTGAGAGCAGGAGAAGCAGGGCGGTGCACATTCACGCCGGGCTCCCTGCACACCGAGCAGGGCAGGGAATCAAGGGACACATTCCCCAGGGGGCACCTTATACTCACTACCAACCAGATGCCAACCCACACAACCAACTAAAAGAAACACGATTCAAGGGTATGCGTTAGAAGCAGTCATCTGAATCCCGCTTGGTCCGGTATATAAATTCAGATGAATATATTGTTCCTCTTGTTCCTTAGAAAGTGGCGGAGTAAGCAATACTTGATGCTTGTATGACTTGCTTGTTAAAAACCTTGCAGAGTGACAGGAATTCAAAAAGCAGCGTTTGAGAAAGAAATATATATATTTTGCTGACGCACAATAGTTTTCTTTTGCAGCGTATGAAGAATGAGATGTTTTCTTTCCAATCTCTGTAAAGGAAATCCTGCAGTTGCAGTCTGCAAAGATAATGGTGTGAAGTATCTGTGCTGCTGCCTGTCTGAACACTCTGTGTCTTTGGGGTACTTTATGTATCTGTATCCCCCGCCTCTGTCCTTGTCTTCCTTTGAGCTGGGTGATAGTTGAGTAGCTACAAGAAATTGAGCAATCCTGGAAAACGTGTGATGTCTTACATCCAAACTCAATGCGCGGGATGCAAATGAAATTGCTTTATATCAGAAAAAAAATACACAAACAACAAACTCCTGGAAATGCATCCAAGTCTTCTGCATAAAACAGCCACATGCATAAAGATGAGGTCCAAAATTTGCCGTAGGCATCAACGGGAGTGGAAAAAGTCCTTCTCTTTCCCTCTCTCTTTCTCTTTCTCTGTCTTTCTCCCTCTTTCGTTTTTTTTTCCTTTTTCTTTTTTTATTGCAAAGCCGTCCAGTCCCCAGGAGATCAACTTGTAAGAGCAAGGAACAGTTTGAAATAAATAAAATGAACCACAATCTCCAACATCAGACACATGAAAAAAGCCGTCTTTTACATCAGCCTCACAGCAACTGCAGCTGCTCTCTCCGTGCTTGAGAAGAAACACCGAAATGCAAGAAAAAAAAAAAGGGAAAAAAAAAAACTTAAATATATTACCAACCAGGGAGGGTCTTCACTGGCTGAAGGGTTAAAAGTCAGTTGGCAAAAAAATACCAAAAAAAAAAAAAGATGTAGGATGGGGTAAAATCCCAAAAAGTCCCACCCCTTAAAAAGCCAATGACTCAGTGCTTAAAGATCTTGCGTGAAAGAGGCACAATACAAGTCCTTTTAGTCCATGCAGCTCTTGCAATGTATACAGATACAATATACATATAGAGATACCCTATGTATACATAGATCTATATCGAGAAGGTGGGTGCTGACACCCACGGCGAGTGCACAGGTACAAGTACTAATCTCCAAGATGATGTATTCATGAGAGGCTCACACTGCCGCTGGGTGATCATGTGAGATCTCATGCACTTTACTTGCTAGAAGAGGAAGGGGGGGTCTGACAAAGCCCAGAGCAACCACTCAAGGCAAGGGCTGCTGTTTGTTTAGACATTTCCATAGTCTCTCTCTCTCTCTCTCTCTCTTTTTTCTTCCTACTGCAACAGGATTGGTGTGCAACACGAGAAAGAGGCGTTCCTCGCCAGCCAGCGAAAAAATGTCCCCACCTTCCCCAAAGCCGGGACTAATTGAATTACATTGAAATCTGGATGCTTAAAAGGCACTAGTGAAACAAGCAGAATGCAGCCAGGGAAGTCTCTACCCTTTGGCTCTATAGATTAACTCTTTCATGGCTACAGCCATACCTGTGTGCATACAGCAGTCACTCTGTTTTTATTTGTGTACACGTATACATATCCGCACACACTGACCATATTTTTATATTCATTGATGAGGGGCGGCATGGTTTTTTTCTATAGGGGGTGAACCTACGATAAGGTTGATCGTGCAATAATCCATCACACGGTTAATATATTACCATAAATATTTACGTGACTGTGGCAATGATAGCCGTATATGATTTCAGTATTGTGATTTTTTTTTTAAGAGTCATTGATAAAAAACTAGGATCTGACAGTGTTACCATTAGGAAATGTTTAAATATACATTTCTAAGGAGGAATTAGCTGCTTTCTCCTATGGCAGGTCTGTGAATTTGCAGTATAAACACCAGATAACCGGCAGAGTCAATCACAGGGGTTTAAAGAGGGGTAAAAAGACTATAGCAACTTGTCTAATAGGTTCCATCTAACCGACTGACACCAATTTGAAATTCTCTAAATATTAGATACATCATTATTACTGTTATCTTGTCCACTGCAAATAGAAGCTCTGGAAGATTATCATCATTATCTTATGTAATTTGCTTTTCAATTTCGGAAACATAACGTGAATTGTTTTGTTTCCAGAGCGTCGTCTATACAGTAATTATTGAGCCGTCATTAGTCAAACAGATGAACTGATATGCCAGAGGTTTACTATAGCCAGGGATGGGCAAAGCGTATTCATTGCTAACAGGATGCAAATAAGAAAAGCTGCGTTTTTATGGGTAATTGAATCGTTCTAAGAAAGGAGATTAGTCTGAGAACTTCGTAAAAGTAACAGCAATGTTTTGCACTGTAGCATATGGTAATCCCTAAAGATAAGACTGGCCAATGCATAGAGTGAAAGCGACGCTAGCTAAATAGCCGTAATAGTTCTTTAAAGCTCTGCTTTCTAATTGTTGTATTTTTATATACAGAATTACTTGGTCATTTTATTGCAAATAGCAATGAATTCAATATTGACGTATACGTGACAAATTCAATCATACCCATGTATTCCCAGAAATAATTTGATATTCACATAGACATTCTGTATATTGGCTTTCCCAGTTGCTGTCTCCTTATGGGGATCTGCACATACACAAGCTCCCAGCACGTTCTCCCCTAGAGGCTGAATTTGGAATTGAACCCAAAAGTGCTCCAAGCTCTACTTGGCATGCCATTGACTTTTACGTCCCAATTAAACTCTATGCAACATAAATGTTTACCTTGCTATTAATATAATTTCATATAGGACCACACACACATAGTTAACCCTTTAAAAATGTTACAAACACATTCATATAGCGCGCATAGCCGGCAATGCTAAAAGCAGTCAAGGGGCTGCGCTTGAGAGCTTACAGTCTACCATTGCAAGGTAAGGAAATTGATTAATGTAATCAGCATTTTCCCATTAGAGGCTAATCTTGTATCTGATATTGAACCCATAACGAAGGCAGTTTTGTCTAAATAAAAAAGGGCATAAATGAAAGAAAATGCATTTTGTTAACCCGAATGACACTAATGCAGCTATTAATCAATTTAATTTGTTTGCAAATTGATAGGTTGATCTAAAGAGGAGCATATTCACAGGGGATTATTCTTTAAAATAAAAATCTGTAAGGCAATTACTCCTTTGGTTTGTCTTATTTAAATTGTATTCATTATGATGGAATAAGAAAGTTTCCATCTCTACCCAATGAAAATGAAAAATCAATATTCAGTGTCTAGGTAATGTAGATGTGTAGTCACGTTTAGTCTCTCATTTTTTGTATAATTATCTTGCATTACAACGGTGCCAGAGCTGTCAGGCGCTCATGGATTGTAACCTTCCCGTTGCCAGATGGGTCACAGCACATTATGGCTAAATATGTTACTGGCCAGTATTGCTCTGCCTGGGATCCGCACCAATGGATGTCATCTGGGCATATCCCCCGATGATGGTTAGCCAGCCCATGGAAAAAAAAAAAAACCAAAACCTATATGAACAAAATAATTTAAATCATTGAAAATATACACACTCTGTTCTGATTCCTTTCTCATCTTTTCCAGAAATGTTGCGAAGTAATACAGAACGATAATGGCTGCTACGTAATTAAGCGGCTTAAGGTGGATCAGACAGGAGTCCAGAAACATGATGGTAAATACTATAGAAGAGTATATTATTAACTCACCGGCATTCCTCTCTTGATTGACGGAGACGTGAGAAACACCACTCCTATGCTCAAACGGGAGGTCCCATTACCTAGTGGATGTAGAATTATAGGATTTGAATGCATTATCTGTGAATAGCGGCAGTCACTTGTATTTTGCCTTAGTTTTATACAAACGCTATGGCATTGTGCATAAAAAGTAAATCGATGCAAAAGATAAATCCAAAGAATTGACCAAACAGGAGGAGCTTTCCATTGGTTGCTATGGTGATAAGGCCAGTTTAAAAACTTTGTGGCATAGTCGCTTTTTATTCACAATCTTCATGACGTGCACGCTGTATATAGTTTACATTAACCCTTTATTCCCCAAAATGATTGTTTTTTTTTCTGGCATTTTTACTTTGGCATCTAATTTAATCAGCACCTAACTGTTTGACAAGTATAACATGATGCAAATGTGTAATGATATACCCTGATTTGTAATTAAATTGTGGATGAGGTCCCAGAATTTCGCCACCGAATACAATCTCTTGCTGACTTTTTCATCCGTCCGTGTCAGGGTGTTTGAAAGCACCCATGCTCCCTCTGCTGGTTGTTTTCGTCTCAGCAATTTCTGTCATACTGTGGAACTAAGAAAAAAATATGACATTTTATGGACAGATCGTCCATAACACTTATTATTTTTTCTTAATTCCAAAAACCGTACTTTAAAATGACTGAGCAATAATTAATAAGTGATTTAGAAAAATGTGTTGAAGATGATGATTTTGATGATCATCCAATGTTTATCAACTGGAAAAATATCTTCTTGCCTATTACCATGTCTGAAGTCAAACAGCCTATTGAATTATAAAATGCTAGTGCACTACACAGAATATTATGGTAATCGGTATAGTACGCCTCAATACAGAACCATTCTCCTTTATTTTCATATTATGGACAAGCTCCGGCATCGCAATTTTTCAACTAGTAACAGATAACCATGGATAATTACAATTTTATGATCTTTGATCCCTGGCAATATGAAATTGTTTTGTTAGTCACCATTGTTTTAATTGTTTTCATCAATGTGCTATATCACTACTGTCAAAACCTATATAGAGGGGCAATAAACACTTAAATAAATAATATATTTACCCGTATTGTACATGGAATATGATGGTGCTATATAAAACCATAAAAAGTAGTAACAATGCAGGTTTTGTGAGATAGCTACACAAAGGGCATGGTTGGCGCATCAGGAGAGGGGCTAGAACCAAATGGCATTAAATGGGTTGTGAGTGGAATTGAGCAGGTAGTGGGCATTGCTCCCTGCCCCGGAGAAAAGGGAGAGTGACTCTGAGACCCCAGGACAGCAGCGCTTCATCTGGAGACCCAGGGTCAATCCCAGAGAGTTCCCATGAATATTACACACAGACAGACAAATGATTTAAAGGGTTTACTGAAGGTTTGATCATATTGTTGTATTTGCATGTACCTAGTTATTGCAGGGTTGCAGTCAGAACCTACTGTGCATCACGGAAAATTCAAGGAAAAGCTAATTCCCGTGAAAAGAGTGTGATGGACAGTAGTCACAATGCAAAAATATTTCTTTCTAAACAAATTTATAATAATCAAATGTATAAATCAATATAAATAAAGAAAATGTGTCCACAGCACACCAGTTGCCGAATAGTAACACGAGAAATTCTCAATGTGCATACCAATCACGCAAACCCTCAACACTACACTATAATTACGCCACTGAATGGATAACCAATATGTAATATAATACTCAAAAACAATGAAAGATTCTTGCATACATATTACATGTCAGCGAACCGGTAAGAATATAATAGCTAAATGACATGGGTCATTGTGTGCTTCTAAACAAACTTGTTAGCCACTTCTGAGCAGCCTGGCATCGAATTCTTCCCGTGTTAAATAAATATCTCTGCATTTTATAATTCACGTATCAGTATTCACAAGAAAACCAAATATAACCTAATTATAGAAGTAGACTTTCTACGGGAAACACTGAGTCACTTTTTAAACTATGCTAAGATGACACAAGCCTTCAGCTGTCATTGTGCGCGAAGTCATTGTGCGTGAACCTATTACTCATGAAATCCCTCCACAAACTTGCTGATTTACAGCTGCAGAATTTGACAAAGATAAAGCCATCAAGAAACATATAGTATGAGATTATGATTTATGCAAACTGTTCTAATTGCAGCTCGAGTAAAATAGCCTAAAATGCAAAAGAAGCCTTTTGAAGACCACCCTGAATGTCTGCAGCTGTTGAAGATGATTCACTTAAACTGCACATTAACAATTTAGCAAAAGAAGAAGAAGTTACTAAGGCGTGATTTGCTGCCTGTCCTAGGATCTGGTCACGGGATCGTCGGTCACGGGATCATGAAACTGTAATTTGTAGACAGGTAAAATTATTAGTCCTTGTAATTGCATTTTTACTCTGACTGCTCATTGTCTACAGCAGAGAGAGGGCACACCTAGGAGGTCAATGGTTGGTGTCTCAGACAGTTAACTCAGCTGTTACAGTGAGATGGTAATGACAAAACTATTTTCCCAATAGCATGTCCTGGAGCCATATGCTTACAAAGCCAGACAATTACGGAGAAAGCACTGTCGGTTACGTGACATTATACCTGCAAAAACCTTTCTTTTGTTTTTGTTTTTTTTTTCTAACTTCCTATTGATTATTTCCACAATTGCCCTAATTAAGATGTGCCTATCTCATGGTGCCATCAAAGACTTGGTGCTGCCTCCACCCTGTTGCATTCACAGTAAAATGAGATAACGCCGGCTAGCTGTTTTTACAAACATGATACTATTACATACATGTATTGATTAGGACAGCATTTCGTAAGCAGTTAATATAGCTGCACTCAGGATATATTTCCAATAAAGTATTTAGACTTCTACTCCTACTGCCCCAAGTCAAATGATTCAAATGAGGTCTAGGTAGTAGAGTGTGACCCCAAAACATTAGTGCTCATACTTTCTCACCTAGGTAAGCCATTATGTACGTCCTAGTAGTGAGTGGTGAACTGATATTTTTCCATGTATGCTCCGGTATATGTCTAGGGCACCTAATTTGGACATGTCACGCACAACTACATGTATGGCAGGGAGTGTGTATAATTTAAATGGTGTCTAGCCACTGCGGAGGGAGTTAACATGGGAGTTTTCAAGATAATCGTGCTTTCAACTGCTTGAATTCACTACTTTATGATGATGGTCCAACCCTAGTGAACTTCAGTTGCAAGACTAGCTTGGCCAGCCCTGTGTATGGCTTACTTTCTCCCCTCCTGATGACCCAGTCTAAGCTAGGGTTTGCGCCTGAGATTATGCTTATGTGTATAGTTATACTCTGGTTAAAGTTTTTGGAATATCATTTTTACTTCAATTAGACAAACATATTGGTACTTCATTTGAATTCTATAATACCGAAGCCAGCTAAAAGCAATATCAATACATGAAGCTTGCCTTGCATCTCAAACAAGGAGGAACATGCAATATTCTCAATAAAAACAATCAATTATTCCAAGTTCTAAAATACTAAACTCCCTTAGGTTTTTCTGTGTTATTTGATCTGTAGTAGACTGTTTTGCCAATGTATTCCATTAATTTTATGAGTAAACTATAAAATATCAGAACACGTAAACCCATTGTGCATTATGGGTAGAAACAACATGCAAGTAACTATCTACGATGCAAGTTGAGGCATACTTTGGAATAATAGGTAATCAGAGCCCTGCCCGGCTCAAGCTAAATTATCTTGGCTTCTATACAGTGTATATTAAAGTTTATTTTCCACCTACACTTAACCCATTTTCAAGCATGTTACACCTATTTTAATTCAAGCTAAGTTCCTGCATGTTCCTTTATTTTATGACTAATACATCGAAGAGTAAAGGAGACCAATTTATTGAACACATAGATGTAGCTTCTTCAGAGGACCAAAAATGAGTACTATTTGTATTGCATTTACCAAGATCAGGAAGTTCTCGCCAGAGCTTACAATACGAATACTCTATGTGTATGGTAATGCATATTTTTCCTTTTGTTTAAAAAACCCTAACAATCCTGTACATTTCTGCGAATATTTTCTTATTGCATCAGTTTTTAATTAGGAAATATTTATGCTTGCTTTTATTAAATAGACTTCTACCTGACTTATTCTTTTATAGAAACCTTTGTTCTTATAACAGAAGCGGTTCTTTCAAATAAATGGAACTTCTGAAAAAAGCAAAGCGGATAAATATTTCCTTTAACATTCTATTGAACAGAACTTGAATAAACGTATTTATACACCTAGCAGAGCGATGTTAATACATGCCAAAGAAGGTTGTTGGGTTATTTTCTTAGAGGGGCATAGCTAGTATTAAGTGGAAAGGGTAGAAACCAATTCTCAAAGGTGCTGGACAGACCTAGATCCATCAGAGGTATCCCCATAAACCTGACTCTATTATTCTATTCATTAGGTAACATGAAAAAGTTAAGGTGTTACTTTACCAACATCGTTTTTAACAACTGCGGTGTCCCAAACAAGGTTTTTAATGACAATTTAAAGGTTTGCAGCTAACACAACGCTCAGAATTTACGTTCCAAGCATATGTTTGTAAATATTTAGACTTTTTTTTTGCGTGGATCAAATAAAAAAAAGGTTTCAGCAATTTTTCTAATGTGAAATCGCAGAAATCACGTCTGTGCCTTAGGCAAAGAACAAGCTGCGTCTTTAGGGGGAGAATCATTCTTCAAAGAAAGCAGACCTTTAACATGAGAGTGATACAAATGTGCCAGTCTCCTATAATGTTAACACGATATCTTCAATGCTGATCTTCTATTCTTTATACAAGAGTGTTCTGGCTTTGGAGATTTTGCTTGATGTTTGAGGTTTTAAGGTTTAACCCTTTGAGCAGTAAACAATGCCCAAGAGCCCTTCCCACAAATGTCTTTCTATGCAAGTATCAGTTTGACCCTACATTGAAGTCATAATAAAAAATAATAGTGCTCAACGCAACAGTTTTGCACACTCTTAGAATATGGCATCAGAAAGTACTGCCATCGAAAAAAAAACAAAAAACACCTTGAGGCCATGGCAGACATTAAAAGTTTGAGATCCAGTAGAACCTGGAATACATTTGTATCCAATGCACTTCCTACTCTACTGACAATTTTAATATGGAAGCAATTTTTTTTACTGAACACGTCCAGAAGAAAATAGTTTATATGTGAGTGATTATAATTACACGATTTCCTTTACCGTTGAGAACAATGGTGTTTTTATTCAGACTAACTGATGTATCTGAATACACATAGAAATCTAAATATTATATTTGAGCACTTTTCAATGATTTTTTTCTTTAGAATGATTGACATCATCTTTCTCCCTTATTTTGTACTCAGCTGCGTTATGTTTTCATCATGTGGCTACAATGAGGAAAAATGTCTCAAGCAGCAAGTCCCACACAGCCTCTCGAAATAACGGCAATTATACCATTATGTACATCTTACATAATCATACTAAATTGCTAAGCCCCTATTTGATTTCAAAACAACAGATTCTCCATTCTCTGAATAATTTGAAGTGAGGGAAGGTAGGCTTTGTCATAACCTGGTTAGTCATTACTTACCACTGGTCTTTGTTTCCTGTATTCCTGCCTAGATTCACTTATCTTAAATATACTCGAAATATTATTTTTAAAATGTTATGATCCTATTTTATATATATATATATATATATATATATATCAAACCATTCAAACACCAAAACAGGACCAGAATTACTTTTTAGGTCATTTTTTTAACTTTTAGATTTTCAAGCTGAAATTAATTTTCTAAAAAATGTAAATATATTTTTTCCAATGGAGGACAAAACAAAGCTCTTCATCTGAGACGTTCATTCTGACCAAATCTCCAACTCCATTTGCAGAAATGCAGCTGCAAACATACAAGGAACCTCTACCATGGTTTACTGTTACCTACAATGATTCTTGTACCCCTCTCCAGGCCTTTGCTACAGCCAGATATTTCAAATTTTGACTTATCAGTCCAAAGTACCGTCTACCCTTTTCCTGCACCATAGTTGCTGTGTTTTCATGAATAGTTGAGTCGTTTGGCCTTGTTTTTTTACATCAGAGGTATGGCTTTTTGCCTGAAGACTACTTCTGATAAGACTTCACTGGGCAGTAGATGGTTTTCTTCAAATGCTGAGCTTCTGGCACTGCTGAACATCTTCTGATTGCGAAGGGACGTAAGCATGATGTGACCTTTATCTGCTGTACTGTTTCCTTGGCTGACCACTGCGTCCACTCTCCTCAACATTGTCCCCTTCTTTGTACTTCTTCAAAAGAGTTTAGGCAGAACATCTGGAAACCCCTTTTCCTTGTGTCTTGCTGCTGCCTTGCCATGGGGACTTCAGCAACCTCACCACCTTGTTAGCTAGTTCGGCTGTTCCTTACACACGTTTTATTCCTCCTAAGCAGCTGTTTCTGTTTCAGTCAATGATTGTGTTTAACCCTACATATAAAATTAATGATCTTAAGCACCTGTTGTATAATTTTTTAATCACACACCTAACTATATGCCTCCAAAATCTCTTGATGCTCTTTTGAAGGCAAAGGATAGTCACACCAAATACTGATTTGTTTTCAATCTTTCTTCTATTCACTCACTTTGCATTTTGTTAATTTATAATGATTAAGTATTAACATGTCTATTTTTGCAAGCGTTGTTAATTTACAGCATTATCTCATATCTGCCTAAACATTTCCCCAGTATTTAGTATATGTATAATTATATACAAATGGAAATAATGGAAATAAACTATTTATGATTTCTCCATGAAATTGGTTCCATAATTTCAGTGCATTAATGACCTGCCAAATTAAATTAAGTTGGAAGACCAAGGTATTCTCTAAAATGTGATATTTTAATTGTATCTGTTTAAGTAGTCCTTTGCAAACATACTAAAAAAGGCAGTGCTTTTATACCATTAAATAATTATTTTCCTTTACATAGAAACAGGATTGTTTTATTTTTACTATATACTCGACAATCGAGAGACCCCAGTTACATTTTTTAACCCCCCCCTCCCAAAAACCCAAAGGTCAAGGAAGAATAGCCACCGAATTGACACCAGGGAGTTTTAACATGAAACATACAATATCTTATAACATATTTGTGGTTATCATTATATTTTACTTAAAGTCCACAATGGTGACATTGTGTACTTGAATATGAACCTCGTTTGCATTGGGGTCTGTGGTTCTGGCATGCTTAGTTGTTATTTTAAGGCTTATACAATTGGGGCAGATCAGCAGGTAGACATTGAGTTTATTCCGCTTCTATGTAAGCATAGAAGAGACTTCCTCTACCCCAGGTAGGCTCTGCAAGGGCTTGCAGACCTATGTGCCCTATGTGGGTTAGCAGGCCCTACCAATTACCTATGTGCCCCTAAGGGCAGTGTTGTGCCATGTAAGTCACAGAATGCTCTAAATTTCCTTAAACTAAGCATTAATCACTCACCTTTACCGTGCATAAGTGACCTTTTGAGATCAAGAGTAGGACAGTGTAGGCTTGTGATATTACTGTTCAGTTGGCATTTCCACTCTCAATATTAAAATGACCTTTGACCTTTCAATAGGCCACTGGAAAAGAATAGCGATAGCTCTTTGAAATCCATTTTGTGTACAACACTAATATCATCACAGCGGCAAAGCAACAAAATATTGCTGCATCAGTCATATAGCAAATCAAATAACATCTATATGTTTGTGTGCAACTGGGTCCACTATGGAACACAAAAGGCTTAAATGTATGTACTTTTTATATGATGTATATTTTAGTTTGGATTCAACACTGCATTTAGGGATTTCACACAGTGGACAGACTAGATAAATTATCAATATAGGTTGTACACTTACTTACTTATTCAAACAAGATTAACATGTGAACAAAAGCACCAACTACAATAAATTATGGCTTAACCTTATAAATTTTACAGCCAAACAAGGATCTTACTTTTAGTCTGCATGCCTCATTCTTGTGTAATTGACTGTTTTAGCACAATTTGTATATATATATATATATATAATTTTTATAGATTATACTGTAAGATTGATCTGTTATGTATTCAAGGTAACCTTAATTTCAAACTGTTTTTCCTGCTCTTCCATTATAAACTCAACCAGAGTGATGACAACCATGGCTGACATGGATATATCTGATGTACCTGACTTGAATCTATGCCTTGTAAACATGACTGCTCTTGACAGTAACATACCACATATTTCTTGAATAAAATTAAAGTCACACTTCATTGCATCATTCTGCAATTTATCTAAAAGTAACTCCATAATCCCGGAGAGATATGTCACATACTGACATTACAGAAATCAGAATCTGCAGTAACACAGCTGAAAAATAAACAGTAAACATCTCGGCTGTAATATTAAAACCAAAGTTCTTACAACAGCAAAGAAATAATAAGTTAGGAATAATTACAAACGTCATTTTGGGTCTCTCTGAGAAAAGTGTCTTCAATGAGAACATTTTGATAACAATAACACTTCCCATGATTTTGTGGAATGAAATCTGTTTTGGGGATCTTGCAGTAGAATTTACTAATCCCTAAGATTTTGATAAACTCAGAAGAGATAATTCAAGGAATCTCCCAAGTAACAATATATATATATAAATATTCTGGGTGTCTCCTGCATGTTGTTACAAATTCTATCCCCATCAGTAGGCCTTTGTTTTGATCATTGACCCCTTTGAGAAGTTGTCCACTCAAGTTAAATCATTTCTAACCCAGCTCAATGAAGTAGAATTGTTAATCAAACCTTCAAACCAACTTACTCACCTTACTGTACTACTGAAAATTAAACACGCAAACACTTTTGTGACTCTTCCCCATAAACAGAGATTATAATCTAAAATCAAAAGGTCAGTCTTAGGTGTGATGTAAGGAAGTTTTTGTTTACTGAAAGGGAAGTACATCAACTGGACAGCATCTCAGCAGAAGTGGTAGTGGGTAATACAGTGAGATACTTTAAACATACAGGGGATATGTAACCGGCAAGGAAACGGCAGAACCAGCAGCTGGGCATCCACAATGCAGAGCCTGGACACGAACCAGGAAAGGCGGACACAGGTAGAGTAGTCAAAAATGAGGCCGAGGTCAAGGGAAGGAGCAGGCAGGATAACCGAGAAGCTGAGCCGAGGTCAGTGACAGTGACAGAGTGAGAGTGAAAATGGATTACTAAATGGGGATTAGTAAATGCGTGAGAGTAATGGGTGTTATGTAAGTGTGTGTGTGTGGGGGTTTTTTTTTGTCATGCCAAGTCAGCCAGTACATGCTGAAATCTGGGTAAGCCTGGGCATGATAGGAGTGTGATTACTGTTAACAATCATATATATATATATATATATATATATATATCATATATATATATATATATTAATATTGAGTTTTGTCCAATTTTGGTGTGTTACTTACTTTTAATAAAAGTGTGGGGGGGGTTGTTTACTAAAGCTGGGGGGTCATTTTTGGGTTTGGTTTAGGCCAAGTCAATGCTGAATTTTCGGTTACGGTCCAGAATGTTCATTTCGGTGCATCCCTATATATACTAAGCCAGACACTGAAATGGTAGGCCTACACCACTTCTATGTTTGGCTTAGTATATAGTGATAAGAGTTATGCTGCATTATTGTCAATGTCTGACTCAATGTATAGTGATAAGGATTACGCTGTACCACCGTCAGTGTTTGCCTCAGTATATAATGATAGGTGTAATGCTTGACCACCGTCAATGTTTGCCTCAGTATATAATGATAACAGTTATGCTGTACCACCGTCAATGTTTGCCTCAGTATATAATGATAACAGTTATGCTGTACCACCTGTCAATGTCTGCGCCAGTATATAACGATAGAAGCTATGCAGTTTTAAAGTGTGTATGTGTGTGGGGGGGGGGCACATACAGGATCCGCCCCAGGTGCCAAATACTCTAGGTACGCCCCTGTATATAAGACAAGATCAAGAACTGATTAAGGTCTGGATGTTTACATTAGGAAATAGGGGCAGACTAGATGGACCTAATAAAACCTTCTGAGACATAAAATGAGTGCAAAAACATTATTTGTATTCTGTTTGAATAGATTTTTATAAATGTTTATGTTATATTTATATTTATTTTGCATTTTAGAATTTGTGCAATTTTTCAAGTAAATCCCCAAAAGTTTACTTTAGTTTTTTTTTTTATTTATAATTTTCATTTGTTTGGTAGCATACTGGTTACACTGTTAATTTTTAAAAGGAGAATTTATTTAGGAGAGATTTATTTTAAAGTGTACTATTTTGTAGGGTGTAAATATGAATCTATAGATTGTGCTAGCCAAATGAGTAGGGGATATATAAATGAAACGTTTTTTAAATGTCTAAACTCCCTACAATATATTTATGCCAGTGATAACATCAACTTCTCATTATACAAACTCTATTCTTGGTGGGAGTGCACCACTGGCTAAAGAAGTACCAGAACAAGTCCATGTGGCATGAACAGGTTCTGTCCGAGGGATAACCACTATGTGCTTTATGTGAGTGCAATTTGTTTTTATTTAATAAAATAGTGTTTTTTGTTTGTTAATAGTTATGCGATGGTAGCTACATTTTATCCTCTTTTAGCCCACTTATTCCCTGTGCGATAACCAAGGATCAGTTCTTTTAACCTTTTTGCCTGCACAATAGATATATAAAGTGTCATACTTGTTGTAGTGGACCCTCTAATCCACACGTTTATGGATGACAGATCCACTTTAAGTCAAAATATTTTTAATGGTAAGTGTGAGTTACCCTTTAAAGACCTTTACTGTATGTAGTAAAAAGCAAATGGGGTTATTAGTCTTTCATCTGGTTTCAATAATTGCAGAATATTGATTGATAGAGAACTATACCTGGCACTAATTGTCATATATCACAATAATGCTGAGCCAACAACTCACTCTGTATTCAACAGACTTTTTTCTCCCGTGTAATATTGGATAAATGGTTTCCAAATTTGACTGGATATTACAGAAATCAGTAAATCCAATATATTGGTCCTTTTTTATATATACTGATATACTGCATTTGCTCGATAATAAGAGCAAATGCTCTGAAAAATACCCCATGTCTTATATTCAAGGTCGTCTTATAACCAGACCTCAAATACTTAAGCCTCTGGGTAGACTCTGGGTCTCCTATTGTATGCCTCAAGTAGCATTTTGCTGTTCCTCTCTCAGTAATTGATGAGCCTCAGTCAGAGCTAATGCTGCTTGTTTGATTAAAGTATCTGTGTTTTCCTTCCGGGCTAACATCAGCTGCAATGCTGTGATATTTTCTTGCGGTATGGCATAAGCCTCCGTAGCCCCTCTGCTTGTTTCCTGTTGCACAGCTGTGGGCAGGGTCAGGGCTTTAATAACCTCCATTATTTCTCCAGCAGTCTCTTTTTTTTGCATTACACTGACTTTTCAGTGTCCCACAATCTCTAAAATATGTGACAATTGCACCTCTGGTATTGTACCTTTTTGTCCCAGGATCACCTTAAACACACAGTCATGTACCAGAGACACTTTATACACAGAAGGTTTTAAATAAGCATCAAAATAAACAAAACAAAATTAAATTATTTTCTCCTCGCTGTGTTTTGACGGCTTGCTGTTTGCCATATTTTAGCAAGAATGATAACGTGGAGTGGAGCACTTGCCCACCCTACTCTCCAAATATTCCACCCCAGGGACCCAAAATACACAGAATAAAATGAATGACTGTGCATCTACCTTGGGTTACTCAGGATATATTCCCTGCAATATTGAATGTGCTATAAATCTATACCCTGGGTGTGCTGTATGTGAGGATCTTCATGTGTATGAGACCTTGGTTACAACTTTAGTCCTCTCTCCTATGCTGACCTTTTTGGTTAGTCTATGTTTATGTATTAGTCTCCTGCTTGAGTAACATGCTTTAGTGTCTAGAACCCATTGGCCATCAAGTATACTGGGCTGAAGCTTTGGGGAAAATGTGTTGTTGCAGATGAAGTGACAGATATTAGAAATATTTTGACAACCTTCCATTACCATCCTGTGTATTATAACAAATGCTCTGAAAAATACCCCTCGTCTTATAATCGGGGTCGTCTTCTAATCAGACCTCAAATGAGGTCTGACTATTAGACTAAGATCCAGATCCCCCGCATCGCTGCAGGGGACCTGGATCCTCCTTTATGGTAACCTCAGCTGCTGCCGGCGTCTATCACCGAGCGCCGGCGAAAGTGCCGGCAGCAGCCGAGGTTGCATACATGCGTGCCTTCCTACTGCCGGGATAGCCCGCTCACTGCGGGGAAGCAGAGCCGGTTGGGGAGATTGCTCCAGAAGCAGGGCTGGGACCCCGGGGGCACTGTGCCGTCCCAGAGCGGATCCAATAGACCTCTTCAATTTTCTGGAGGAGGCGGGGCCTAGCGGGGTCACACAGCGTCATGCTGTAATCCCGTGGGAGCTGCAGCAAGCGCCTGCTGAGGCATTGAGTGAAGTGCCTGAGTGGGTATATTTGTGTCTGGGTATCTAAGTGTCCCCCTATATGCCACTCTGTCCCATTATATGCCTTTTAACCCCCTATATGCCAGAGTGGCATAACATGGGGCAGAGTAGCATATAGGAGGGTATAAGGCATGCCTGGGGGCAGATGTGCATAACTGGGGCAGTTGTGCATAACTGGGGCAGATGAGCATAACTGGGGGCAGATGAGCATAACTGGGGGCAGGTTGGTAAATAAAAGGAAATTAAAACAAAAAAAATAGTTTACATGAATTAATATTTACTAGTAAAACTTTTTTTCCTATAGAGTCGTCTTATAATCAGGCTTTTTCTTTTTTTCCTAAATTAATATTCAGATTTTGGGGGTCGCCTTATAATCGAGCAAATACGGTACATTGGTTGGGAGTGAAGCTAATAAAACATAAAATTGAATTATACAGCAACACAGAAAATTCTTATGAATGAATTCAATTGAGTGCAGCACTCAACTTCTTATTAAAGAACACAGCGGGAGATTTGCAACCCGACAGCACTCTGTCACTTATGAATAGGCAACTTGCTGTTCAAGTTGGCTTAGTTGACTTACTTTAAGGAAAGGGAATCAAGTTACCTCTCCATCTCAGCTGACACTGATTTGATGAACCACAAATATACATATGCTCTTTCTAATTTTTCACTTTCTCACTTTTTCTTCAAGTTTTAGAATAATGGGTTCTGTTTACTAAAGATGGAGTTTGCGGTAAGTTTTGCCTGCAAGTAGATGCAAAGGGCAGCCATTTATAATGCATAGTTAAGTCAAGGTGGAGAGTTTTATGAACTCTCCCACACTGCCTATGCATTATACAGAGCCAAATCTGCCCAAATGTTAAGAATGATGAGAGTTGTAGCTCTAAAAAAATAAATGCACCAAGGTTGCAAAAATGGTTGCTATACAGAACTATGCATAATATTTGGGGGGGGGGGGGTTAAGCATGCTTATGTCTTTTGGAATGTTGTGTACTGTCACCTACATGGGATTTGTGTGCAATCTACATGTATGTACTACTACCTATACTGGATACATTTGTCTTGCTTTTCTTACTATTTTTTTCTATTTAGTTTGGCGTATATGGTTATATTATGGGGAAAATAATCATCTTTTTTGTATTTTTTTTCATTGTATCATTTAAGTGGAATCATGGTTTGTCTTAAATATCTTATATATATATATATATATATATATATATATATATATATATATATATATATATCAGGAAAAACACTATACAGTTTTGCATAAGTAAAGAGTAGGTAAATATAACTATAGGGAAACTAATTGGCCCAGCCTCCTGGGGGGGGGGCACACACAATATGTCCTGACCCCCGGCTCTCGCATGCTTACTGGTGTCCTCAAATACCTATGTGCCACCATCATTACAGGAGCCATCAACACTCAGTTCTACATTAAGAGCAACATTTGTATTTAAACTAATGTTCATCTGCTGTGTTAAAAAATGGAAACAACAAAATAAATCAATCAATATTGCACCGATTTGCTGTAGTTCGTTGGCTTAGCTCTGTGTCACCGGTCTTTACAAACGCCCGACAAATTTACCTGTCTGTCTTAACAGTACATTACCTTTTCTAAATATTAAAGATTGCAAATGCCAAGGAAGCAACATATTTGTACATATAATATTTTACACTAAAAGCTAAGTATTGTTTGTTTATTGCTGTAAATGCCCGATTTGCATAATTGTGCAACAATTCATCTATATTAGCAAAAGCAATTTGTAGCTATTGTCAAAAAACCATGACATTTGTTTCAAGCTAATTTACCAGCTGTCTATGGGCAGTCAGAAGGAGTTTTGTTCCTCGGTTTTAAAAAGAACAAGGGACTGTTTGCAGGCATATACAGTATGCTATGATTTTTGCTTGGCTGTCAGCCTGGAAATGTGATGCAAACAGTTTTGTAAAAAGTGCTTGAAAAATAAAATGTTATGTTCCCTTATGCACGAAAACTGTCTGATAATAATTTCACTTCCCATCAAGAGCTACTTTATGTCATTTGTTTTATGATTTGATGACCACTGAATATTTTTATAACTAACAGACAGGGCCCAATATTATGTAGGGCTTACTGGAATACCTGGGAACTCTCTGGGTTTGACTCGGAGTTTCTGGGTGAAGCCCTGCTTCTCCTGGTCTCTGGATGAATCACATCTTTCTCTGGGTAGGGGAGTGGCCATGCCCACTCTTGACTCGTGTTCCCCAGTGGCTCCATGGGACCCATAACAAGGTATGTTCTTTCAGGCATATATTCTATCTGAATTATTCTTACCTCTCAGTCATACCTGGGGACTTTCTGGCTACCTGGAGACCCCCTTGCAGGATGCAAGTAGGAGGAAGCACTGACAAGTGGGCGGCGCTATTTTTAATGAGGAAGTGGGCGGGGAGTGGGGCATGCTGTAAAGCCGCTCTTGTGACTCAGAATTTCCTCTGGGTGACCTGGAGAAGCAGAGCTTAAGTCAGAGTCTCTAGACGAAACCTGGAGAGTTCCCAGGTAGGGCCTTGATACACTTCTTTAAAAGGACAAAGCCACAGGGACAGCATTTCCCCAATTCCTACAATCAGGGGAGAGGATGTGCCCGGAAGCAGGGCCGGCCTTTGGGGTGTGCGACCTGTGCGACCGCACAGGGCGCTACACTCACGGGGGCGCCGCCGCGGGGTCCGACGCCGCCGCGGCGCCCCAACCTGCGGCACCCGGCACCCCTCCAGAGACGGACAGTAATGTCCGCCGCTGGAGGAGCAGGCTCGCAAGAGAGCGGTAACGGAGGTCTTTAACAGACCTCAGATACTGCTCCCTTGTGATCCGCACGGCAACAGCTGCTGTGTGCCGGGGTCTGTTGTCAGATCCCGGCGCACAGCACTGAAGCCGCGCCCACCGCTGTCCGTGCCCTCTGACCCGGAAGAAGACAGAGAAGAGAGAAGAACTGAAGAAGAGGAAAAGAAGCTGAAAGAAGAAAGGAAAGGTAGGAAAGCATTAAGTGAGAGTGGATATGTGTGGATTGG
>VKOC01000001.1:41350577-41371661 GCA_009364415.1 Spea multiplicata
CCCCAAAGGCCGGCCCTGCTTATGTAGGTCCTTTAGGCTGACCATCAAGGCAAATGGGTTGGTGTGAACTTATAAATATTAGTTACCGTATATAGAATAGGAATGGGCACACAGAGTTAATGGCTTCTGAGTGTATATTGTAAATAGTTCTCATGTGTAACCAGAAGGTGGTGAGAATGCAGTATGTTCAAAGTGGGATCCAGGTCACTCCTTCTTCTACACCTGTCAGTTTCGGCAGGAACACAGAAACCAGGTAGTTTTATCTTTATCTCTGTTGAAAAATAAATGGGTATTTCTATTTTGAACTCGCCCGAAAGGAGCACAGTTATTTTACTTATACATTCTTCTCCAAGCATATGTCAAACCAGTAGATACAAATCAATACGACATCAGGCTTAATTGGTTGTCATTGCAAAACTATTTGCTATCAATTATATTTAGGCTCTTAAACAGCAGCAAACTATACGTATTTAATACAGTGAGAAATGTCATTTTAGAAGTACTTTACAGAGACAAAATCATTATTCCATTCATGCACGCCCACTTTTATAAGTAATCAATCAAAATCTTTAAGTGGTGTGGGAAACCAAGGAAAAGAATTGTGTAGTAAGAACCCAATTAATTGCACACACAATGTCGCAAGGTATAACTTTTCAATCTGGCAAGGGGAAATTTGTTCTGTGTTTTTTTTTTTTCTTGTTACCTATTCCCATGGAATCGTTTTTTCTTTCTCTAACTGTAAGGAGGTATTCAGCTGTAGAAAGTGGTAATTAGAAAACCTTTTGTTTTTATATTGAAAGAAAACATTCACCCCAGTAACAAAATGGTGAAATAATTGATTTTAAGCAATCATTAAAACATGGCAGTTTAAATTGCTATGTGTCTGTAAAGTTTGATATGTGATTAAGTATTCTTAATTTAAAATAAAGCATATACTATTGACAGATCCAGCATGCTTGACATCACCTTTACATGGTGCTTATTAAACGGTATTATTATTTTACTCCCCATGTCCCATTTAAGTAGACATTTTAATTTGTTAATTCAATTACCTAATATAATTATGCGGTCTCTGTGTATGTTTATAATTATGTTTGTGTTGACACTGGAAATATGATTAATGAGGAAAATAATATATGAAACAATGTAAAACCGTGAAGCTTTTATAAGGATTACTTAAATACCGACACTATTCAAACTAGGAAGCTTCATTACTGGATGCAGTTTCGAGGGCTTAGCTTTAGCCTGTTCTTTGGCACTCGGTGGATATCACTCAATAAATAACTTGTATCACCAAGTTGCTGTTTCTAGTTCCATTTCTATTGACACTTCTCAATGAGAAACTGTCACAGGAACTGAATTTAGGGCAACTCACTATAACCTGTAGAAGTTGGCAGAATGCTGTACTACTGGACACTGATGGAAAGCATTCATCAGTCTCACAAGTGACCTTGATAATGGTGGTTGCCATATTGGGCATGAGTTATTGCGACTATGAATGAATATTTAAGTTAATATAAATCATCTGTTGGACCAACTAGGCAGCTATTATTACATTTAGGATACATTCTGGATGTGTTCTTAGTCTGTAGCTTTCCATTTTGGTATTTTATTTCCATATAAAATCTTTTCCCAGTGTATAACCAATATCCAGTGATATTGGTTATAAGTGTTACCACTGCAAAATTGAAGGTATGAGAAAGAAATTGATCTTGGTATGATTGTTTAACCCCTTAAGGTGGGTGATGTACCATGCCGAGCATAATGATATCCGTTATAATACTTTATAGTATCACTTACTTGAGTTCAGTAGATTAGTATATTTATATTAAGAGCTAACACATATACTTAACAAATTAAGAAGGTGTGTGTATATATTAATATATAATATATATATATAGTACATTTTATAAGATAATAATTAAAAAAAAGATGAAGAAAAAAATATTTTAAGGGGCAAATTAGTCCTGGTGGTTAAGAGAACATGAGAGGAGTTTAAAACATTATATGTTTCTTGCAAACAGTAATTCTTTGAGTGTAATCTAGAATGACCGCATCAGTAACTGAATGAGTATAGATTATGATGTTATATTTTAATTGTAACAACGAAGGAAGCTTTCACAGACATGGAAACAAGTTGTGTGATAGCGCTGGCAGTAGGTGATCGCTTTGAAGAAAAATGTTGTGGGAAAGTGGCCTCCTGCTACATCACATATTCTTCTGCCAAGCCATATAATTTCCTTATCAGTAATTCCCCTGAGACAGCTTTAATACTGATAAACTATGTTTACACAGAATGCTGAAATAGAAGTCAAATAAAAGCATCTTTTTTTATTAATGTTTTGAAGCATGTTTTATTTGCTGAACAATCCTTACATTTTTAATGATAATTGTTGCTTGTTAGGAAAGATTTTGCTAATTTGTAATACAACAGGCTGGAAAATTCATTTCGATGGTATTTTCAGCCTGAATTACATTGTATTTTATGTGGGTTTTTTTTTTTTTTAATGCTCGTACTGATAGCATTCCTTTATGAGAAGATTCAAGCAATTTAGTTAAGGTCACCTCTCTAAGATAATAGAACTGTGATTTTTCCATTAGATAAGAGAGCCTTAAATTGGTCTTTAGGGAACACCTAAGAGACCAGGACTTAAGCACATTCTGTTAATCAAAGGATCAATCAGTTTGGTTGCCCCCTCCTTCAGCAAAATAGGTTTCAAAAACAGTGACGTGGTAGTGTAGGTAGGTATCTTTAAAATATTTTTTCACTTCATTTCAAGTCTTTGATACGTATGTTTTAAACATTTATAATAGACAGACGCAGAACAAATAAGGATTACTATATGTAGTTCTGGAGTCTAAGATGATACTTGTTATCGGTCAACATATATAAAGGTCTAATAGGATGTAGAAAGGTGCAAAACCTGAACAAGAGACATCTGAGATTTACAGCTTTTGTGGTTTCACCTGACGCAGATGCATATACAGGTTTTTCTTTTGGCTATTGGTTAAGAAATAATTTTATTGTTTTTTTTTTATAATAGTGTGACATTTACATCATACAGAAAGAACTGAAGTATAATTAATGTCTTTATTGTTTCAGCTAACAATGTGAGCCATGCTTTCCCTTTGAACATAATTTTTGTCAAGTATATGCATTGTTCTGTTTAATTATATGACATGTTGTTCATATCTCCTAGAAGATGCAAGCAAGAAAATGCAATCACATTGTCTTCAGCATGCCTGTGTTTCAAAGTATGCTGTTGCTTGACAAAATATATAAATTAATTTCTTGAAATGTCTTATTTTACATAAGGGTTCCCATGTCTCATGTGACCACCTGCTCTAATGTCTAAATGGCAGAAGCAAGAGTACATTTAGTCCCCTATGCCGTATCTCTCAACCTTCAGGTTTTCCACAGGAAAGTTCGGTTTTGCTTGAACTGTCTCGCCTGCCCCATTGTCCCGGTCAGAGAGGAATCATGGGCCAGTTGAGAGATCTTCTGAACAAAAGTTAAGATGGGCCTTGCTTACATTTCTAGCTAAAACATGCATTTAGAGTAATACTGATTAGAAAAAATCTGATTATCATAGGAGATAAGATTGGAAATAGCACAATATAAGGGTATTTAGGTTAGGTAAGATTGACTGATGCTGCCTTTTTAACCTATTTATCTGTGTATAAGCTTATCCATTTCACTGGACTTTAAAAGACTAAGAATAGAAAAATACAAAATAGAAAACGTGTATGTCTTGCTACAATTTAAGGATCCTATTAACAAGCTCTAGGCCCTTTTCCGTTATGTTATTTTCATGGATATTTTATAGAACAGCTATAATAGGCTGGGAAAGTTAAATATTGTAATCAGTAGCCATTTGTAACTGTAGGCAACTGAAATGACTAATGATCTTTACACAACTTCTGTAATGAATTTGATGGTTCCTGATAACAACAACACTGAGTATAACATGAAGGTTAGAAGGTAGTTTCACGGGAACTTAGCGAACAGTAGGCAGAAATTCAGTAGCATCATTATAGGTTGGTTAGCC
Organism: Spea multiplicata; assembly: GCA_009364415.1. Classification (NCBI taxonomy): domain Eukaryota; kingdom Metazoa; phylum Chordata; class Amphibia; order Anura; family Pelobatidae; genus Spea; species Spea multiplicata. The sequence goes on from VKOC01000001.1 coordinate 41,354,627, forward strand.
TTTAACTGGTATTCCATAAAGTTTTTTGAAGCTGCGGAAGGAAATCTCCTGTATTTTTAAGTATTTTATGTATAGTAAAAGAAACAGATATTCAATATTTTATATCTCCTAATGCTGCTTTTTGGATATATATATATAATTTTCCCTCAGCTATTCAATTTCCCTTAAAGGATTTAATTTTAATTTTGGCTGTCACATAGCCCAAAACAGGCTATAATGCTTTTTTCCCTTTTATTTCTCTCTTTTTTGCATGGGAGACCTTGAGTAAATTTAATTTACTTGTGTGATTCTCATATCCTGTTTCAATCAAGTGTAAAACTGAACAGCTATTTGCCTGTAATGGGACCTTGCTTTGGAATTCTCCAAAAAAAAAAATCATAAGCAATGTTATTTCCAGTCCAGGTCAAACTCTCAATGTATTCATCTTGTGTACAAAAAAATCAATCAACCATCAACCAAAAAGCACATGCATTTGATGCTTCCTTTCCATTTTTGAAGCGTTTTGGTTCCAAAAAAATAAATATACCTGGTTATTAAAAAAAATGTTCTAGTGCTGCCTTTCGCAGTCAGATTGAAATGGGTGGGGAGGTAAGAGTATGGATCTTCAGATGATTGCTTGTTACTCATTGTTATTCACGAGGCATACTGTATGAGAAAAAAACGATCTTTCCTAACCTTTGCTTGATTAGTGCAGTAATCCTACCATGGCATATCACAGGTGGCTGGTTTCAGGAAGCGTTTGTATGGAACGAAGTAGGCCAACTTTGCGCCGCATGTGTGGGAATACAAACTAGGTTCCAAATTTCACAAACTGAACCATACATCATCTGTATGTATCACGGAAAATGATCGTAATCTATAGTAACAACAAAAAATGTGAGCATTTTGTCAAAATCATTAACTGAAAAAGAAACATTATAGTTTAATGTCAAGATAATTTATATTTGTAATGAACTGTTGAATGTCTTTGAAGAATACGGGTCATTAAAATTCAATTATACGTATAGAGAAACTTTTGAAAGGTATCATGTCTTGAAATATGCAACTTTAAATATTAATAGTACTAGTTGTATTAATATTTTTAAAATGTTAACTCTTTAAATTATATGTTGTAATATAATAATAATAAAATACAAACTCAGTAGAATTATTAGAGTTTCCTTTTATATCAGACAAGCCAAGACTGAAACACTATGGAGTTTCTGATGTGATTCCAAAAGACAGAAATGTATATCAGAACTCCCCATTTTCTCTAAAAACACAGTTCGATCTGGTAATCGTGTTTCATTCATTTTCCTGAGTCTTCCAATTTTCATCTGAAGATTTATATTTCAGCAATAATGCAAAGAATGTATTATATTTATTAAATGTGTTATAAAACCTACCACATCCTTTAACCTGTAACCTTAAACCTAATTTATTGAAACTAAGTTATGAGCAGATATTTGACGGTGGATTCATTTAAGCCAAGCTGTGCTTGTAAATTGCCTAAATATTTTAAATGAAGAAAGAAATATTGACAAATTAAAATCAAATTCCACCTCTGCTGAGAAAAGTCAATTTTGATACACACGTTCCTGTTCATTCTAAATGCCACAAGATTAGTGAGTATTAAAAAAAAAAATCCAAAGTATTCTAATAAAAACATTATGCATTTTATCAACAATATTTAATCAACAAGTATAACATGCATGTAAATATATATACATATGAGTATGTGTATATATATAAGTATAGAAATATAGTCTATATATATATATATATATATATATATATATATATACCGAATGATAATATATTGGAAGACAGAAGAGAATAACTGTGCACATTTTCAGTAAATAAAATGGCCGGAAATCCTAAAGGTGTTTATGACGATAAAAACATCCAGCTGCTATAATGTCATGGTAGTGATTAAGTTTATGATGGATCTATCTGACAATTAAAAGGATTGAACTCTAAATACAGATTGGCACCTTGGGAAAAGAACTGATCTTAAACAAGACAGGAGTCAGCAAAGAGAAATAACTGCTGAGAGGGTACATTTTTTTTCTCTTCTTCATGTGTGCCGTGAAGAAAATTAATAACTTTTACTTGGGTGGTATAAAGCATTCCACGCAGCGGAAGCATCCAAGAGGAAATTGGTCTGTTAGTAAAAGAGATGGATGTTACCTGTGGCCTTTTGCATGACCTTAACAGTGAGTTATGTGTGGTCAAAAAATGAGAGGAAAGTTTCATGACGTGTTTACATTTAGGTAAAAGGCTGTATTAAAGGCCAAAGGATAACAAAACCTGCATTTGTATAAAACAATATCCTGCACGGATAATAATTGTTAGAGTTAATTAACTGCCCTTCTGCATTTGCTTTATAGCAAGGATTTGCACCTACAGATGTGTAATGTTCCTGCTAGCCAGGGATTAACACTTTGGGTGTACGTCTTGTATTCCCACATGATCCCGGTATGGTCACTTGGCATCTACAAAAAAGCTAATCACTGGAGTAATTTTCCTACAAATTGATCAGAGCAGGAAATTCAGTACACAGTAACGAAACATTCCCCTTGACCACTGAATATTAGTTACTGCCAGATTACATAATTATACCTTCAAATATGAATATTTTCCAGAATGTTGTATTTTTAAAAGCTTAGAATATAATACTGAAACTATATGTGAAGTATGTGAAGTATATATGAAGTATAACCTCATCTTCTTTGAGAACATTTACTAACAGTTTCTAAACTGTCTTCTATAAAAAGAAATACAAAACAGGAGTCCCACCCTAAAAACAAATTGGTTTTGAAAAGAATCGGCGCACAACCAGCCAATACTATTTAAAAGCACCTATCTGAGTTGTGGGATTCCAGGGCTGCCATCAGAAAATGTGGGGCCCTTTATTGAACAAATGGTCTGAGACCCTTCTCCCCAGATGACCCCTCCTCACCCTGCCATAATTTTCTCTTCTACTTATTTTTTTTGGTGGCAAAGATGGCACAGGCAGGCTGTTTGGGGACACTGACAGGCTGTTTGGGGACAAGAAATGGCACAGACAAGTTGTTTGGGGGCACAGACAAGCTGTATATGACATATATGTTACGTTTTATATGCAATGTGGTAATGCAAGTATCATTATCAAAATAAACATTGATTGAATTTTATAATCAATTATTTATTTTACACATTAAATCAATTGCAGCAGGTGGACTAAGTCAAAGCTGCTTATAGTTTCTGGCTATTGAATCACAAGTGAATAAATGCTAAGCTGTTTATATCCCCCCTACTAAAAAATAATAATAACACTAATAATAAAAATGAAAGGATGGTTTTGAAAAAAAAATAGTTTGATGTCTAAATGAAGTAATCTGCACAAAGAAAGAAAAGATTATGTTTGTTAAACTGAACGAAAAAAAATCAGAAGATAATATGGCTTTGTTCACAGTATTACATAAAGGAGATTAAAGACGAGAAACAAGCTGCTTAAACACTGTAAACTAATTAGTCCAACGAATTGTTTTCCCGAGGTTCATGAGATATGAAATATTGGCACTAGTGCGTGAAATACACTCTGCCTCAGTGCTCTTTTCAATTTATTTTTCTGTTACTGTCATATGTGCTCATAAAAGAGAGCAGACAAAACGAATAGAGGTTAAAAGAGGAGACCAAAATTCTCTCTTTTCATTGCGTGTAGGACGTTGCTCTCTTTGGCCTAACACAGGATACACCTCATACCTTTCTATGAATTCTATTCTTGCAGTTCTTCATTGCATGCAGGGCTTTATGTATAATGGACAATCCTGGGACAAATATGGAGCAATCGCCAGTTGATGGCTCTGTCTGAGTTGCATTCAGCTGCTCGCTCTCGATATACTTTTTACTTTTTAGGTTCTTCGTATATAACAATGCGCTCAATATCTTCTACCAACTACTCCTGCCATAAAGAAAAATATACTAGGGCAGGTTGAGAGATTGTAAATTCGTTTGAAAAAAGCTGTCCTCCCCACATTGTGATGTAGTATGTGTACTACTAGTTGTGTCCCAGTATTTACCCATTTTACAGCACCATAAGAAGTCCTCTTGAACCAAAACAGCTATATCCTTTATTGGCGAGGTGGTTTAAATAGAAGTTAACATGGGCTGATTTATTAAACTGTGATTTAGGTCTCAATCTACCATCATGTACCTTCAGATGATGTATATAATTGAATGAATGCAAAAAAAAACATGTACAGATTGACTTATGTTTAGTTATAGAACCATTCAATGAATAAAACATATGTATATCATTACTATATTATATTTTTCTACTCTTTGTAGGAGAAGATTATGAATAAGAATGTGGAATCTATTTTAATTCTGCATTGTGCTGGACCATACCCATATAACAGTAAATTTCTAAATGGTCAATATATTCAATTATTGCTCTGTTCTGTCAAGCCTTGTATACCAAGCATTATCCCAGATGTTAGTGTTGTCATTAGATCACTGGCATGTTCGTTTATGCCTTGTGTAATGCCAAATTTATTTGTTGGACTTCTTACAAAGGGACTGAATTTTCATTCCACAATTAAAATGGATATAATAATATTTGCACATGTTTATGGAAATTGTGGCATTAAATGTACCTTATTTTGTTTTTTTTTTGTTTAGAAAGCAACAGTTAAATATTTGTTTACAAAAAATATCACAAATGTTTGTGCAGTAGCCAAGACATTAGGTGGGATGGTAGAACGTGCCGGGCAAAAAGCAAAATGGGCAAAAATATAGACACTTACTGTGGGAAGATCTATATTTTGTATAAATCGTACAAGTCTAAAAACTACTTAAAGCAGGCACAAGATTCCATAATTCAGGGCCTTTGCATTGCAGTGTATACAGTCCATGCTGTTGCTCTGTGTTCTGGTCCTGTGCTACTACTAGTAGTGTTCTGTTGGATTCAGCTTATCCTGACCTTGCTCTTGTGATTTCCTGGCTTGCTCTGACCCAGCTCCTAGTTTCCTGATTCTGCTTGTTCCTGTGGTTCTGACCCAGCTTGCCTTACCACGTGTGCCCTGTCCGAAGGCTTTCTAGCCTATGTCCAGCACCCTGGCCGAGGACCTTCAAGCCGTGTTGCCTGTCAAGGCCAGTCCTGTTTTCTACGTACCTGTCTTGCCAGCTTACATCGTGGGGTACAAACAGAGCTATGCCCTGCAGCAGGGCTCCTACCTGACCTGCTTGCCCGAGTCCTGACATCTCTATGCCTGGGAACATCCCAGAGCTCTCCCTCTGCTAGGAGAGTGACTTTGCTTGAAGACAAGGCCAGCTGTCCATAGATGGGGCTTGTGTAGAAAGCATTTGTGGGATGGAAATGGGTGAGAAGTAAGCAGGATGCAGGCGAGGACTGGTCATTGCCACATACCACTCATCTGACAAATAAGAAACTGACCCAGGTACCCTGAGAAGCAGAACTTTACCCGGAGACTCCAGGTCAAACCCAAGAGAGTCTGGAAAACCGCAGCCATCACATGAGTCATTGGATTTTTGTAGTATAGATGGGACGATTCCTGCAAAGCCAAATCAGAAGTTCCAGGCAATCTGAAAGAAAGGATATCCAGTAATAAGCAAAAACTATCTCCAGAGAAACAAACCTGCCTGGTTTACTATGATCTTTTAAGGAACTATTTATTAAAATGTGTCAAAGCTCTCTATACCTGCAAATTATATGCTGCAAAATAGCTTTGGAAAAGGGCTTTTTGCCTTCAATTGAAAGGTTTTAGACACATTGCCAATTATTCAATCCCTCTGTTAGGATTACTTTCATGCTGTTAAATCCTAGTTGAAATTTAGGTTTTAGTAAAAGGATGTACACCATAGAAATTACTATAAATTCCATATTCGATTGGCAGTGCATATATATATATATATATCTTATGGTGATCCATTGCGTGTGTGTGTTAACAGTAAGTGATAAACATCTGTGGAAGTGAAAAGTCTGCTTCAATTCGTTTTGTTAATTGAATATTACTTTTTTATATTATGATCTCAAGCAGTGTTAACCAAATTGCTGTTTTATATTTTGTTTCTTTCCAACATTGGATAGGGAGACTTATTAATAAAGAGTAGCTCATGATCAGAAATAAGCTGTGTACATAAGTGACCTGCAATTAACTCTTAAGACATTTACGTTGAACAGGTTTCACATCAAACAGCATGCGTAATTTGCAAAATGACATAATATTGAAGATTTAAAGCTTTCTATGTATACCAAAGGAAACTTAAAATGCTGGTGCTCCAGACATCCATTCAACAATTTTATGAAACAGAAAAGCAGCTGTCTTCATTGGACACATAGGAGACCTTTTATGCCATATTATGTGCTAACACTTAGGGCTATGGAACCACTGTGTCCCATTCCATATATTTAATCTGATCCAGACACTTAGCACCAAATAAAATGACTCGACAGAGACCAAGTTATTTCACTTAATCTGATGTAGGACTTCCAGATGAATAATGCAGATAGAAATTGCGCCATCATAAAACATATGCCGTGATAGAATAGATCCAGTTCCAATGAAAATAAAGGATTTGTAGATCAGCACACAACACTGTAAAATAGTCCCATTTCAACCATAGACCTTTCTTATAGAATATGTAAAAAAACGTTACCAATAAAAGTACATTTATTGGACCTTTCAGCTCTAGGTGACATATTTACTTGGTAGTTACTTGATCTGCCAATTTTTTATGTTTCAGAACTTTTTAGAGTCTATCAAAATATCACTTATAGCTTTATAGGAACCTAGCGATGTTTGGGGCAAGGTTCATAGTCAAGGATAAACTCACGGGAAGTAGTACTAGCCTTAAAAACTTGATTCTAGCAGGATACCTAATTGTGATTGGCTTCTCCATGCTTAATGTACTCTTATGTCACAAGGGGGTGCAGCATGCTTAAAATACAATCAGAAGTGCATAGGGAATGCCAGGGGCTACCCATAAACCCTTAACCCTAGCATATTATACATGTTATATTGTTAGGTGCGTTTCGGTGATATTTTATAGAAATGTTTTATTATTTATTGATTTTTATAGCACCGTCATATTCCGCTGTGCTGTACAAAGGGTAATCATGATATAACCAGTAGTACATCATGTAAAAATTTAGACAATGTAAGGAGAGCCCTGCTCAATTAAGCTTGGTATCTTTAAATCCCCAAGGATACCTTTATATACATTAATAATTAACATTGACATATTTTCTATAGCCCTTCATCCATATTACAGTATACAACACCGTCATTCCTTTAAAAATGCACAGCATAGCAAAGATTTCCATCTAACATATGTACTTGTGGCACAGTATTTTCCCCTAGTACCTTTGTACAATCCTTATTTATCTGATTGATTTTGAAATCAATTCACCTGTCCCCTTCATTTTGAAATTACAAAAGCTACACTGTAAAACAGCTATTGTTCCTTCTTTTCCATTAGATTGGTTTGGGATTTATTGCGATTCCATTTCGTTATTATTATTTTTTTTTTACTAGTGATTTAGAGCACCAGTAGTGTGTGTTTTATGTTTGTGTGCCGAGTCTTTGCAGAAAATGTAATAAAAAGAATAATGACATGTTGGCAGAGAAAAAAATGACAAACCGATATATTACTACCTACTATGCTATGACTTAACTGAGTATTTTCTTGTAGCTACATCATAATGTGGCATATCTAATTGAAAGCTTAGTAATACATAGGGATATATATATATATATATATATCCGGGAACAGTTATATATTGTAATATACCCTGTCGATAAAATCTCCAATTTAATACACAAGTATATTTAATTTTCTAAAAAGCTGACTAATGAAGCATGAGTCAAAGTACTGACAATAGCAAATGCGGGAATTAGAAAAAGAATCCTTTGTCCTTTTCAAAAATAATTATACACCGAGGAGCCCTTATAGATTCCAGAATTAAGCCCGTGTGACCCTGTCTAATTTATTAAGACAGATCAGTTCTTGCTAATATATTTACCACCGTCATGCAAACTAAATTATTTACAGCTGCTTTGAATTTTTTTTTTAAACATTTTAGATATATTTTTTCACCCAAGTATTACAACTTTTTTTTTTTTTCCGAAGATTTATTGGCTGTTCGAGCCTTACAAATTTAAAGCAGCTTAACGGTTCTGGCTTAATGTATTATGTTAGCGTGTCATCTTTCTTTTTTCTAGACATCTGTGTGGATATCTTCTAAAATTTACAAAACCTTTTGTGACTAATCCCACAGGCTGACCCCTGGAATGAAATCCTTATTAGTCTTTGTTACTGCTCATTATGCAGCATTAGTCTGGCAGATCAATATGAGTACTCTTTTTCCAGTAGAGGAGGGGTTAATTAATCCAGGAAAGCAATTACGAAGATGTTAGCATAATGTAAAAGAGCGGTATGATTCCTTTGTGTATCTCATCTTCGGTTTGATGGCAGACCCTTTAACACTTGGCATGGGAAGATAGGTAGCGCTAAATCAGCTGGGTGGAGGTACTTCCAAGCAATTAGTGGGAATGTTTTCAAATTGATGTAGCTTACTAACGAAGCAAAACAAAAAGTATAGGATAGAGCTTAATGCTATAGGTATTTTATTTTACTAATAATTATCCCTGCTGAATTAGGTATATCTATATGACATATACAATACACATGATGAAATAAAAATACATAAAAACCCCAGTAAAATAAAAAGCTTATATGAATAGACCATCTAAAGACCACAAGAACATTCACATGGCCTATGAGCCCCTTTAATTTAATGCTAGCCTTTGGTAACACATTCTAGGATCGAAGGCAATTCTGTAGCCTTGGTTTGGTGAGCATGCCTGCTTTAGACCAATAGCACTCATTTGAATATACACGACGTAGATAAAGCCCATGCCATCCTCTATGTGTCCAACGGTCCCTAAGGGTGGTCAGGCCACTTAAATAGGAACATGGAGACTCTGGCCGTGGTGTACCCAACAATGCCATACCCTCCTGTATGTTTCAATGACACCTATGTGTTTAATCCAAAAGTGGCAATGGTAGTAATTAGAAAAATAATTAATGAATACAAAAAATCTGTTTTGATACTTTTTAATGGATATGACACTGGCAATTTATGACAGAGCATGATGTCATATTTTACCACATTTTGTGATTTCAAGAGACATGACTGCAAACACTCGTTTTCTTTTTGACCTGGTAAATGAATGTATATATACATACATTCATACACATGTACTGCATATAAATAAAGTTCTCTTTATACCAGTGTGCTGGTGGAATGCTCAAGTAGTGTACGATAACACATCACAGAAATGATGGGCCTATCTTTTTTGTTGTATCTCACTTATAGTAATAAAAGGAGACAACTCCATCATTTAAAATTATCAAATATTAGACCATAATGGTTTTTTTATGTTATACCAGTATACTTTTAGAAATGTAAATGGTTACACGCCACAATGGAATCTGCTGGTGGTCTATAAATAAAATTTAATGGAAGAAATGTGCTTAAATAATTTCACACACTGTGTAGAGGTCCTTAATGCATGTGGATATACCGTATAGTCTTTGATCTTCTACCTTAATATGTCACTTTATGTTAAATATTGGACCATAGATAATAACCATTTGGCCAACATATGCTCATATTTTTTACCTTCTATTAGACCTCTGACCTTACTTGGTCCTGTGCAATGCTTTCATAAGATTAATATTACAGTAGATATTAACAGTTGTAAGGAAAATAAGGCACATTTTTTTATAGGATGATTAGAGTTAAGCCTGTAAAGTGTACCATGACATGGATAGTGTGCTGTGTATCTAAATACATTTACGTATTTACCTTTTTAGTTGGCTACAATGGAATCCATTGCCCTCAAGAACATTCAGAAATATTTAGGTAAAATGTTAATTTCTGGAGAAAAAAAAGGTCAGGATACAATGATTACCTCTTCTTTTCTTGTCTCACAAAAACAGAAGAAGAGAAAGATACCTAGAACATATTTATTGTGTTAAATAATAACTCTGAAATAATCAGAGTTGGAGGGACAGGTAGGGATTTTTTGTCGCACATAGAGGTTGTTAATATAATATAGTTTAGACCCAACCATCTTTAATAAACAGGCCTGGACTGGGCATGTGGCAAACTGGGCAATCGGTGTGGGTCACTTATAGATGCACCATACGTCATTTATCGTCTGCTGACCTTAAAGAACCAGGGCTGATTTAAATCCCCAGCCCAACCCAAAGAAAATGTTCTAATGTAAAAGTTATACATTTACAGTTGAAAACACTTAATATTTCTAAAACCTCCTTGTCTTTAGTACCGATTTCCTTTATCTGAAGTAGCTTAGAGTCCAGCACTTTGCATACGACATGTGGCAGCTGTCTCCAATTATCTTACAAGTCTACATTAAATACACTCAGATAAGCTTATATATCTTACTGTCCTTGGAGTACATGTCCTGTCACCTGACACATTCTTCCTGCTAGCAGCCTTTTGGAAAAACTATATAATGACTAATGCCTTCAAGTACTTCAAGTACCTGTGTTTTATTATGGAAAGTGTGGAGTGATGCTGTCTAATGATGCTGTCTGAGCCAGAAAAAAAGTATTTATGGCTTTTGAAAAATTTTACTGACTGCTCTCTCGATAAAGTATCAAAGATTTGTGTTGGTTTGGCTACATAAATCTCATAACGGAGAAATATTTATGGAGGAAAAGTCAGTTTGTACATTTAGGGAGAAGAAGACCTCCTCCCTGAGTTACTGAACCGGGACATGATCTTTAGGGAAGGTACGGATTTAACATTAGTCTCAAAACCCTCAGCCGGTTGCCTTTTTCCTCTAAAGAAAACAACATCATGGGGTGTACAGAGAATGCAAGGACTCTAGAGGACAAATCCTCATTGAGCTGGGGAGATTTTTTATTTTTTTCCAGTGAGCATACGCATTTCGATTGCGAAACCAAATAGTACTGAATAGATAAAAACTTCAATTTAATAATAATAATAAAACAAATTTTTAAGACTTCCGTCCAAGCTATTTATGATGTGCTGGTAGAACCAGAAAGTTGTTACTGGCATGATCTCAATAGCAATTACATAATTACCTTTGCTTGTGTTTGCATGATACTAACTGGGGAAAAAAAATCAAAGCCCCACATTGTTAGGTAACCAGTTGCATCTTGTAATGTTTAAAATCACAAAGTTTCAAGAGGAACAAGGATTTCTTTTTAGCAACAGAGAGAAAAGGGAGATGTCTGTGTTAACACCGGTATATTCTGACAAGTATTTACGAGTCGCAGCTTGGGAGTGAAAACATCATCTATTCTGATTATGTTTATCTTCAGAACTGCTTGTCTCATCCTAAATGGCATTTACTTTTCCTTTGTTTGCATTTGTTTGTATGGCATATATAAAATACAAAATACCTTTTTTAACATTTAAACACTCCATGCGTTTCTCCACCAGACCTTAAACATCTTCTTTATGAACATAATAAGCAGTCAACTGACATGTTTGCAGTCAGCTGAAGCCGTTTCAAAGCATGGTATCTCTCTGGTCCATTGACTCAGCTCCCACTACAAAATTCTGGTTAATCTTCCTGCACAAGAATGCATTTCAAAGTGTATTGCTTTTCAACTAAATTAGGCTTATATATATTAACTGGAAAAATATATCAAACTGAAATAATTCTCTGAACTGGAGATGTTTCTTAAGTAGATGTTGAACTTTTAAAACAAAAGAGTGATTGGTCCATAAGCTTTCTATTTTTTTCTTTCCACCAGCAATAAATGCTGCAAACATGCTCGTTACTCTTTGGACTTAGAAATCTTTCTAGAAATATGCACCATTCTCACCCTAGGTTGTTATACATAGCTGTTATGGGCAGTGATGCCAAACTAACTTTCTTCCTAATCGGTTATCCATCATTGGTACACGTTGGCCTGGACTCAACCCAGAAATTATCTATTTCATGAACTAACTTCTTGAGGTAGTCATAATATATTTTTCAGCTACAACTCCAACATTACAAGTAACCATGACAGGTCTAGAACAAGGAGAGTTCTAGAGTAGTCTTTCTGTTGACCTTTTGAAAGCATGCAGCTCTTTCCTTTCATGGGTTCTTTCAATGTTTTTGTATTGTTCTAATAGATATAAATATGTATTTTTCACATTATTTGCTTGTTTTTTGGGCTCTATATATCACTCTTAACTGTATCCTTTACTTCTATGGACTAGAATGTAGAAGCTCTATGGCTTTGTACTGAGACCTGTATGCAGATATTATGTTTGCTGAAAAAGGTGACATTCTAATGAGTTAGGGTGGCCTCAAAATATGTCATTTTGTAATATCTAAAATATGTTCTCAAATACTCTGAAGAATGTGTAATAACTATAAAAACACATGTGATTCAACAGGTTAAGGTGAAGAGTCATACGTTTTTTTTTCTTCAAAAAATATCCAATAAGATTTATGTAAATTGGTGAGATAGAAAAATTGCAAACTGTTTTACAGTTGATAGCAGATGTAAAAAAAAAGAGCTTTGCAGGAGAGAAACAATCAGAAGTCACAGGTGTGTTTTCAATTGGAAAAGCAGATGCAATATAGGTCATTTTATTTACTCACAACATCTTGAGTAATGATCCTGAGTTTATGGCAAATATTGCTACAGCTTGTTTTACAGTGAGATGTGTGAAGTTCTAGCATTGAGCTGAAATAAATAGGTATTTTGCCCTTATGAAAAGCTGTTTTCTTATGTAAAGTGATCTGAAAAAAAAGATCTTAGCGGAATGTTCAAGTTTTATGAAACGTGGACCTTAAAAGCAACGTTGTAAAAAATCTTAAGGGGTAAAACATTTTATAAAAATGCCACATTTGGCCCTCCTCTTCGTCTATGTTACCCTCAGTTTCTGACATGGCTTTAAACTTCAATGCTTCATCTTTATTGAGGGATTGAAGTCCCAAAGATATCTGTCTATACTATACAATACTAGACACCTATACTAACGAATGTGTCTTAATATTTCATGGCCACACACAAAGCACCCAATATTTACGTCGACCTGATACCTGCACCGATCTTGTTGTGTTTTTTCCGAGGAACCATTTGGTTTATAGCCTAAATGGTTATTTACTCACACGCGATATGGGTACCCTCACTGTTCTTATCACTGTATGGAAATTATTCACCGGCTTTCTCTGAGCTAACCGCTTACATATGTCGCTAAGTAATTCTCTTTGAATGTTATCAGACCAGGCCTCTTGAAATTCACTTCTTTAAGAGGGTCATGGGAAATGACCATGACACCTTAATAGGCTACTGATGCATGCAACATACGCGGGCTTGTAAATGGAATGATTTTAATTCTGCTCCCAAGTACAATGAGGTACGATACAAGCCTTCTAATATTTCACTACATGAAACAACGCTCTGGTAAACTGCTGGACAAAAGCAGCTGTCTAATGCTAACACTATGCAAGCTTGTACAACAGCATATTTAAGTAAGATTTGCCGTATCCAATTTCCTTTAAGTAGCTGAAACAAATTAAAAATATTCTCTGTTTTACTGGAGTTGCTCTTTCATTCCTCTTTTTTTTTAGTAATTAGCATTAGTCTACTAGAAATTTCAAGGTTACAAATGTAAAAAAAATTGGCTGCTAATAAATGAGGGAATGTTAATGTTCCAGCACTAGACACGGGGGGATTACTATATTGATGGGAGTGAAAAAATAAATATGAAAAAAGCAGAAATCAGTTCTGCTGACTGTGAGCGCATGTTAGAGTCATCATTGAGAAAAAATGTGTTTAGCATTTAACACGCCATCCACCTGACAAGTGAAAAAAATGCATGCTCCATTTACTTAAAAATCTGCGAACGCAGATAAGCAACTGTATACTTTGCATCACGGAATACATATTCCTTGTGTTGTTACAAACACTAAAGCGGTTTGTAACTGTCTGCATGTGAATGCCCAGAAACACGCTCTAAGCACCCAGCACCACATTGTATATATTACACATAGCTCCATTCCATTAGAAGTGAACACGTTCGGGGTAGAATTTAGGCATGGCTTTATTGACACACTCATCAACACTTGAGCTTAAGCCATTTTGTTATTTCGGGGGCTTTGCACCAAAAATTGAAAAAATATACAATATAATGGATCGAGGGCAAATTTAAAGTTTTACTGATGGCTGAGATGAATTGAACATATTCTATAGTTAGTTAGTTAGTTAGTTAGTGCCCTTTAGTAAGAAAAGGTTCTGGATCCACCTCTAGCCAAAATCTGAATTATTATTATCTGGAGTGGGCAGAGAGTTAACTGGATAGACAGAGAAAAAAACAAAGACATGTCATAATTTGCCGGAGAGTCTCAGCACCCTGGCCTCCTTATTCTTTATAGGGGGGTCTACTGGACCAGACACTGAGCTGACTCCACAGAAGGCATAGTTAGTCATCTCGGTGATTGAACTATGTATCCTAGAGGGCCAAGCAGCGCAGGAGAAGCTCTTGAATTTATAGGGAAATCAAGTAGGTTAAAAGAACCTGTTTTAGGGAATATCTCTGACAGTAGGTAGAACATTTACATGCAAATGGCTAGTCTGCCTCATAAAGCATCAAGCCCCAAAATAAGGTATGAATCAACATTATGTCAACATTTTCCTAACTACAATTATGATTTTATTAGAGGCCTTCTGTAGCTGATACACCTGTATCCTATCTATGTTTATGTCAACTGACATAGTGCATATACTTTATTTGTAACAAGTATATACGTACTTGTAAATTTAAGTATTTTTAGGTTACAATCATCATGAAATATGGTTAAGCCTTTTAAATGAAAAATAAAATGAATCACTTTTTACATTTCGTTACCATATCAAATTTACATATCTTACCATTATTGCCATACATCTAAAATAAACTGCTATTAATCATACATTTGATACATTCAGTGTATTTACTTAGTTAAATATTCCAGCTTGAAGTACTAAAATCTGATTTTGTCATTTTTTTAGTAGCTAATTGTTAATCAAAGCAATTATTTAGAAATAAGTCATCGGTTGGTGTACTTCATGAATCCGCATGAAGGGTTTTGAAGGTACCTAGTATATACTTTACTGTATTTTATAAATTAACTATGATACTTTTTTCTTCATGTGTGGTATTTTCTACTTAGAAATGCAGTTTGAAACAGATTGTGGAAGAATCAATAAGGGGGTTATGTCACCGGAAGCCAACTGGAATTTAAATATAGCTGGAGGCAAATAAGTTACAACTTTCAAACTATATTTTTTTTCTGGAACATATATAAGTGTCTTGTGAAAAGCTCTGGGATTCTTTGATCTTAACAATATCCTGAGGGCGACAGAGAAAATCACACATTTTTTTCTGTTTTAGTTGATGCTTACATTACACTTAGTAAAATCTTGTGTGTAATGGGAATATGTTGTATAGAAAAAAAAATATAGGATTGTTGAACTACATGTAGATTGAAGAATCTATCAAATCAAATCAAATAATTCATATACCTTTTGGTTAAAATCAAGTGTGTCGAAATCGAGGACCACAAAGAGACCATGATTTGGGAAAATTCTGGCTTGGATATATGGAATAGAATAAATTCCAATTATTCTGATTGAGCTGCTAGTGCTCATGCTGGGATATCCACAAAATCTGGCCTGGTTTAAATCCTTTAAGGTATCTTGTTAATTCCCTTAACAAATACTCAAAATGATAAAATGTTGACCATACAAGACCAGAAACCAATCGTAGGTATCCAGAACATCATTTTTGAACTAGCTTTCCAAGCGTGCTAATGTAGAGAAAAAATATGAACATTATGTAGAAATTCTACATTAAATATGCAATTACATCACATGTAAGAAAGGTAGGTATACAAGGTATTCGATGTAGAACTAAGCATCCGTGTGTGGTGGTGACAGTCATCTAGCATGAGAATCAGCTTATATTAGCTGCATGATACAGAAACCCTTAGATTTAAATGGTGCTATAAAACCTCAAGGTTGCAAAATGGATTTTCAGGGACCCTGTTTTAAAAACTTTGTAATAATTAGATAGTTTACAGTTTTATTATTCGCACAGCAACATTATCAAAATCGACATTTAAAAGCTGTTGTAATCAGGCAAAGACGGGGCCATCGGTTATACCACGCAAACTCCTGACAGCACTTTCCGTTCACCTTTTTCCATGCCAGCGTGTACTCAGGAGGTGGCTGCACGTGCTGCACATGTGTTATATGCAGCCGCATGCAACTGATTTATTGGCAGCAGGCATTAAAGTATCGGTGCTGATGTTACTATTCCTACTATTGGTTATAATGAACTTTCTGTAGGTACTTTAATGTTGATTATTTACCTGTAAGAGAAAAAGATCCATGGGACCATTTTCGCACGTGCACACAGGAGGTCTCATTAGACCCCCTGGATCTCTAGCTCAAAGAAGTATAGGGCATACTCACAGGTAAGCAGGAGATTTCTTTAGAGGTATCTCCTGCATGCCAAGGAACGTGGACGCCGAATGAACGCATGGAGGGAACGTAAATGGTGCTTAATGGTTAAAATCATTCCCACCTTGGTAGCCAGTCCTTACTGTATTCATATCACAAAGTGTAAATATTTAGCATATGGCTTTTCTCATGCAGGAATTAGTAATTTACAGATAATACAACAAAATAAACCGATCTGATGTGTGATTGTTGGGTACATGTTAAAGAGCAATGTGGGTTTTTTTTTTTTTCGTTTTACACACATTTTTACTGTACAGGCACGTTGTGCCAGAGTGAGATTCTTAAGTGCCATTCCCATGTGTAAAACCTTGTTAATAAAACAAACTGCTCTAAATTAAAATAGAAATTAGGGTAATTAATCATGAAATTATTTGCTAGAAGGCATTTGTATAATTGAACTTTAATAGGATATTTTTGCTTTAATATGCACGTTATCTACATTACACAACATCTTAGGATACTTTAATAACCGGAAATCACACAA
>VKOC01000001.1:41374891-41389059 GCA_009364415.1 Spea multiplicata
ATATATATATATATATATATATATTGTATTCATCCTATATAGTACAATGCATACCATAATATGATCACCCTTTACGTCCTTGAGTTTATCTATTGCAGATCGCTAATTCATCTGATTAAGTTTAGGAAAATCATAAGGCTTTCATGAATCATTCAAGTTTATGTCAGCTTAAAGATTGTCCCCTCTAATACATTGTTATTTCTAAAAGTCTTTTTTTCAGTCTACTGTGTGTTTAATTTTCAATAATGTTGATATATAGTGTTATAAATGAAAATAATACATATTATAAATTCTTTCTATACTTCCTGCTCTTAGCCAGAATAAAATTACTGCTTTAGTTTTAAATTTCCAATGTGAAATATTAAATACATAAATCAATATGAGATTGTTTTTCATGTAAAGTTAGGTAGTCTTGTTCCTTCAACTGACAAATTCATTTTTTTTAGAAAAATAAATGTCTTTAGAAAACAGATCCCCATTGAGTTCTTGTGTTAAGTGTTCTAGAAGGAACTATATGCATAATAATACTTCCTGTACTCTGCTTTAAAATTATGTTACTCAATATAGTACTGTCCATAAAAAATATTAATCCCATTATTTAATTAAGTAAATATATCTGTTTTAGTTCCCATGATATCACCTTGGATCAAGTCAATTCCTGCTTGAATAGAGTATGTCACAAGAATTCCTCCTTTCAGCCACTGTAGTGTGGGTTATTTGAATGATTTCCATATAAAGAATTTCATTCATAAAAAGAACAATATTGAGTATTAACAGCATCGGAGTAAAAAGAGCAATAGAATCTAAAATAAATTTTTATCACAAGCATCAATTTAAATACCTTTCTGCTCCCTTAAACTGATAATAGTGACAATGAACAAATATACTGCCATCCAACACACATCAGCAGCCTTGTAGTCATCCTTATTTAATGATAACATAATATTGTTATTTCTTAGCGGGTGATAAAGCTTTTGATCAAAAAGGATGGGCATATTATGGACAATACTTCATAAATGTAATTTATCTCACAATGCAACGGCATATCTAAATGCATTCACAGTCACCCCCACTAGCAGGGAGCTATATCTTTATTGCTTCAATATCCCTTTAAATATGTTTTAATTTATAAATTCCCTTCTTTTTAAATCTAGCACAGAGGTATTCAGAACAGTAGCATTTGTTATTTGATGCCTATCAAATCACAAAGAATCTACTCTTCCATCTATTAATCACCTTTTTCATGTTCTAGTGACATCCAGTCTACATAATAAACCTGAATAATGAAACTCTGGCTATTCACCAAAGGGCTAGGGCTTGATAGAAACACACATTTTCAATTTCCATGAATAGGACAAACACTTATGTTGCTCAGTATAGGAGCATTGTCCCTAAACATACTAACGCCATGAACATTATGAACTAAATATAGCTCTTCAATTAATTATTTTTAAAATATAAAAGAGATCATTAAACAAAAATATGATTATATCTGTGCTAAACGATACCTTAATTATTTGGGCATTAAGCTCATCAGACAAGCAGATAGAACAATGAAATCAATTAAAAGAATGGCGATATTTAGAGGTGTTGTGGTAGGGAATAATACTGTACATTACCTAAATGGAATTATCTTTTTCAAATGCTACCTCACAGTGTCTCTGATAGTTGGCTTGCTATGATTCAAGATCAAAAGCAAACCAATGGTGGTGTAGGCGTTCCAATTATTAAGAGACATTATTTAGCCTATAGAATATCACACATATACAGACTGCAGTTAGACTCAGTTAAGGAAGAGACGGCTGGTATCACAATGAAAGTGCTTCCTACAATACAATGACCTAAACTTACTAATATAGAATTCTATTATAGAATAGAATAGAATAGTAGAAAAAATCTTAAAATCAATTAAGGGCACTTAAGACTTAATTTTAGAACAGATAATGTGAGAGGTTTAAGGCTACCCTTGGATATAAGATAAGATAAGATACCTAATCATTTACAGTTAAAATCTCTTGAAGACTTAGATTTTGTTAAAAAAATAAATACAGGCAGGTATTTTATATATAAATTAACTGATGTATGTTAATAATGTATGTACCAAATTCTGAAATATGTACCTATTGAATAATTCAAAATTTTCTAGATTTACATATAATAAAAGATCAATTGTTAAGGGCAACTAAATTATCCTTAATATTTAATTATAGGAACATAAATAAAATGATGCCAAAGAGTCTTGAACTTGGCAGAGATGATCCAATTCCATCTATTCAAATTTGGGGAAAATAATTAAACTGCAAATTAGATGAGAAGGACTGGGGTATTTTCTTCCACAAAACAACCAAAGCCAAAGTCTTAACCTTGTTAACCTTGTTAACCTCTAAACAAGCTACAAAACAGATATTTCATACCTCATAGTCTGTCTAAGATGTGTGCCATCTATTCACCACTGTGCTGGAGATGTAATCAATCAGAAGGAACTTATTTACTCATCTGGTGGTGATGTGAAGGAGTTAGAAACTCACTATGGACTCACACTATGGATTAAGGTATATGACATCTGACCAAATAGAAAATAAAGATGCCTCCAGACGTTGCTTTGCTACATATGAACTGGCCCCCTTTAAAACCTAAAGAGTCATCTGTGATCATACATTGCTTAGTAGCATTTAAGATACTAGAATTTGGAAACTCACAGGAAAATACAGTTCAAAACCAATTATTGTTCCAACCAAAGATGGAGAAGTTATTAAGTAGATCTTATTATTAATAAAATAAGAGACATGAACATTGTTATTTTTCCCCTTGTATGGCGACATATGTGATTTCATGTATATCCTCATAAAATGCTTAAGCCTATGTTTTTTTAATTTCTGAGAAGTGTAAATATTTAACCAACACCAGGCTATGTTTGTGTGTATATTTTGGTATTGTTATTTGTGTTTCTTTTTGTAAATAAAAATAAATAAAAATAAATATCCATATTTCCCATGACATCACATTGAATGAAGTCAATTTCTGTTTGAATACAGAATGCCAGTGGCGGAACTACCGGGGTCGCAGGGGTTGCAACTGCGACCGGGCCCTGGAGTTCTGCCAGTCAGGGGGGCCCAAGGGGTGCCGAGCGGTTGCCGAAAACGACCGTTCGGCAACTCTTGGGCCCCCCTGACTGACAGAAATCCAGGACTCCTCTGCTCGCTGCCCAGAGTGCAGTGTTGGGAGCGTGAGGCGTTTGTCTCGGGTGCCGGCGCTTCACGCTGGGGCGCCGGCATATGACGTCATATGCCGGCGCTCAGCAGTGAAGCGCCCGGCACCCGAGACAAACACCTCATGCTCCCAACACAGGAGTTGAAGGTAAGTGACCTACAAAGGGGGGTAGGGAGGAGGGGGGTAGATCGTGAGAAAGGGATAGATGGGTTGGGGGTGGCCCTTAACAGATTCTCGCACCGGGGCCCTGAGGTTTCTAGTTACGCCCCTGAAGAATGCCATAGCAGGGCCACCAGTGTTGACATTTTCATATCAAGTGTTCCTTGCATGTAAAAGATAGGTATTCAATATTAAAAGCATCAGAAAAAAACAGCACAGGGAAAATGATATGGTCATCTCAAGGTGGACAGATGTCTCCCTATGGCCCAGCTGCCTAGTTTTTGAGAGAGAGGCTGTTTTTGCTTCTTTATGCTTCGATAATATGTAAACTATTCTTTCATTTCAATTGCCTTATGTCCATAATGACGACCGGCATTATTCAGCTTACCTACATTGATGCTATCCTATACCTTGTACAATCAGACTTGTATGGGGTTTGTGCTGCTTGTAACTTGATCTCTGTCATTTTAATAATAACAAAATAAACAGCAACTATATTTAACCTAAAATAATACACTTAATTACAAACATCCATTTAAATATATCGTGCTCTCTTTTCAGAAGTAAAGGAAAATGAATGTAATGAATAAAACAGAACTTTTACATGTACATATATTTTTATATCAATATTGTTTCATATATATATATCAACAAACTAATGGTATTTAACATCAAACAGTTATCTTATCACCATTTCTTTGAGTTATGATTATAATGTTTCCATCAGATTCCCGACATTACAAGGCTAAGCTCTCAGTCATCTACATAAGTGGATTTTCTCAATCCACCTCAAATCACAAAATCTGTCTCATGAATCCAATTTCAGCAGCTTTTGTGTTCCGTTGTCTTTAAGCTGTGTTTGAACGATACAGCATGTGAATGTGAAATATGTGGTGGTGCTTAATTCAGACAGGTTGACATAAATTGAATCAAAACTGATCTTGGGAATCTTTCTTGATGTGTTGCAGTGTCCACTTGCTGTAGAAAAATAGCTGCAATGTTTTCCACAAACGGAATTAATTCTGATGTTTAAAATGTGACAAATGATGTTTATGCCAGTAGACAGTTCAATGTTACAATAATCAGTGAAAGTAAATGTTTACATTCACTGAGTAATAATCTAGAAAAAAAACACAGATAAACCAAAAAGCAAGTTTAAGTTTAGAATTCAACAGGGTATTTTTGAAGAAAAAAGATTAGTTATCTTTAATGCTGATATTTTATACAATGGTGCACATGTTGCTTCCTTTTTTACACTGTCTAGGACATGTCTAGACCTAGAGCCTTGAATTATCAAATCTATTTAACCAACCCCATCTTGGAATGAACACATGACACCATAACGTGGGTATGAGAATTGCCCACATCTTTATTACATTTCAATGCCAGCATTAACATAACCATATAACTTTAAACCATCCCCCAGCTGCTAAACTTTACCCAGCAGGCAGTTGTCACCACGGCACACCAAGAGTCCTGGTTGAGCAGGTGCCTTCAGCAGGGAAAGGGCCTCTGCTGCTGTGACTACCCAAATCAATGGGGTGGCCGAGCGAAAAAATACCTGTCAAGAAAGCGCAAGGTGGAAAAGAGGAAGAACTCACCCTTCACTTACTTTAAAAACCCCTTCCAAAATGCAACATTGTTGCGCTTACCGATAGCAGAACTACTGGTATGTCCATACCTCTGGCATGTCCCCCATTTTGTAATGGTCCAGGGGCCCTTTACAGACCATCTATGGTACAGTGAGGTTAACAATATGGATGATGACCTTAAATAACAAACTGGAGCTCTATCTATAATTAATATCCAACTAATATAAATATCCAAATATCTACACTAAAAGAGTTCCTGTCATTGGTACCTCACTCCAACTAGGCTACCTAGGATATACCCCAATGAGAGTGCATTTATGTTGGAGGACGTGCTTAGGAGTGGGTAATATGCTGCTTATTTCGTGTTTTAAGCTTGGGGGATTTTGGAAAGAAGCAGCCTGCCTGTGCCAACTCTGACCCTGAAACAGACTACCTTTGCCAACTCTGCCTCTTTAGCAACCTGCCCGTGCCACCCCTGTCCCCCTAAACAACCTGCCTGTCCCATTTCTGCCCCTAAACACTCACTCACTTCATTTACCTATTCACTCTCCTGCACCCCCTTACCTCTCTTGCAGATTTCACCGGCCGAGAATCATTGGGGGAAGTAGGGACCTGGGCTGAAAAAGTTTTCTCGCAACGTGTACGGGCACCGCGGGAGTAAGCTGCGGGCCCGCGTTAGGTGGCCGTCGCGGCATCCCCCTGATGAGTGGCACCTGGGGCGGACCAGCCCCCTTTAGGTACGCTGCTGGGTAGACTGATTATTTCAGGTAGAGATTCTACTTCCATCAACCTCTTTCACTATGTTGACCTACAATTACAACAGTATGTTATGAAGCAAAAAATGTACTTGAAAGATACTATAGATGCTCTGAACAACCACCTACAGTGGGATGAGGAATGTATTCTAGTAACTAGACTGCTTGTCCATACAGAGCATATATAAAGATACCGATAAAGGGTCCTGCTATCACATTGAAGGGCACATAACAAACCGCCTCATCCGTCGGTAACTCCCTCTATTGAAGTTTTATCAAAACAGTTCATGACATCAATCTTCTGCATCAACCCATCTGCTATAGATGCTGTTCCCCTAGAAGGACCAGACCCAGCTTATATCTAAACTAAGTAACAACTACATTGGTCTATGTTTACTACACAATTTGAGGTTGCTCTTTAACTGTTACATTTGTATATTTCATTATATTTTATATAATGTTATATCCCAGATTTTTTAATATGGTAATAAATTATTTTATTATTTCTCATTTCATCTATTGTGAACAAAAGCACCGTGTACACATCTATCTGGTCTTTTTTTTACTCCATATTGTATGTCAATGTCTAATGTGTACTGTATGTATATACTGTACATATACAAAAAATGTTTTTTGGTAGAAGCTTTAGAGGATAACACTGAAATGTCCTCTAATATCGATGTGCAATACCAAACTTCAGGCCCAACTCAAGGACATTGATAATAGAGGCGGATGCTGCAACTTATGGGTAAGGGGCATACCAGAAGTAATTTGACCTGTTGTCACTGAGGAAACATTCATCTCTTCTCTTTGACAAAATCCTTCAGTGCCCTGATGATCGAGCTCATGATAAAAGTTGATTGAGCCCATAGAGCTCTGCGACCCATTTGCCCACCAAGAGATTTAGTATGTTGACTCCACTGCTATCTAGACGAAGAAGACATAGTCTGTAACTATAGGGATATGGATAAACTTTAATGTTTGGGCAACAAACTTAGTATCTTCCAGGACCTATCTCTGATTGCATTGCTGCATTGATGAGCCATGGGACCTGCCACCACAGTGCTTAGGGAAGCTGGAAGCAACTATAGATGGGGCTTCCCATTTGCCCTGCTTGCGAGGAAAGGAGACACACATTCATAACGTAGACCCTTGAATTTCTGTCATTTTTGTCTTTACCCCCAATAAGTTATGGTCCTTTAATTTTTTTCTTGTCCTCACGTCTATGA
Source organism: Spea multiplicata (assembly GCA_009364415.1). Lineage (NCBI taxonomy): Eukaryota > Metazoa > Chordata > Amphibia > Anura > Pelobatidae > Spea > Spea multiplicata. The sequence goes on from VKOC01000001.1 coordinate 41,381,837, forward strand.
ACAGGATTTGTGCATTCTGATTGATAATAATGTGTTATTAATGAAAATTATCTGTTTCATGCATGTGCATGAATCTATGAAAATAAGGGCACTCCCACATGAACTAACGAAAACAAATTGCAAACATTTTGTTTAATTTCTTTATTAGTTGACCTGCAATAGATGAGTTATCTCTCCCTCTATCCCTCCTCTATCTCTGGTCATATCCAGCAGAAGAGCTACTGTAGCACAAATTGCTGAAAACGTGAATGCCGGTTCTTATAGAAAGGTGTCAGAACACACAGTGCTTTGCGTAGCCGCAGACCAGCCAGGGTGCCCATGCTGACCCCTGTCTACTGGCTTCTTCTTCTTCATCTCCTATCGTCTCCCTTATCTTCTCTATTCTATCTTAAATTTTCAATCCTTAATCTGGAATGTTCTTTCTTCGTCCTACTGGTGTCAGTGAACAGTCCCGTCTTCATCAGTGGACGGTCCTGCCAACGTCGCAGGACACACACTGTTTTAAATAGGGAGTAGGGCGTGCCTCAACACTGCTCAAGTGACTTGGAGTTTCCCATTAGTTTAGCTTCACCCACACCATGGTTCAGACCTAATATACCTCTATTTTAGAGAGAACACTACTACTGATATTGCTGAACTCATTGTATAGGAAACCCACAAGGCTGTAATTAGAGGACATTTAATCCATTTGGGTGCAAGGTTGAAGAGTGAAAGGGCAGTGGAGTTTGTTAAACAGATAAGCCAAATCCTCATAATCCTACATAATACAATTTATATGACCTGTTTAGACAAATAAAATCTGATCTTCATAAATGGTCCTTTTCATATGTGACATTGTTAGGAAGAGAAGCTATGATTAAGATGAACAGCCTTCCACGCATTCAATACATGCTTTAGACACTCCCGATCAACATACTTTGAGCTTACATTAGACAATGTAGAAATTCATAACATCATATGTGTGGATGGGAAGACGAACCAGCCTAATGTATAATTTATCAACAAGACCTCGACAAGATAGTGGACTGGGACTGCCAGACTTTGAGAAATACTATTACTCTATTAATTTACAAAGAATTATTAAGTGGTCATCCCCTTTGGAGCGAACCTAACTAACTGTGAAACTCACACCATTTGAAATGTTTTGTACTAGTACATAACTGCCTGCACAAATCTATCAGCTTCTAATAAAGAGTCATTCAACTTCATCCCCATGCAGTCTCAGGTTGTGGGAAAGAAATACGGAGATTACATTTACTGATACACAGCAATGCTCAATATCTAGCAAATCCAGGAATCAGCATATAAGTCATGTCCAGATGGTACAGAATACCAGCAGAGGTTAATTGTTTTCTTCCCCAAGTTCCTGATAAGTGTTGGAGGTGTCAAGAAAATTGGGGTGATTTTGCCCTTATCTGGTGGCATTGCAATCTCATTGAGGTGTTCTGGAACAAGGAAATATTGGTTATACACAGTGGCGTCGTCGGGGGGGGGGCAGGGGAGCCAGGCAGCATGTTAATCATGTTGTGCCCCCTGTAGCCCCCATTGAAACGACGTTCCTTTTTTTGTGCAGCCTTGAGGGAGAGAGTGGGGTGCCAAGCAGTTGCTCATGAATATGTTTTCAGCAACTGCTCAGTGCCCCTCCGACTCCTCCATGATGACTCTGTCTTGGTTGCGGTGACGGCATTTCATGCTACACACCAGAATATGCCAGTGCTCAGCAATGAAGAAATGCGCACCGCGACAAAGCAGCGAGACAGAGGCCTTGCACTCCCTCCACAGGACTTCTGCAATGTAAGTGAACTACAAAGGAGGGAGATGGTAGATAGTGAGAAGGGGTAGAGGGTAGATAGTGAGAAGGGGTAGAGGGTAGATAGTAAGGAATGGGGGGAGAGAGTAGATAGTGAGAGGGTAGATAGTGAGAAGCGGGAGAGGGTGTAGATAGTGAGAAGGGGGAGATGGGGTAGATAGTGAGAAAGGGGGTGAGAGGGGGTAGTTAGTGAGAAAAGGGAGGAAAGGTAGCTAGTGAGAAAAGGGGTAGTAAGAATATTAAAATAAAGAGTGAGAATGAGTGTGAGAATTAATGAATTAATGTATGGATGCATTGTGTGAATGAGCGGGAGAATTAAATAATGAATGCTGAGATGAATTGTGTGAATGGGTGAGAGTACAAAATAATTATTGTGTGCATATGAATTGTGTGAATGAGTGTGAGTATGAATTGATGTGTGTATGAATTGTGTGAATGAGTGAGAGAATTAATGAATTTGAGAATGCATTAATGAATATGTAATTAGTGTGTGAAAGTGTGAATTAGTGAGTCACTGTAAAAGTATTTGTGTGTATCATAAATGTATAATTGATTTGTGGAAAGGCAAAGATGGCACAAGCAGGGTGTTTGAGCCTCGGGGACCAAGATTGCACAGGCTGGGTGTTTATGGGACAAAGATGGCACAGGGCGGGCTGTTTGGGGACAAAGTCCAGAAGTCCTATGTGTGCTGGTCAGGTTCTATGTGGGCAGTGTGTACGCCAGGGCTTGCTTTGGGGTGGGCAACTTGTGCCTGTATATGCCTGTTATTTAGAAGGTTTTATCTACACCTTTAATGCTGAGTTTTTATGTGAATTCCAATTGATCTATACCTACAATTGGAATTCTGTTTCTGTGTTATTCTGTTGCTCTGCTATGCTATGTTTCCATACGTTATTTATGTATACCTGCAAAAACTGAGTTTGTATGTATTATTCAGTTGATCAATACCCGCAGTGCTGTTTCCATGTGTTGTTTATTTGATCTATAACCTCAATCCTGAGCATACATGTGATTAAAAGTTGATCTATACCTGCAATGCTGGGTTTTGTGTGTTCTGTTGATATATACCATATTTGCTCGATTATAAGACAAGCTTTTTTCCAGAGCAAATGCTCTGAAAAATACCCCTCATCTTATAATCGGGTCGTCTTATAATCATACCTCAAATAGCTCTGACTATGAGACTAAGATCCTGTGTTATGCCCCCCCAACTTACCGTGTCTGAGTCCCGTGCCGTCCGGGCAGCGTGTAGAGCTCTATGCGATTCGCGTAGACAACTTTCGCTCAAGCGGAAGTTGTCTACGCGAATCACGTGGAGCTCTACATGCTGCCCGGACTAAGCACCGGGGACTCAGAAGCACCAGTAAGTTTGGAGGGAGGGAGTGTTAAATATATATATTTGGTTAATTGTGTTAATATTTGTGAATTTAGACATGTTTACTATACTATACTATAGTATACTATAGAATTTACTATACATTAATTCATCGGGATTTAATAATAAAGACAATAAAGAGTTAAGTAGAGACATTCAATCAATATACAAATGAATGGTGCGGTCCAGGTCAGAAGGGCCCTTTCTTAGCTATTTTAAGCCGGTATGGGGAGACAGGAACAAGGGGTAGCACCGGGCTCCTTAGAGGCACGTGCCCCGTCGTAGGTGCAACCGCTGCAACCCCTGTAGTTACACAAGTGCTCTAAGACCAAGCAGGATTCAGCTCCGGAATTCACCAGCTAGCTACGTGCAGAACTCCAAGCTACTTTTGACCATTTCAAAAATCTTTCTCAGCATCCAGTTCCATTCCTTTGGAACCCGTTCCTCACACATAACGCCGTAGTTATACTCATATGTAGTGTACACTCACTACTTTACACTGTAGCAGAATGTAATTTCTACAGTGTTGACACATGAAAAGATATACCGTATTTGCTCGATTATAAGACGACCCCGATTATAAGACGACCCTCCAAAATCAAAATATTAATTTAGGAAAAAAACAAAAAGCCTGAATATAAGACGACCCTATAGGAAAAAAGTTTTACCAGTAAATATTAATTCATGTAAATTATTTTTTCATGTTTAATAAAAGCTATGATTGAGAAAAATATATTTTTTAAATTTCCTTTTATTTGCCAACCTGCCCCCCCCAGTTATGCCACTCTGCCCCCAGAAATGCTTTATACCCCCCTATTTGCCACTCTGCCCCATGATATGCCTTATACCCCTATATGCCACTCTGGCATATAGGGGGTTAAAAGGCATATCATGGGGCTGAGTGGCATATAGGGGGTTAAAATGCATTTCTGGAGGTATATAGGCATATCATGGGGCTGAGTGGCATATAGGGGGTTAAAATGCATTTCTGGAGGTCCAGAAATGCATTTTAACCCCCTATATGCCACTCAGCCCCATGATATGCCTTTTAACCCAGCATGTACTGGCTGCCTTGGCTTGATAGGAGTGTGATTATATATATCAAACTGCTAACAGCAATCACACTCCTATCAATCCAAGGCAGCAGCCAGTACATGCTGGGACCTGGGGATGATAGTAGTGGGATTACAGCCTCCCTATGCCATGCTACAACCCCCACCCCCTTACACATCCATGCTATTACACACAAACACACATTCACAAACATTTAAATACTCATTCATTCCATTAATCACACATACTTCACACATTAAACACACATACTTACCCAAAAACCCTCCCCCACCCCCTTACCTGAACTGCAGATCTCTCACTCGAAGACTTCTGCAGGGGACCGGCTTTACGAGCAACTGCTCTGGCCCCGCCCCCAGAGGAGGGAGGGGGGAGATAGAGTTCTGTGAGGAAGCTACAAGCTTCCTGTCCTCCTGCTTCTAACGGAAGAGACGCTGCTCGCGACCGGTAAGCAGCATGGCCCCAGCCATTTTTTGGGGGTCTGAAGACGACCCCGATTATAAGACGAGGGGTATTTTTCAGAGCATTTGCTTCTGGAAAAAAACTCGTCTTATAATCGAGCAAATACGGTAATAAAATATTTACAAAAATCTCACTTTTGTGAGATACTGTATATTGGCAGCAGGGTATAATATTAATATATAGTGGCAGCAGGGTCAAATATTAAAGAATGAAAACTAACTGCCAGTTCAGCTGTTATTTTGAAATCACATTTCAATCACAGTCTTTACTTCAAAGAGATAATTACATATTATATTATATATATTATAGCGTTTTATAACCCCCCCCCTACTTTTGTCCCTGTCCCCCATGTGCCCCACCTAAATATAAAAGCTGGAGACGCCACTAGTTATACATCAGGGTAACAACACAAACTTCGTATTGATGCCTCAGGCAGCCCTTTAACACCACACATCTTTGCCAATTGTAACTTGTAAAAAATCTCCGACTATTCATTTGTTGAATGCAGCTAAAGCTACCATGCCAATATTTTAGCAACAGGAATGCCCGCCTAACTTTAATACCCAGTTTTAGAAAGTGGAACACATTTGGCTAATGGAAGATTGAATACAAACTGCCAGAGATAAAGGACCTTAGCATGAACTTAGGTGAATGCTATTCTCTCTACCTCGTTTAAAATACTATTCACTCAGTAGACTGCTACTCTTACTAACCATAGAATGGATACTTTATGAGACATATGTTTTATATACACACAATTGATTTTCCAACTGGCTGTATAACTTAGGACAACTAAAAGGAAATCCGATACCCTGGATTGTTTAGCTTTTGTCTCATTCTACATATTTGTTTTCAATATATGATGTTTTTTCAGCAATAATTTGTTTCTAGATGTTTTAACTTTTTGTGGAACACATACTCACCATAAAATTGTATCAGATTTTTGTTTCTGACCCATTCTATCTACTTGTTTGGTATAACTAACAAATATAACATGTGTATTTATATTGTTATATATATATACCCCTAATAAACTTTGAATTTTAAAAAGAGAAAAACACACCACTCACCTGCGTTACCTATCCTTCTCCTTTCCTCCTTTTTTTCCGTCATTTCTTCCTGGGTTATTATCTATGTATAACTCAATTACTTACCTGCGGCTTATAGCAACCCCTGGAGAACCCCTTTGGGGAAACGCATCATGTTATCTGTTATGTGGTCCCAATACCAGACTTTGGTTTCAATATTTTTATATTTACGCATTTTAATAAACTTAGATTAAAGTAGTTTTATGTGATACTATTCCTTTAACCCTGTCTATATTGTATCAATAACCAGCACCCACACTCTGCATATTTATTGTACTTTTGACCCCCTCTTGCATGAGCAATTGGGAACGTGCTTGCTTGTAGTGGATAGCTGCAGTTGTTTGTTCCTTTCCATGCTGTCTTTTATATTTTTTCTTTTACATATCACTCGCTTGCGCAGGTTTATACTGAATTTTCAATGTCTATTATTAGATATGTTCAATCCAAGTATTCTAATGCTGCCGAGAAACTTGATTGTTTATGCTCTTCTGGTCACAAAATCATTTACTGCATCAAGGAACAATCTACCTCTTTGATTTGCAAGATGTTCTATAAGACTGTCTCATATGGCAAGAAAACCATAACTACCGTATAATGTAACAATAGTATAGGATTCATGTTTTTTGCTTTCTTGTAAAAAAAAAACCAACAACACATAAATTATATTTTGAGGCATATGTGAGCTTCCTGGCACTAACAAGCTGTAATGAATATAGCACAGTGCGGAAGGGAAATCCCCTTTCAAGTTTTATATAAAAGATGTAGTCCTAAATTGTATTTCTTGTCTCTTTTTCCTTTTTTTATATTTCATTGACATATGTTACACAGCATGACGTTATCGAAATGAAATGAAATACGTCTGGGCAACAACTGGATGGTTCTATTGAGGGCCATGAGCTGAGATTGACTACGTCACTGTAAACTCATTCACCTGAAGAAGAAACATTGACATGAAACATTTATTGGAAGTATACAGTAATGGAAATGGATCATTTTTTTACATGCTTTTTTATTTTGACCCCTTTAGAGATCCACATATATTTTAAAGTAAAAACAAATCCATACACATGAACTTAGCAATGCATTTATATTCGACCTTTATTTTGTGTTCAAAATTTCATATGCATTCATTTCATTTTTTATACTAGAGTTACTTTTATTAATCTTCTCTAATGAGAATGCATTTGTTTAATTTACCAAAATTATTTTCACACCTGGCAGAGACCACCTGAAATCTCTTTTTGTTCATTATCGCACGAAGCAACTCACATATTTAGTACTTCTGTTTTACCCCTTCAAAAAATTAGAATTAAGGCAGTATATTTAATTGTTTGTTATAAACACATATAAATTGCATGATCTCCAGGTAGATGTGTTGATTTAGTGGAAATTATTCAACACATCTCATATATATATA
>VKOC01000001.1:41396779-41411686 GCA_009364415.1 Spea multiplicata
CCAATTAACTTATCAATGCTCCACAGTTCAATAAGTAGAATGGTGAGAACCTCAAAACTTGAAATTGATGCAATATACTGTCCTATATTCAAGGTTGTCTTCTAATCAGACCTCAAATAGAGGTCTGGTTACAAGACTAAGATCTAGATCCCCCGCAGCGCTGCAGGGGATCCGGATCCTCCTCTCTGGCAGCCTCTGCTGCTGCCGGCACTGGTATCACATGACCTTCTGGTGCTCCCCCATAGAAACTCCGGCGACAGCAGCAGAGGTTGTCTTTGAGCAGCCTGCAGCCGGTGGACTTTGCAGGATGCGCACAGACAACCTCCGCTAAAGGAGGCACTGCAGCAGTGGCTTCTATGGTAGAGCACTGGAAGGTCATGTGATGGCGGCGCTCCGTCATAGAAGCCCCTGTGAAAGTACTGGCCACCGGCAGCGGAGGTCTGCATCGCACAGACCTCCACCGGCTGCCCCACTAGACACCAGGGAGTCTGAACACGGGTCATATCTAGGGGCAGAGTGACTTTTAGGAGGTATAAGGCATTTCTGGGGGGCAGAATGGCATATAAGGGCGTTTTAATTAAAATTATTAACTTATTTAAACTTCAAAGATTACATTATTTGATTTAAAAAGCATACCAGTCCTATTCCATGCACTGCTTTTTAAAAATGATCTATTTCAATACAGAATCTACCTTATTGCAAAAATGAGTGTAATTAGAGTATGGAAGGAAGTGCAATAATACTTTCCACAGTTACTCGAAGATATAAACTAGGCCTGGTGATCTATAGGCAACAGGCTCAACTTTCCATTCTCTAATTTTAAAACAACATTTGTGTGAAATGCTTTTACTTCAAACAAAGTATCTTCCACACAATTCTATTTTGGAGTTGCTAGCTATTGGTTAAAATATGTCTCACGTTCAGATAATATTGTTTGTGACCTGTAAAGCTAGTGATCTTTTGTTTGATTGTAAGGTATGTTCACTTGAACTATCAACTCCAAATTAGAAATAAAGACGGTTATATACCATTCTTAAGGTTATTTTTATTCCTATTGGAGTACAACACAGACAACCATTTCTTAAAATATCAGGTCAGGTAAATGCTTGGAGGTCACCTCTGTGGAGTAGAAAGATCTTGGTAAATCGATGAGAAACCCATGGGGTGGGTTTCCTCAGTGACCAGATGGGTCAAGTTCTGCAGAACACTCTGCAGTCATTAATCAGTGCACCCAGCTGTGCAATTGATTTTAAGATAACTGGGAAGAATGAAAGGGTTGCCAGGCCTGACTGCCTCCTGTCAATACAAAAGAGTCTGCTGCAATTCACCACATTTTGTCAGTTGAGATAAGAAAATAAGATCCGATTGTTTTGCTGTAAAATAAGTAAAAAGAAAGCAATAGCCTTGTGATTTGTATTGAACAATTAATACAATTAATACTAGGTATTGTCAGACTTAGCTAACCATTGTTTTTGTTTTTCTTAATTTTTATTTTTCAAAATAATAGTGTAAATGCCTGGGTCCCCTAAGCCCATTGTACTGTTAACCATTTTTGAACCTTGTTTTGTATTTTAGTAAAGCAACCAGGAGAAAACAAAATGGACCTCAAATTGTATTTCTATGATTTACATCAATTTTATATATTTGCTTAAATGTTCCTTTAAGTTATCTTTTATTGAAAGCTTGCTTTTACTTAGACAGCATATCTTAACTTTCACTAGATATCATGTCATAAATGTATAGAAACATACAAAGCTACTGTATATGCTTTCTTTAGACTGAGCTATATATGACTCAATATATACATATAAACATACACCTAAAATAGTCTTTATTGGTGTCAAAACAAAGCACTTTACAGCTAACGAGTTTCAAGGGGATGTGACTGAAAGCAACTTTAATATAAATATGCATGTCCTTGGCTGGAATTTTTTTTCCCTTCCGCAATACATAAATGTGTTCTGTTTTAACCCCTTAAGGACCAGGCTGTCCTGAAAGAAGGACTTTCTTCGGATACCATTTTTATCATATTATCTAATTTTCCATAAAAAAATAATAAAATACGATGAACATTTTTTTTTAAAAACTCTCACTTTTATTTGAAAAATCTTTACTAAATCCAAAAAAAAGCTAATATAAAATACCCAATGTTTTATGTTTTTTTCTTTCCGGCAATTATTGGGCAATAGTACAAGTAGCATTGCTATTCGAAAACCATTTTTTGCCAAATCTGGTCATTCTGCCCCATGGGGGTGCTATTTTGGATAATCTTTTGAATGCTGGCCATGCAATTTTACCCCATCAAACCAATATATTTTGAGAACTAAACCTCATGGTATTGCAAATCCTGGTATTTTTAACCCTTTCCATGCACTAATTCTACTACCACCCTTTGTCAAACTTTCTTATAGTAATTTATTTTGCGTTTTTTATCACAAAAATTGCACTTCAGGTGTGGATTTACAGCTCCTGGTATACAAGACCCCAATATGTGTTTAGCAATATCTCCCGAGTACAGTGATGCCCCACATGCATGGGTTTGTCGGGTTGTTTGGGAGATAAAACGCCACATTTAGGAAGTGCACATTTTGACGTGGAACTTTTACATATGGTCCTACTGCCCCATGTCCTAATAGGGCCATCTTTGAAGCCGGCTAATTCAATTTACCCCATCAAACCATATATTTTTTAAAACACCCCAAGGTATTTCAAATGCTAATATTTTAACCCTTTCCATTCATGAGATTCTACCAGCAGCCTTTGCCTAAGTTTGCCTAAGTAATTTTTTTTGGTATTTTTTTCACACAAATTGTACTTCAAGTATAAATTTATAGCTCCAGGTCTATGTCACTATCAAACAACACCCCAATATGTGTTCAGCAACATCTTCCGAGTACAGTGACTGGTGTTTGGAGGTGTTGCGAAGTGCGCTCCCCCCCCCCAAATTTTGGTCAGTCTGTGCCTATGCCCTATCTTTGAGCCCGGCTACTCCAATTTACCCCATCAAATCATTCTTTTTTTTAAATTTTTTTAAGTATTTCAAAATGCTTTTACTTTAACTCTTTCCATGTCAAGATTTTTGGGAAGATACAGCGCTAATTTTAACACTTGCTCATAATAATAAACTTTATTATTTAATGTATTTTATTCTTTTTTGACTTTTTTTTACATTTTGCTGGAACTGGATTGTTCCTCTGAACAATTTTAAATGTTACCATTTTTTTCCCCTCATATTTTTTTTTACTATTTTTTAAATATTTTACTAATCACATTGTGGTTAGAAAGCTGGGTTCCATCGACTTGCATAGTTGAATGCAGTACCTATATTCAACATGCAAGTGGAGCAAGAGTTCTCAAGAGGGTCTGGAGCGAACTTTTCAAATTTTGTGAGTGGCAAAATTCTGGGGTGAGTGTTCGGGGTGAGTGTTCGGTGTTGCTGAATGCCTCGTTTCATTTCCACAAAGAATATGCTATGATAGCCCTTTTAATGTTTAAATGCCTATTGGCGTATTGTCTCCTTTTTATAACCCCACATTTAGTGTGCACATGCCCTAATGCCGTATTATTATGTTCTCATAAAATACAGTAAGGCATTAGAAACCGTGGCAACTATTGTAATACATTCGGAGCAGAGGCCCCCATTAATTTCAATTTACAGAGGATGACCTTTCTGTGTTTGTGTCTGTGTAGTATTTAAAAGTAGGGAGATGTGCTTACAGCATTTTGAAATTGTGAGCATTTTATATTTCCACCATAATTCCATTTGTCTGTGCCTGGTTTGAAATTACAATAGGTTGATATAAAGTAATAAATCTGCATTTTTTAATATAAGGCTCCTCGGGCATATCAGTCTTTTACATGAATCATCATAATTTCAAAACTACAGCAACATTATGAGTAATGTGTTTCAATTTTGAATTCCTTATCCTGGAGGATCTGTTAAACAGTTTTATGTTATATAATACTTCTTACATTATTGACTACTAAAGATGAGTGAATAACTTATAGTCCATTGTGCTAGTTTTTGCCAATTTTCTTACTTTTTTACTGAAAGTCTATGAAACAAAACCTAGACTACTTTTTTAAGTGAACTATTTGCAACTTTACAGTATTTCTTCTTCGAATACCGATTTCAACTCCAAGTGCTTTGAGAAGATACTAAAATCCTCATAAACTGAATAATGGAAGCCAAGGCTGACACCAGGGGGGTACAACTATTACAGTTGTAAGGGGTATGGCTGTCCTGTGAAGCCTGCTTGGGTAGATGAAGTCTTCCTCCGTTTTTTTGTAAAAGAACAAAAAGCTCAGCAGCAGCTCTGATAAGTAATAAAAATCTAGTGACATAAAGAAAAGCATACATTGACAGTGGAACTGTAAATAAAAAAAGAAAAGGGGGCATCTTTTTAATGGTAATGTCATTGATACATATATGTATATTTTTTAATTATTTTTTTTAAATGCTAAATAACAATTGTTGCGTTATACGTATGCTTACAGATAAGGATGTTTTGGCAAGGGTTAAGGTCCACCACATCAAAAGAGCTTTGTTATAGCCCCACCAGTTTCTGCCTATACTCTACTTCTTCTGCCTTCCCCCTTTGCTCCTTATGCTCTGCCATTTTCTGATTATACATCTTTTATAAATTCTCTTACAAAGATTTCTGGAGAGGCCAAATGCCTTTGTACCAGACGGCATTTGCAGTATAAAGCATACAAAATTAGCTAACAAATCTCCATTAAAACCCAAACATTGTGGGTTTTTTTATTATGTATATATTTCATAGTACATTCATGCTCATTGAGTCGTTTTCATGGTTTTACTGAATTGTATTGTATTACAATTATTATTATTTTGCTCTTCAATACTATATTATCTTTAGAACCAAAGATGAAATGTGTAAATTCAGACAACCTTCTACTACCATCCTATGATTGCACAAATACAGAATCCTATGTATAGAATCTCTCGTGCTGATCTGCCACTTGAAATATATAAACAGTATATTGAATAACACAATGAAACGTATAAATCAGGTGTCCATGACCTTAGTCCATTGAGGTATTTTTACCTATGACTAATTCACAATGCCACGTGCTTATGAAGGTGTAACAGCAACAGATTATAGCTTTATTCCTGTGTACCTAGACTGTTGTCACATTTAAAAAAGATTAATACACAGAGATACTCGGCAATAAACACAGAAGGGGAAGCTTATTTAAGCTCTGAACACAATTTTCTGTGATAGGACCATATCATGAATTATAGCCAGCACAATATATTTTCACTTTGTTTCTACCTTACATTTTAAAAATGATTTTGTTCTTTCCAACGAAGTCTACAATGTAGGTATTTTTGAATCATGATAGTAGAAAACAATCAGAAGACACTTTTATTTGGTACCTAAAAGTGTTATTACTGTATATGAACAAAAAATGTGCCAGTTCCAGAAAATAGGAAAAAGTCTATATATCTATTATCTAAGTGCTGAAAATACCTCTATTTTAGTGTGTTTTGATGGTGCAAGTAAGTGGACCAACAATTTCAAAGCTAACATACCAGCATTAGAAATAAAGCCATGCCATTAGAAGTAATTCAGGGGTTTTATTTTCAGCAAATGGGTACATTTAGCACACAATTTAGGGCATAGCCCTTTTTTAAAGTCTAATTTACACTACAATTTCCCCCAGGAATATCATAAAATACAAAAATATAGGTTTCTCTTCTCTGTAAATATCTCATCTGGAAAGATAAACCTAATTGTAGTACTATAGATGGGGTAATGGTTAGAGGTTTACAGGTCTGTCCTTAATATTACTTTTTTAAGTTAACTGCTACACCATACATTGTTATATAGCCTATGCACACTTAAAAATGCCAACATTATAATAAAAACTCAAAATTAAAAAACTTCAAAATATTTTCCTATAAAAAAATTTCACTGCTATCCTGTTATTCCAGCGTTTCAAATCTGCGTAATTATGTTCCTTTTAAGATCATCACCAGTGTTCAGAGAGATATTTTAGTAGAACCATTTAGGGAAATTAGTTGGCAAACGGTTAGAATCTTTTTTTCTGTGTTTATCTTACAGAAACCAAGATAATTTGGAAAGAAATAACATGAAATAAATCACTTCCCATGACGGTGTTCATAGATTGCCAATATTTTTTGCCAATTTTTTTTTTCTTTTTTAATTCTCACTTTCAAAAATACAAGAGCCCTTGAAAGAATAAACTAGCAGCTTGTGATTAATAGACTCCTATTTGCTGCAGGTTATGCTTGGTTAAATCATGTAAAAATCTAATTTTTGCACCAAGCGCATTAACCCCTTAAGTATCTTCTGGACATATTAGGTTCACAAAAAACAAGTAATTCGAAAATAAAAGCATGTGTTTTTGCATTTAATCACATACACACTGTCTGAATGTGGATTTGGGCATTCTCTTCCTTGTGGTTTTAACACTGACAATGTCGAGGACTAATCTGAGAAATAGAGAATCTGGAGCGGCTGGGATCTCCAAGGTTATTTATTAAAAGCTGATCATGTCTACAAAATGGAAAAAGGGAATGTAATAATAATAATACTATTAAAATAAAAATAGTTATATGGACCTTAGAGATATTGTCATATCATTTCAAGGCTACCTTCTAGATAAATGAAAGAAAGCCAAGGCAATCTCTAGTCATCAAGAGCACTCCAAAGAAAATAATTATCAGCAAATGGAAAGTAAACAACTGAAATTCACATACAAGGTAACAGATGTAGAGATAGGAAGGGTCCAATAAACAGGCTGCTATTGGGTCGGTACCAAAAACTACCATTAAAGACCAAATCAGGAACCAAGGGCAAGTCCAGTATACAAGCCGAGCCAGTACTAGTGGGTCATCAGGTATAATGCCAAACGAGGAACCAAGTGCAGGACCAAGTAAACAATAAGCAAATGTAAACACACATGATAACTGCCATTTATATAAAGAAGACATTTATCTATATTTTGGTTAGCATTGCTAGTTTCACATTGAGAAATCAGTTTGAAATGTGTTTTTAAACAATTTTTTTTTAAAAAAAAGGAGAAATATTTTTAATCACTGAAAGACAGTTGCTCAACTGAAATTTCCACTTTTCCGGCTTCGTTTGTCTTGTGACACCTGTACCTGTGTTATTTTTTCTTTCTCTCAACCATTAAAAACACGGGACTTCCATCTAATAATATTCGCAGTGTGTGTCCTGCTTTTATCAGTGTGATAGGTATGATCTCCTCTCACTATGGTGCACAGTAAATGTATTTATTGTTCCATATATGTTACCGGGTACAGACCGTATGAGAAAGCTTTTGCCCCAGCTTCCGGAAGCTTCATGCGGAGCTTCACCATTTGAACAAATATTTTACTTGTATGTCTGTGACTATGTTTTACTGAAAGTTATTTTTTGCTGTGAAAACACATATAAATACACACCTACATTGGATTAGTAGAAATCTCTAGTCCTGTACATTGAGAACAGTGTAAATGTAAACTTCTGAGCAGGGGGCCTATGTACCAAATGTATCAATTTGTCTTATCGGTTAATTCTAGTTTTGTCATATTTTTAAGTGTATTTATAGGAAGAGGTGCTGTGTAAATTGTTGGCGTTATATAAATGAAACCTAATAAAAATATTATACATAATTTAGTTACATTAGTGAGTGTGTGTGCGTAAATGAATCCAGTTGAGATTAATGAGCAAAATAAAAGATACATTGCTAAAAGATGAGCAGTGTCATAGATGATCTAGTGTGATGATATCAGTAATTCTATAAATGTCATAGAAACATAGAAATACAGAAGCTGATTGTCTTATATTCAGGATAGCATTCATGCTTATGTGACCCTATCAATAAGGATATCAAAGACGATGAATTTAGCATGGTGAATTGTTCTTTCCCCATTTTCATGCTTTCTTTCATTTCGCATCTTTTCTGCACCTATTATATAAATACAAATGAAACCCTTATGTATAGAAACGGCAAACAAATATTTCTTTCTTCCCATTCAATCGCAATTCACATGGATTGTTCATCTTTCATTTTCTGGAATCCTACTAAATAGTTTGAAAGGTAGACTTTAAAAATCAGATGTTCTCATACAAAGTATAAAATGCATGTACATCTAGGTAAGTTATTTCACAACCAAAGTACCCGTACTTCATCATGTACATCTCTGCACTCCGGACATTATGTTCATAAAGGTCTAGTAAAATGAAGCACTAATGTATTTCCATCAAGCACCATCTTGACAAAGCCCGTATTGAACCTGATGTACAATAATAACAAAGTTAAATTAGAATGTTCTTAACCCCGTTGTAATGTTTTGCTGCCCCCTAATGTTTCACAATAAAACAATTTACTACTTTCATTTTACGTATTTAGTTAATACCTATAAATAACAGTATATAGCTGTTATAATATGAAAACAACACATTTACAAATTCATTTTTCTCATTTTACAAACCCATTTGATAGTAACTAAAGTAATTTATTGTCAATGAATCTGCATTATATAATAATCTCTGCGTGGCATTATCGTGTTTTCATGGCAGTATCTCTACCCTAGCAAAACACTTCCACGGTATAAACGCATTACAGAAGATGTAATAGCATTTGGTTAATGTACTATATTTGAATTGAATAGTTAATGCGTGTGTATTTTGTCATTTCTCTGGATTATTTTATGCGATAACATGTGCCTGCTAAGTCCTTAATGATGAGCGCAACTGAGATCTGTATTAGCACTGCGTTAACGGTGGCGGGTGATTGTTATCTTTCAGTATAGGTGCAATTTGTTTTTTTATTTGCTTGGCTCATTTCATAGAAACTAACACTGCAGAACTTTTAACTTCAAAGCGCATAGTTTCCGGTTAAATGGATCCAGAATAAATGCAACCAAAACAGAACCCCACAATATGTTCATGGAATGAAAAACAGGAAACACGCTGTGGCCTTTAAAAGAGCTAACATGATACATGTACATTACTTAAGCTAGTGTTGTCACTTAATAATTTAACAATGGGTAATTTATATTATTATTGTTACTATTATCTTTATTTATTTTGCCCCAACAATGTACGCAGCCCTTCTTAGAATACATACATTCACAGGGTATGGCAAAACTAGAATTGAGAGACTTCAATAAAGTTGGTCCTGCTTGAAAGCTTACAATCTAGGGGTGCCTGAGAACCCCCCCAAGGCTAGGTTCCTGGGGCTCCACTTCTCCTGCACCTTAAAAGAGGCAGGAAAGGGGGCGTGCGGATGTTATAAGGGGCACGCCTTAGGGTGGAGACATCCAGGGCAAGCACCAGTTAGACTTCAAAGTGTTGGGAAGTGGGCAGGACCAAGCACTCTTCCTCCACCCAAAGGCACTAACCCAGAGACCCGGAGAAGTATTATTTTAATCTGAGACTCCAGACGAAACTCAGTAACTTCCCACTTCTGATAAATTGTATGCATTGTGCAAGCATCCAAATAATCATTTGGATAATCCTTTCATTCATTCACATGTACATATACATGTATGTATGTCAATGTAAAATGATTTTGCCTATATAGCATTTTAAAATGCCCTACACCTGTAGTTGACTAAACTTGTTTAGCAGTAGCACACACCTAAAAATGGAAAAAGGGAGGTATGTAAATCCGTAAGTATACCCTGTTACCCAGGTTTAATATATATCTATGATACATAAATAAAAGAAAAAAGAGAAAAAGAAAAACCTGTTCACTAGGTCAAAGACATACTGCAATTTTTCATCGAATTTGTGATTCTTCTTAATGTTGTATTTATGATGGTACTTATGAATTGTACGCTGCTTCAAGGCATTTTATATCTTTTAATAGCACCCCTCCTATCTAGTATAGTGCTTAAATGTATGTTAATTCAAACAAACGGGGGCCACAGCATTTTTTAAACATTATTTGGTGAGACAATCATTATCTCGTGTATAATGCTTTTCTCAAATTTCTCTATAGAATAGCAATTATGTTTAGACTATAAATTGCAACTAAACTAAATACCATTATGTCCTTACAACTTTATGGCAAGCAGCAATTTGTCTAAATATGTTTCCAGTGACTCGTGTTTATAGATGGGTTAATATACCGTAGGCATAAAGCCGGTTTTCAACCTTTATGCCACAATCACTTTTATATAATATCCCCAGAGTTCAATGAAATGTATGTAGTCCTAACTTTACAGGCTTATATAATGAGCATGTTCTATAATTATTTTTAGATACCCTACTATGGAGTGAGATAATAGGCTGGATTCAATGCCCGTTAAATCTATCACAAGTAATTGAATAGGAACCTTCACATAGATTACAATGGAAATCAAAATTAAATTATAAGAGTGTTTCATTTCATCTCAGTTAATGAATCAGGACCAATATGCTTCAGTTTCTTATGTAATTTTTAATTGCAATCTAGGAAAGGACTGCTATTCAGTTTTTTTGTGATAGATGTATCCCTGCCACTGAATCCAGTTAATGCATAGTTCCATAAAAAAGTCCTACCTTGTCAACAACATATAGATCACAATCACAGCACTACCTCAAATCCTTATTAACATGAAAAGGTCATGTATGTTACAGCTCTTTAAGCAACCCTACCACCCCATTGTTACAAGATGTATTGTAGAAAGACTCCAAAGCACACGTTCTATGTAATTTTAATAAAAATGAGTATAATCTGATGTTAGATAAGAAACATTTAGCACATCTAGCCCGCTTGTTTTCATACCTAATGTAAGACTTTTGTGCAGGTATAGTCATTTGTTTTACCCCATATCAAATCTAGGGAATGTAAATTAAAAAGTCCAGTAGAATTGTGTTTAGGCCACTGTATATATAGACTGTGTTAAATCCTAAACAATAATGCACAGATATAAGTCGCGTTCCAGTGTCAGTGTAATAATACTTTCCCTAAAACCGCTGTTTGTTTAGGACTGCTAGATTATTCTTCTAATCTAATTTTATGTACTAATGTATACATATATATCAGTGCTTTACTGAAGACCCAAATATTTGTTGTTGTTTTATACAAAAACAAATGAATGTTGAAATTGAGATAGATAGAAGGTTCATCAGTCTACTTATTAGACCTTAAATTGTGATTTTTGGGGATATCAGATTATTTTTATAGGACGTATTTTAAATATATCATTCAGTAGCGCTTCAGGGAGAAGCAGCAGAAACATTAATCTGATGATCACAGTTGATACATGTTTGCCTCAGGCTGACTCAGTAACACAGCACTGTTGCCCTTTTGCTCTCTGACAAAGCAACAAGGCATTGGACATCAACGTTGTTATAGGTCCTTTTAGTTGCCTATGGTTATTAGTGATACATTGCATTTTAAAAAAAAATCTGTAGGTTAACCTTTTCAGCAATGCAGAAAATATGAGATTGTTTGACACATAAATGCTTCCATTTATCTCTGTAATTCGGTCTACATAAATAGCCACAAGCAATGGTTATAAACAAGCATGGCTTCCTGAAACTATACCCACTTGTAGCTGATCGTAAAACGGTGCCATTGCCATAGCGGTATGAAAGATGGGTTAAGGTGCCTGTGTGACCAAAAAGGAGAGGCTTGGTGTATTGTTTGTTGTGGATGAGGAACTACACTAAAACTAAGCCGGTTTGATGCAGAATTCTGGTGTCTAATCATTAAAGATCAATGTCATCATGCTGGCATTCAAGGTGCTGAGGATACCTTGACCAGGTTGGTGCTACTTGCATATTCATTAAAATCAACCCATACAATAGATTGTAAACTTACAAAGGCAGGACCCTCTTCTTCCTCTGAACTAGTAGGTCTTTATGTGTTCTAATAGTTTTGCCACATTGTATATTGTCAATTTTAATGTTGTTGTTAGTATGCACTTTTGTAACGGCTCTACAGAATCTGCTTCCACTCTATAAATAAAATTAAAGTTAACCTACAACCTGTATCAGAAAACAATGGAAAATATTGCAATATTCTGTTTTTTACAAATAGTGGTCAGGGTTCCATACACAACTTGAAGGACAAGATGAGTTGGGTTTATTAAGTGAACTCAAGTTCTGCAGAGTCACTTCAATCAAGTTATCTCGGAAGCTGACGCTTAAATTATGCTGAACAGTCCTGCTCATGTGTATTTTAGAGCGTTTTAACCTGGTTCAAAGAAAAATGTATGTAGGATGATTGTTTTGCAAATGTTCATAAAGCTGAAACATCTATATATAGAAATGTTATGGGTTTTTTTTTATTTCTGTGTTGCATATTAGTGATATCCACATTCAATAACACTTCCATTATGTTGTGTATATTTGGTTTCTGGTAAAATGGGCTTCAATTGAAAGCACTGAGAAAATGTTTATGGAAGGCGTTTTTTTTTAATGAAATGTTATTAAATTAATACCTTGTACCAGTTTTCTGTTTTAATTGGATAACTACCTTTTCCACTTTCTTTTATATCTTTCATCATTAATGTAATGGGTACCATTACATATTCAATTCCATTTTAATCAAATTTAATTTAAATTTAATGCGATAAGGAACCAATTTTATAATCCGGACATATATTGTTTCTCATCACAGCTCTAATCAAATTGATTATAAAATGATATAGCTTATTTTGTGCGTTATTGAAGTTGACTAAAAGGAATGGCTCAAAATGTACTAAAACTGGAGCAACCAATACCTGTGCTTAATGTGCATATTTTATTCACATGGTTGTTCACAGTAGGGTAGATCACAGTTATCTGAGGTGTACAGCTTATAGCTCCTACATCTGTTGTAACATGCTAATATGTGGAAAAACAATCTGATGACATTTAGCAGTATTCGATGCAGTTAATGCAGATGTACAGGGGGAACCTCACTATTAAAAAAAGGGATACATCAGAACACAGGAATATATCGGGAAAGCCGATGTGAGCAAGACTTTAGCCAAACCCTAGCTTAGTGCAAGTTAGATGTTTAATTGGCTAAATCACAACCTTCCCCTGTGTCACTGTATTCTTCTGCATGTAAGCCAGGTCAGGGTATGGACATTGGACAAGAGATTGCTATTGACATATTGGCAATGCCTCTTCCTGGCTAGAAACCTAACCTGTGATACAACACAAGAAAACTCGACTAAGCATGCAAAAGTTAATAGTAACCACATGCATGGGAACTCTTCAAGTTTGATCCAGTGTCTGAGTCTCTGGGTTACTCTTCTTCTCCAAGTGTTTTCCCACTCCCAGACCCTCATATGGCTAGCCCTACCTCCTGATGGAGCCACTACCTCAGGAGAGGGACATCTCTCGGTAGCCTATCCTGAGATATTCCCAAGTTTGAGTACCCATATGTATTAATGATAAGACAACAATAATAACATAATAAGTTCTGCAAATTCTAACACTATGAATCTAAACAGCCTAACACAATATATGGTTACTCAGTCCCATAAGATTTCCTTCCAGTCAGCCTGTACCCTTGCCTACAATATCCTATGAAAAAAACTGTGGTGTACATGTTGGGGCCCTTGAGTAGGGCGTTATAGTGTTTAAAGACACATAGGTGCTTGGGTACAGTGCCCCTTCCTGCAGAACATAGGAAATATATGGGTGCTGTTTCCAGCCTAACGGTCCTGCTTCTTCCACAGGGGATATTTACCATCAGTCAGCATACAGATAGCTTTCCTATGGACGATGAATCTTTTCTTGTTCTTTAGCAGTGATCAGCAGACGCTAGCACTTCAACAATTCCCCCACCACTATACAGTAACATAATTAATATAGGAGTAGACTTTTGGTGCAGCAGTATGTGTAGCAATGTGCACAACAGGCAAAAGTGAATGTATGTTGTTAGAAGTTATGCATACTTAGAGTAGATGTTCTGACCAAGCTGTACAGGTACAGATTCACAAAGTTATCTCTTGGTAATAGGCATGTAAGCGCCCAAAACATATTTGCATTGTCTTTAACGGAGCAGCAATGCCTTATGTGGAATAACTACCCTCTGAACAATGTATATTCCTTTCCATTATATTGATCAATTAATTGTCAATATCGAGAGCTGCTTTTATCTCTTATACATCAATGTTTGGTTTTAGGTACTTATATGAGTCTTGAATCATTATGTCTGTTCTTCTGGTGTCCTGATCCAGTGTAGGTAACTTAAATTATTCTTGTGCTCTGTCTGCTTTGACCTCTGCCTCTGACCCAGATTACTATTCAGCTGTGCTTGTCTAGTCCTCTCATAGTGACCTCAGTGACTAAGTGCTCCCAGAGCGATGGTTTTACTGCAATGCACAGTCTAAATCCTTATTTTAACTGCAGAAAAGTTTGTCAAAGTTTCACATGTTGTCTGGACTGCAAACAAGATGTAATACTACAGTAGCTAAAGCAGTAATGTTTTGAAAACAAAAATCTATAGATTAGAGTAAAGGTAGTGTAAATGAGAACAAAATGGCTATAGCCTAATGTTAAAAAATGTAAAGTAGCAAAAGTATATTACAAAATGTATAAAAGCCAATGGCAGTACATAATAAGAAAAGTAGTTTTCCAACTACAACAAAAGAAAAATGACTTTTTCTAATGACTTAACAGCAGTTAGGCAATATAGCAATGTAGCAAGTAGGATGCTAGGCTATAGATGGAAAGGCAGACCGAGTATTATTATTATTATTTATTGTTTTATATAGCGCCATCAAATTCCGTAGTGCTGTACAATGGGTAGACAGGACATAACACGTAGTATATAACATAACAATTTGACTAACAGAAACAACAGGAGAGAAGGGCCCTGCTCAAACAAGCTTACAGTCTAGAAGGAGTTAAGGTATATTACACAATAGGTAAAAGGTAAAAGTGCCATTGTTAGGAATGAACCAGCCACACTACTGTT
>VKOC01000001.1:41420613-41465143 GCA_009364415.1 Spea multiplicata
GCTTCCTGTTTTCCGGCTGCAGATGAGGCGCTGTTCGCCACCGAAGCACCGGTGAGCAGCCTGGCCCCAGCAGACATTTTTGAGGTCTGATTAGAAGACGACCTCAATTATAAGACGAGGGGTATTTTTCAGAGCATTTGCTCTGAAAAAAACCTCGTCTTATAATCGAGCAAATACGGTAGTTGGGCGTAAAAAAGAGGGGCATTTTTTTCAAATGTTCCAGGGCCCCAAACTCTTTAATCTGGCCTTGCCCATGAACCATTAAAAAACTGACCAGATATCGCTGGTTTTGCTTTTATGATCCCAGCTTTCTAATAAAGTCACATTGATACAGTTTATGTTGTTTCAACGAATAGATTTACTTTTGCTAAAAGCTGTGGCAGGATGTTCACAAATAAGTAATATGAATATTTTAAGTGGGGCTGTTGCTCCCAATTGTTTTTAATCAGAGCTAGATGGTGGTATTCCGATAATTCAATTTTCTAGTATATATGAACAAAAAATATAGTGAACATGCAGAAAAACAAACAATTGCTGTGTCTCCAAAAATGACTTGTCTGAACTGGTAGGTATATTTCAGCTCCTAAACTACCCCCTGCTGTTTTGTTAAGTGTTTTTAAAGCAAGGACATTTATTAAAAATCTTACAGTTAAAAAAAACAGCCGAGGAAAGACGGTTTGTAATAAATGATAGTTTAAAGAGTGAAAATAATCCAATATATCCAGTATAAAGAATCCAATCCAAAGCCCGTCCCAAAATTGAAAAGGGCGAATTTTTACATGTTTACTATTAAAGATCTAACTCAAAATCACGAAGAATATTCGATTCAGTCAGTATGAGAAATCAAAGGAGAACTAAAAGAATCTTTAACACCACAGATCATCCCTCTTTTTTAGACTTATGCCCACTGGCAACACATTTGACAAATCATTTTTCTCCTCAACGGAGGAAATATCAGTCATCCCCAAATCCAAAAAGAAGGTTAATGGAAGAAAGAGAGGGTTAAATAACAAATTCTACCACAAATTGAAAAGGTTGAATATTTACAGATGTTCGAAAATCGTATTATTAAAAATCTAGCTAAAATTCATGAAGAATATTCAATTAATTTTAAACAGCCTACAAAAAAAGATTGGCCATAGAAGGATTGAAAGAAAATCCAAATATTAGTATAAAACAAGCTGATAAGTATGGGATGATTATAGTACTAGACAAATCAGCCTATTTACAAGAATCAGAGAAGATTCTAGGGGATTGTTGCTGTAGGTTTGGTTTATTCCTACACTTGTAAGTGTATTTTCGTCTTTTTTCAATAGCGTTTGTTTAACGTTACTATGTGACGAGATTCTCTCTTTTATCCACATCAAAAGCAAAGGTAGACAAGGCAGGTTAGAAGGGACCAGGGAGATTAGTTAGGGGATATTAACAAAGAAGAACACAAAGATTCTTTGTGTTGTGCGTCTTTGTGTAAGTTTTGCCGCCGCCATGTTCGTTTCTTCGGTATTCGTGCTGAACAACAAAAATGCACCCTTCGTGTTTGTTTTCCTGTTCGCCTGAATACGTAGGTACAAGTCTAATATATACCTTCAGGCATTTTTCATAAATATCCCATGTTTTATTGCGTTTTATTTAATTACACATATATGAATACACTGATTACATTCATTACATGTAACATTCATTTATTTGTTTACATCATTTGTCTGCTGGTTCTATACTGGTCCTGTACTTATTGCTAGGTAGGTAACACTGGCAAGTGATTTTGCTCTGCATGTTTTTGATGATTACATAACCCATTCTTTCTTCTTAATTTCTCTACCAGATGGCTAAGTTCAGTCTATCGCATACTAACTTTAACAACATACATTAACACGTACACACACACACACTCTCTTTCTGCCTTCTCTGTTTGTCTCTCTGCTTTGTGCCACTAACCCCTAACCCAATGCTGACTCACGACATTTACTCACCCACATGCTAACATTACACACACACACACACACACACTAACCCTTACTTTTTCACACAACTGTATATACCGTACTTACCGGCGTATAACACGCACCCTCGCCGGAACCGGAAGTGCGGGAGATGCGGCTGCAGATCGTGCAGCACAGAAAGTTATCGGCGTATAACACGCAGGTAGGGTTTAAACTTATTTTTTTTGGTATAAAAGTGCGTGTTATACGCCGATAAATACGTATATAATATATATATATATATATATATATATATATATATATATATACAGAGAGAGAGAGATAAAGTTTAATAGCATTATAAAAATATATTCACATACAATGTATGTATGCAGAAGCACTACTATATTTTTAAAACCATGTTCCCCTTGTTAACTAACCATACTGAATAAATCACTGTACAGTGGTAAAGAAAAAAAATGTTATTTTAAAAGTGCTCTTTTCAAAGTAAAAATAAATATTGGGCATGGGGTCACCACTGCTTTTACATGAGCATAAACATGCTTTTAGGTAGTGTCTAAAAATACAAACAATAAAGCTGAAAGTGTTTTCGGATGCTGTATCCATAGAAATAGAAAAGACCATCACAATAAGGTATTGTCTATTTTCTTTTATTCTTCATTGCCTAGCAGGATTAATAGGAATACATTACATTAACTCCTTAAGGACTAATTTTGTTTTATGTAGTTGTATACTTAAAGACTAAACAGTAGACTTGGGCATTTAAATGTTATCAATATTTGCCAATTTCTTCCATTTGTACGAAGGTCCGAAATGCGGATGAACGCCCAACAGATGAATGATTAAAGTTGATTAAAGGGATACACAATGTCTGTATATTGACTCTGGGTATTTTAATGAGTTTTGAAAATGAGCTCTAAATCAGAAGCCTGGTACCAAACAAAGGCTAAAATCAGCAGTGTTCGTGATTTGTTTTCACTTCTATGGGAAATTGACAACTCTAACAATTATAAAATCCCTTGTCTTATATCATTCTATATCAAATCCAATTAAAAAGATTTAGTGTTTACTAAGCCATTAACATGGGGGTACCAAAACCTGGAAAAAACAGAGTAGAAAAACATAATACTAAACCCTCGGTACAAGTTAGAGGGATAGAAGCACGGTGTTGTAGCATAAATGGAACATGGAAATGGGGAATAGCCACCATGATATACTCGTCCTTCTCCCAAGGGGGCAAGCTAATGATTTTTTTTTCCCGATTAAACATTAAATACCATTGGGTATATAGGAGACATGGTTTCAGATCCTAAAATCAAGACCTTTTATTAAAAAGATTGTTTTTGAATCGAATATTTTTAAATTTGATTTTTAAGAATCAAACATTTTTAATATTATTAAATGGATAATAATACATGAATAAGATTTAGGAATCTCCTTAGTATAACAAAAAATAAAACACTTGTAATTATGTATAATGGGTGAACCAAAATATGAAACTAAGGCTTTAAAAATGTGGGAGAAATATTCATTTAGATGATTGACTTACGGAGTTAATAGAGCACTTCATATATATTTATAAATAAATGGTATTTGGTCCCTAAAATGTACAGTTCCACTTCCATCCTATTCGAAAGCAGATTTTTTACACAATTGGAGGAACATGGATTTGAGCTCATTAAATATAATCTCTGGGACAAACTAATTAAAAAAAAAAATAATGGCTTAAAATATATATCAACATAGCATACATTTACATACATACCTGTCTATCTCTCTGCATCCCAAATGTTGTGGTGTGTATGTTTAAAATACTTATTTGGAAAATGTATTTCACATGAAAAGTTTTTTTTTTATTTTCAAATAAAAAAACCATTAACATATATATTTTCGAAAGCATTCTTTTCACCTCTGCCTATAATTGGCACAGTACCATGTACTTCAGCCATTATTGCACATGATTGATATGATAGCTGAATGTCAACTGCTGAAGCCGGGACACATTTTTAACTTTGGTAAGCCAAGCTAACTTTTGTATTTTTTTCCTTTGTTACATTTAGGTGACTATCTTAACAGCCCATACTTAACAGGCAGATACTGGAGTGCCTGATTGCAGACTGCTATCTGCTACAGCCTTAGTCTTCCTTTTAGGTGGCATCTACTATGATAGGAACTGGCAGAATGCAGGTAACTGAGCCACATATCAGAGGTCCTATCAGAAAAATCGAGGTCAGGATACCCAAGGTCATACGCAATTAGGCACAACGCAATAAGCAAAAACCAGGTAGAGGCATGAACAATTTACAGTCCAGGGTCAATAACCAGATAATAAAGGGTCCAAATGAGGTGCCGAAGCAGTACGATGAAAATTTAAATGGAGTCCAGACCTAGGAGTTAAAAAACAGAATACAATAACAGCACGTGCAAACACAGGGAACAAATGTATCAGATCCCATGAAGCGATGCACAAGCAAAGGAAGCTGGAGCAAACCCGGTATAAAAAGGCTCCTGATTACAGAATGAACCTCACATATGTCAAGAACCTGAACAAGTATGACAATACACATGACCGCAATTCCAGCAACCGCAGATCCTGCTGCTGGCGATTTCCGAAGCTCATGGTCACTCGCTCTAACCCTGATGTTCCTGAAACCTACTTTGAGACAAAACGTCATTCAACACCATGATATAATAATAAAACATATATTAAAAAAACAATATCTGTCCTGTGCTATTTCCCTACGAATACCAAACCTAGTGAATAACAATAACTAAACAATTTTCTTAAAATCCATGACCCTACTTATTAAATCTATCCAATGTGACAATGCACATAACATGTATCACCTTGACTATTGGGCTATAGCTCAAGGTGTGTTTAGGAACCTAGAAATGTCCCTGGTTGTAATGCAGTAGCTCATAATATGTCTTTATTACTAAATGCACAGTTTACAGCATTTGGCGTTATCATTATAAAGTGAGATCTGTTCATGCAGTAGTTTCCAGGTTGTACAAAAGAATTCTACCAAGGCAATATCTGGGCCTCAATACTGTTGTGAGAAAATATGGGGAATGACAAGGATCTCCTTACTATTGCTGAACACTGAAATAATTCTGCTAAGTCATCACACTAAAGGTACTGTAATTTAGATTATTAATTACTGGAGCTGTAGCATTTTGTAAAATGATTTCCCCAGTTCTGGGAAATGTCTACAATTATCCTTAAAATATTATTAATATATAGATTTTATATTAATAATCTCAGATTATTGGACTTTTGAGTCTATCTTAATTGTTATTAAGACATATTTACCAGATTGCATAATTTTCTGAAGTGTATTAATATTGTAAATAATATATATATATATAGATATTATAGTAGCGCTACATTTTTTTGTTTAATATTATTATAAGGAGGACGACATTTCAGTCACTACAAAAGGTCAAAGCTGCCCCTGAATCTCTTTTATTACCCAATTAACCCCTTCTTCCACTGTACATTAAGAAGTGCCAACACAGATAAGCTTCTCCTAGGGTAGCTCTGTGTAATACAAATTTAATTTAACTATGTAGGGTTAGCTCAGCTCTGCTATTATGTCTAACTCTTCCATAAGCATAGACATTTGTGAAGCACACTGACAGGCTGTCCACTAATTTATGTTTCCCTAATTGGAACGACATTCACGGAAATATCTGCCCATGTTTGACCAATACTTTATCCAATAGGTTTGGGCATTGTCTTTGAGGTACCTATGTAGACGTCTATCCCTGACTTGGCACACCTACGCTCAGGATCTTAAATTCTTGACTATAAAATGATTAGATATTTCTCATTAAGTACGGCCTAATCTACTATAATGCAAACTGACAGTTGACAGAGATCATGTAAAGAATCATGTCTACTATTACTGCAAATTGTATATATTATGGTGTCCCTTCGACATGAAAACAGTATTTACTAGCACTCTACATATAATGTCTCCAAAAAGAACAACCACTTCTGCTAGAAGATGAAAACCAAATATATAGGTATTTCACTAGAGAGAACAGAGTGTTCTATGCATCAGAAGTAAGACTCATCTCACCACAGCACAGATGTGTTTGTTAGATCATTTCTGACGGCGTAATCAGCCGGTTACTGTGCATGTAACATTGAGCTGCTGGAAAGCCTGTGCCATGGAGATATGTGCAGAGCATGTGAAAGAGCCCTTTCTAAACTGTTTTGAACCGGCACGGGGAGATAGGAATGTATCGGGGTCACATTACGTCATGTGACCTCTCGGTGAGCAGCCGGACAGGAAGCTAGGTAACCAGGGGTGGGAGGTGGGATGTATGTATATGTGTTTGTATATATGAATGTATCTGGGCATGGATGTGTAATTGTGTGTGTATGTGAGCATGGATGTATAATTGAGTGTGTCAGCAAAGGATGTGTAATTGGGTGTGTTTGAGCATGGATGTGCAATTTTGTGTGAGCATGGATGTGTAGTTGTGTATGTGAGCACAGATGTTTAATTGTGTGTGCGTGAGCACGGATGTGTAATTGTGTATGTGTGTGAGCATGGATGACTAATTGTGTATTTGAGCACAGATGTGTAATTGTGTCTGCCTGAGCTTGAATGTATAATTGTGTATGTGTGTGAGCATGGATGTGTAACTGTGTGTGTGAGCACGGATGTGAAATTGGGGAGCGATGGAGTGTATAGAGGGGGGCAAGGAGCAAAGAAGGCACAGACAAGTTGCTTGGCGGCCATTGCACACACAGCTGTTGCAGTTGGGAGCCCGGGGCAATTTTCAAATCTGGCCCCTGGTGTGTTTAACAAGTCTCATTATAACCTTCAGTTTCACAAAGGTTAAAAACAAATATGTAACTCGTAGGAAGAAAGTATTTTCTGAGCTCTACAACTTGATCGACTGTTGATATCATGGATGATTCTGCCCTTTTGTGAACCTACATTCAGCTAATAGCTGCTAGAAAGAATGTTGATTGATGATTGATCTAATTACATTACTAATGTTAGGAAAATCTTTGTATGTTTAAAAAAAATAAAAATGGTGTCCCCATTTATATACATAATGTTTTTTTTTCTTTACATCTGTAAACTAATAAGGGCATTTATGAAAATGGATGGAACTGTTGACTATTTAAAATATAAGAGCACATACAAGTGCAGTTGCCCCTGGATTACGAATAGACAGTGTTTCTTTCCTTGGTTAAAAAAAAAAACTTTCTAAAATTACAAACTATGTCTCCAAGATTGTCATTCCCAAAATACCCTGACATTGCTTTGAAATGTTTTGATACTGTAACTGTATCCCAAGAACCTAATTAAACCCAAAAGGGATAAAAATATTGATTAGTGGAATCACAATTTGACGTGTATTACATTTTCCCATAAGGTTAGTTCATACTGAGGTCCACTCTATCAGAATCCAGACCTCCAGAGTTATGGTTTTACGCATCACTGTCACAAACAAACAATATCAAATCAATACTGGAGCAAAGCCACTAGGCACAGTGGTCTGGAAGGAGAAATGTAACAATATAAAATGTTCCTGCCACCTGGTATACTTACATCAATTTACAAGAACATTCCGATTTTAAATGCTTGTATGTAAATTTCTCACAGGCATCTGTATATTTGCAGCAGGTCGAGGGGGTAGCAGTCCTGGTGCTGCAAAACAGTAACTTGCACAGCGTCTTTAAGAGACATCATATCCTTGTGCTCAACAGCAAGGAAGGTGGCTGCAGAATGGGAGGCTGGGGACTGTGCCTTGTATGTTGTCTATGGTAGCTCCTAAGGAAAATATGTCTACATCTTAAAAATGCAGCTACTTTTCTATGTCTCCAGGATACTTGATGAGATTTCTCTTTTGCAATTGTTTTTTTCTTCTTACCTACAAGTGTAATAAAAAATAAAATAATCTATTAACCAAAGGCGGCTCCTTGGCAGTACATGGGGGGGGGCAACCGGGCCAATAGTCCCCGTGAGAAAGATGGCAGCCAAATTCCAATGGGGAGGCGGATTGAGAGGGGTCAAGTTGCGTTGGATGACTTTGCAGTAGTAGTGCGGCAGCTGATACTTTAACAATGGTAATTTGTGTGTGTCTGAATTTGTTACTGTGTGACTGGGTATGTTAGTGTGTATGAATGTGTGTGTTTCCAAGTATGGTAGTTTGTGTGTGTGTCTGTGTATATTACTGTGTGTGTTTGTTATTGTGGGTGCCTGTATGTTAGTGTTTGAAAGTGTGTGTTATTATGTGTCCAGTTGTGTTAATGTCAGTGTGTGTGTTAACGTGTCTGGTTATGTTAGCGTGGGTGTCTCAGTATTTTAGTCTGTCTGAGTATGCGTGTCTGCTTATGTGTGTAGGTCTGTGTTAGTGTTGAGTGTCTAGTTATGTCAGTATCAATATCGGTGTCCATGTGAGTTAGTGTGTCTGGTTGTGTTAGTGTAAATGTCTGGGTGTGTTAGTATGTGTTAGTGTCTGGTTGTGCCAGTGTATGTTAGTTTGAGTGCCTCATCTGAGATCATGCTCTGGATCGTCCCCTTTTCAAATCCTGTGTGCAGTAGGGCAAAGAGTAATAAAATTAGCTACTTGGCATTATTATTTGAAACTCATATTTTAAGATATAATCACCATAATTCCTCCATATCTATTTAAAAAAGGGATCGATTTTCCTGTAAAGCATAATTTATGGTATTTGAAATCACATGTCATCTTGATGAAATTAGATTTGTCTGGGCTGGATTTTACCTTAACCAGAGTAGGCATGTACCTCATGAGAACTGTTTTTTAGAAGCATCAATTTAAATAAGATTTTATTAGATTATCACCACACACATCCTCGTATGCCCCATCAGGGCTGGATTGGCAATGGCAAGGTGACTCGGCATAGGTACATAGGAAAAATAAGTTGGGCAAAAAAAAAAAGAAATGTACGTAGTACAAAGGACAATTATGTACAGTACGCAGAATGAACAAAGAAAAAGAGGAGGCACAAACATTTGTTTAAATAGGAAAAGGTCATCCTTCCCTTTCCAGCACTCCTACTCAAGACCTTGCTAACCATTTTAAAAATAAACAGAACATCAGGGATATCATCCTCAATCACGATGCTGCTTACATGGTACCTCAACATACCCCTTACAAACTGCAGCCCTTAGCATTATAACCTATAATGAGTTTTCTAATGGCCTCCTGTTCCCCATCTCATTACATGACCACTTGACCCTATACCTTACTTCATCTACTTTATATTTCTGTAGTCCTAACAAACATTTAGCCATTTGTTTATCTCTCCAATTTTAAAGAAACTTTTATAGATCCTTCCGATCTAACAACTGTCCTGTCTCCTTTCTATTCCTGGCCTCCAACCCCTTGGAACCTTTCACCTAAAATTGCCAAACCCAATCTGGTTTCCATCCATAACACTCTACAGAGGCCTCTCGCCCAGTCTAATTTGCCTCACTGTCTCTCTGAAATCACATCCTGGATAGCGACCCATAACCTGGAGCTTAACAACTCTGACTGAGACTTCTGATTATTCTTCTGACCTCATCTTAGTTCCTGATATCTGCATCACTGTTGAGAATTCCATGATCTACCTTCACCCCTCACATGCAGTCTCTCACCAAATCCTGCTGCCTTTGCCAGAGAATTATCTCTCACATTGGCCTTTTCCTCAAACAAGACACTTCTAAAATACTTATTCATTCTTTTGTTAGAATTTGCTACTAACTGACATCCTCTTCTCCTGCATTTCACCCCCACCAGACTCTCCTCATCTGCTACCCCACTGTGCAAGTCCCTTTACTGGCCCCCATAACCCCCAGAATTACATTTAAACATGTATTTTGCCGACAGATACCTTAACGACAAGGTACCCCTATATATCTGCTCTTATTTCCAAATACTCTGCTAACCCCGCTCTACTGTCCACTCTGCCCACATGTTTCTCTGCTCCAGCATTATCACAATTTCAATGTTTTTCCTCATATTATTCCTATTTTTCTAGAATTTCCCCCTTCTAGTAGATAAATAAATGAAATTTCTATAAATAAAATTATATGTAAGAAATAATATTTAATATTAGTCAAATCTGCCCCTTTTCATCTAGAAGGTTAATAATGTAATAATGTACACATGTGCATAAAATAGTATTTTTTTTTATTGTGTTTATTAAGAATCTGTGTTGATGAATGGCTATTTAGCGGCAGTGAGTATTACATTGAAAAAGAATGACACCGCCATAAATATTGGCGAGACACAACAAGGTACTTTATCATAGGTTACATCTTATTTTACGTGTCTGAGAAAAACACAAGCGCTCGAGTCTGTGGATTTTTGGTTTCGAATAGGGTGATAATTAAGCAAATACATTTCCGTTGTTGCAGTTTCTAGTGAAGTGACATTTGGCAGTGAACAACCTTTTTAAAGTTCAAGAGCTGCATTAAAAGTGGAATGATAAAGGGCATCATTAGGTGAAAACTGTTACTCACTATTTCAATTACTTAGCTACACGAGCGGTTGTGAAAAATAATAGACACAAATCATTGCTATTGACTAAGTATCTATTCAGCTGCCCGAAAAAAAGCAGTTTAAATCCAGATTCCTGTCATAAATTTCTGAATGTTAAAAAAACTGTATATATACCAGCACTTCTGCATTTACAACAATAAAATCTCGAAAATTGGGGACAAGAAGAGTTATTCCAACTGAGAATAATGGAACAGATATAATAACCTTATTAGCCTGATTGGTGTCTCGTTAGCATTTCTGCAACCTTTTTTCCTTGGATCGATTTATAAATAATGTATTTAGTGTTATGTCTGTTTTCAGATTTTATATTCCCCCTTCCAGATAATATATTATGTTTAATTAGGCTAAGGTGGATGCGGTTACTGTACCAAAATCCTCTGAGCTATGACTATTATTTTAAAAAATATGCAATGCTATGCAGATGCAAAAAAGGCAAAAAAAATAATCGAATTTGTATTTAACTGCGTTGTATTTGCCATGTGCACTTAATTTAATGTGACACGAAGGCAGGTACAGATGTATTATTTTCATAGAAACTAAATAAATGTTTGCTTTTAATGCGATTTTTTCTCAAAAGATGTTTTGTAAGCAGTAGTAGATTAGAAATTAATTTGGACAGAGCCCTCCCACAGCCCAGTCCAACCTGTTATGTGACGCACCACTTGTTATTTTCTGTTTTGCACATTGTTCAGCATTGGGGATATAAAACAATAAGTATATCAATTAATAATAATGTTTACATTTCTCAACCCACCAGAAAATGCAATTTATGTTTTCTAAAGCGGAATCAATGGGAGCACTTATGGGGGTCTGACGAGACCCTATCCATGGTATTCATCAGCTCAACACCGGAGTTGACTAGAGTTAAACATATCACGTATAGGAAGTTAGGCCAAACACATCTCCTACACACAAAATAGCTGGGGGGAGATAAGGGGCAAATATATTTGGGGTAATTCTGCAGTATCCCATCATGCAGTTGCATAAGCCAAACCACAAGTCCACCCATCTACCGTATGCATTAAAGTGGATATGATGGATGGAGTGTTCCTTTAACTGCTCTTAAATATTTCAGAGAGTTCTCACTCTATGGTTATCTCGATCCTGTCCTTGCTTTTTGAAGATTAAAGCTGTTTTTGTGTCTATAACATTTGAGAATGCATTTTTCTGTTAACTTGAATAGAATTCAGCTTTACTCACGTGAATTGATGAATTTAGGATAGGTGACAGAGGAAAACTGATTTATATGTTTGTGGAAGCATAAATGGAGGTATTGAAATTGTCCCTATTAAAAAAAAACTAGCTTACCTTAATAAATATATGAATGGGTTTGATTTCATCGAGAATTAATGTAGTTTGAAATTGAAATGAGTCTCACTTTCTGCCTTCAGGAGATCTGGTGACATTTCTTGTGTGATCATCCCTTGCCTGTGAAACAAAAATATACGAAGGGACTGAAGAATAAGATAAATTCTACATGATTTGCACAATAAGCACATAAGACCAATTTCATAAGGTCAAAAGCAATTAAATTTAGAAAATGTCAGTTCACTGTGAGCAATAAGTTATTTTTATATAGAATATCAACAATTAGAATCTTGGCTTTGGTGGTATAAATGACTGTGGGACACATAGCTGGTATTTTAATTGTGAATGTGGTTTCGCCATATATATTGCAAGTTATATCCAGTATATAAACAGATTTACAATTTACAAAGCATCTTTAAACATAAAAGGATGCCGGCAAGCCCCATGGGCCCCCACATATCTTATTCTATAGCACTCAAACAGCAACTGGTGCACAGGGCTCAAAAGAGCTAAGAGTTCTGTTCCAGCAGCTACATCCATCTTAGGACTGTGGTGGCTGATAAGGACACCCAATGTAGAGCTACTGAGGGTCCCTGAGATAAGCCCAAAGCAGCAGCCCTAAAGACGACCTTGAAAACCCAAATGAATTATGTTAGACAATGATTTAGGATCATAAAAATAAAATACCCATTACCATTCCAAAGTAGTTAAAACTTAAACTCTAGCAATGATACCAATATCCCTATATTTATGAGAGGATTGTCTAATATTGACAAGCTTTAAACTATAAATTGCCTGTACATCTCGTGGGATCTCTACTTTATCTTTTTAATTCCTGGGGCTCAACCTTTTTGTTCTCTTGAACGAAACTTTTTGTCATAGCATTACCTATCTTTAGTTGAAATACCGCATCTCGATAAGTTGTTCTCTTGTGTTTATTATTATGAATGTGTGATTGTATATTTCTATTTGTTGTGACAATGTACATTTCTGTTGCCGTTACTTCCATAACTGAATAATTACAATGTTTTAAAGTTATTCATGTGTTGACGGGGATCCATATTTAGAATTGAAAGGTGGGTGCAGTCCTATATTAAACTGTAGCACACAGTACTATTTGATAATATAGTAGGCATACTGTAACTCCCTATTCTCTGTTGTTTGAAGGCTTGTAGGTAATATGGACCCAACTGGTAGAAGAGTGTCAGGGAAAATAAGATGATCCAATGAGAAATATGTTAAACCAGTGGGAAATCAGATTTTTCATTTTGAATAAAAGAAGGAATTCCACTAATAGTATATACCTGGACCACCCCCCACTTCACATTTTGGCAATTTTCAATTATAAATCGCTTCAGTGTGAGTTTTTTTGCCTTCTTGTGGATCAATATCTTGGTTGAACTTGATGGACTTTTTTTTTTTTAAACCAAAATTACTATGCTAAATAGTCAAAGCTCAAACATATGATGGGCATATGTTAACCACAGTGCAATGCATGTCATTCAGACACTTTCAAATCACTGCACTGTACCTCACAATAGTATCATTTCATTGCTGTGATGATTTTTGCTTTTTGATTACTTTATTGTTAAGTATGTTCCTGAATAAGTTGTATTTCATATTTTTTTTTTATCAAGAAATGTATGTTATAGATCCACTATGCTGTTAATCTTATATTGTTTTTCCAAATGGTTCATTAGTTATATATATATATAATTTTTTTTTCTGTTGTTCTCTGGTGCACCTACGCTGGACTGCACTTGACCCAATATTTGGTTAAAAAAAATAAAGAAGACATTTTTCAAATGTAACGGAACATTTTCATGTAAGATAGAATTAATTTAATGTGAATACAAAATGTTCTCCATGTTATTAATGTATAAGTATGAATTTCTAAATAAAGCAATTTTAAATTTTCCCTTTTTCTTGTCAGTGGTTCACATCTTCGGTTGTGATTTTTTTTTAAATATAGCAATATAGTTAAGTCAAGATAAAAACAGAGTTATTATCAGTTGCAAGAACAGATGAACATATTTCTAAGGGTCACCTCTCAAGTCAAGTGTCTGTTGTAAACTGTGTCTTAATTAAAAATGTTGCTATAGCTGACTGGACATTTGCAATTATCAGCAATGTTTCTTGTACATAATGTACACTCATTTATTAGGATAATTATGCTGGCAGTCAGATGCAGGCTGAAATAATGCCCAACAAGATACGTTTTAAAGATGTTGACTGCAATTGTTAACAAAGGGGACTGAAACAAAACCTTAAAGTACATGATAAAGGGATACTCCAGCCATCATATGTACTTTAATGGATATGATAGCTGAATGTCATCTTCAAATTAACACTTTCTTCCCTTGCAAATGCAGAGATAGAATCAGCAGAATCCTCATGCATTTGCCCTCTTTTCCTGCCCCACAACATTTTGAATTGCAAAATATGTTTTCAGACAAAATCATGTGTGCTATACTCACCACCATCCAGCTCCAAAGGGTCTAAGGAGACCCCATAAGCACATGCACAGAAAGTGTTTGATTTTAATCGTAGCGTAGTTCCTACCTTTGACTGGCTGCACATGGACATTGCAATGCAGCTCCGGAACTGCAGCTTCTCCTAAAGGTAATTGTTTTTAAATTTTCTTTTTCATTCAGCAAACAAGGTATGTTAATATGTATTCATCATGTATGGATACCTTTAAAGAATGTTTGTAGAATTTTATTTATTGTTGTGTAGTATAGCATTACGCAGCCACAGGCCCTAAGGGGTTAATCAAGCTGCCTGGGTATCTAATTACAAGTTAGAGGGTTAGTGGTCACACTACACAATCCCTCTCTTAGTATATCTCTTAGTACCATTGGTTGTTAACTGTGTCTTGTAATTGGTTCCCTGTCCTACTCTTTCCCTTCTCATTAGTCCCTGTTTAGAATGCTTAAACCTGGTTCCCATTACATGTTGTTTTTATGGCTATTACAAAACCAACATAAGAAAAACAACAACATTTTAATGTATAACCCCTTAATGACAAAGCCCGTACATGTACGGGCTCAAAATGCATTGTTTTCAATGGGTTTTGGGACTGCCCCTTGTCCTTAAGGGGATAATTTCCAATAGCAGCAACAATGCATAGGGATTAAATAATGTACAATGTCAGTATTTGCTATATACAGTATATGCAGTTCAGTATAATCATACCCCAACTCAAGGCCATCCTCCAATATGAGCTAACTGCGTACTGGGTTGGTTGCTATCATCTGTTTTTTCAAATTGCATGCAGGAGGGGGTGACATGAATCTTCTAGGGGGTTAAAAGCTCTTTGGCTGACCATTTCCAACTCTGATCTTTGACAGCCGGGGAAGGTCTGTGCGATGCACGCAGACAACCACCGCTGCTAGCCACACCTTCTTCCGGCTGCAGCCGGACATCTAAACGCTGCCCCCAGCTACATCACGGGGACTCAGTACTCGGTAAGTGGGCGGGGGGACAGGAGGATCCAGGTTCCCTGCAGCTGCGGGGGATCTGGATCTTAGTCGTCTCATAGTCACACCTATTTGAGGTCTGACTATAAGATGACCCTGATTATAAGACGAGGGGTATTTTTCAGAGCTTGCTCTGAAAAAAACCTTGTCTTATAATCGAGCAAATCCGGTAGTTCAGATATTATGGTACATGCAATAGACACAAGTGGTGCCCATCTTAACTTGTCTTGATTGCTTAGGATAGACCTGATATGCATATACAGTATGTAACGTGAGCAGAGCCAGAGTCTCACATAAGATGACATGAAATAGGTGCAGTGACACAATGGCAACTTTTTTGACACCTCACAATTAACATGAACTTTGGATGGGGCATAAACAAAAAGTAGAATAAAGTATCTGAAAATGGAGATGCTGCATGGAGAGCATATGTCAGCATGTTGAAGCCTTCCCACACAATTCATGTACAATTTAACTTATACAAAAAAGAAGTTGGCAAGAGTGCTAGAGTCAGTGGAACATCATTCTGTATTATTAAAATCGGTAGTAATCAAAACAATGTATGTAACATGTATACAAACCAAACTTTCATGCCAAGTGTTTCCCAATTAAATGATTCTATATTTCTTGAAAAAATATATATCATCAGAGGGATGGGCAGGTTATTATAGATGATTGATTACCTTTCTGGCACTCAAAAGGTTAAAGCTGTGGCTTCTAGAGGAAAAAAGCAGGACATATATTATGATTACATTTATTTCTGTATTGGTATATTTGGCAGAAATATTTGTTACAGACTTACTCACCATGGAAAACAAATGCATTTGTACCTTCATCTCTGTAAAGTATCCATAATACATTTGAGTACATTGCACTTTGTCCAGGAAAAAATGTCATGGCACCATGACGTCAACTAACATTAAGGGTACTCAAAACACAATAAATGGATTACAAGTGGTGGGCGCCAGATGCTTAACTGAAAAGGGCATGTTGTACTTGTTTTACTTTTCCAGATATTTCTGCAGACTACGTCTGCATTATAGAAACACAGAAACAGAATTTAACCGCAAATAAGAACAATTCAGGTCTCCTGGTATGCCCATTATTTCCTGTTGTAAATATTCAGCATAGCCATATGCCTTTCCTTTGTTTAATACATCTAACTGTTTTAACCTCTTGTACTTATCTACCAGCCCCTCTGTTAAGTAAAACTTCTTACATTATATCTAAAATTCTGCCCCTCGTGGCCTCTTATTATGATATAGACCCCTCTTCGGCTTTGCTGAATCATTTTATGAAAGCATAACAAACAAAAAAGTAGGAACTTGCCTAGTATATGATCTGAGCATAATTCTTGCAATTAAAGATATGCTGCCATTTGGCGGTGTACTGTATATTGTACATTTGGAATACAAATGTTGTAATAATTAGAGACCCTTTTTCATTAGAATGTATGATTCCCAGTATACTCTTCAGGATCTATACTACTAAAACATGTGACAAGATCTCCTCCTCTGTTGACATTCTTCCATACTCTTTAGTGCATAAACTCAGCCACTAGGCTATAAGCAAACACTTGGGTATAGTCTTGTTTGTCCAGATCAATGATGTCTACTTTCATATTTTAAGGGAAACCCAGGTAGCATGACTCTACATATTTTATAATTCATTACTCTAAATAACCTGATGTAAAGTCAAAAGCCAATATAATTTCTTCAGTTATTGGGTGGCAACATGTGACTACACATACAATAACAGCATAATAGCATACCTAGGCCTTAATTAGGTGGGATATGTTTGTGTGACTAACCACCGCTCCCCTGGCTGGAGTAAGAGGAAACTGATCTGCAGATCTGAGGACGCAGCACCTTACCTGGAGACTCTGGTTCAAACGCTGAGTGTTCCCAGTTATGGATATTATATCTTATTTATACATGAAATAAAAAAGAAACATTACCTATATAAGTATTATGACTAAAAAATGTAACCAATGAAAAGATATTTTATATGTATAGAGTGTCAACTTTCTGTTTTCAAGATTTTCATGGTGATTTTGACTCGCTATTTTACTGAGCTCTGATATTGGTAAGTTACTAAAACCATTTAGTCCAAGCTAGTACTTTTGTGTAGAACCAATTGGTTCTGGCATTTTGTAGATTTGATAAATTCAGTATTTCAAAAACTGGCTTTAAGTGAATATAAACTAATCATAAACAAAGTTGTAGGAAATTATAGATGATAATCAATAGAAGATATAGACTGTTTAATGTTAAAAGGGGGGCATACAAAAAGTTTCAAGGACCAATATTCTTCAGTTGATCAGCAAAATAATTTCTGGATTAATAAGTATTTGTAGAGGTTTTTAATTCCATAAGGAATAGTAAAATATAGCAGTAGTAGATCTAGTGGAATACATTGATTAGCCAAACAGTTTGAAGGGACATTATATTATTTTGTAACAGCTGTCTTACTAATATTAATACAAAGTACTTATACATACTTCACATGTATCCCCATTTTTATAATACAAGGCCACTCATAAGTCATCTGTAATTCAAT
Source organism: Spea multiplicata (assembly GCA_009364415.1). Classification (NCBI taxonomy): domain Eukaryota; kingdom Metazoa; phylum Chordata; class Amphibia; order Anura; family Pelobatidae; genus Spea; species Spea multiplicata. The sequence goes on from VKOC01000001.1 coordinate 41,438,441, forward strand.
TCTTGTGTTTATATATGCATGTGACAATGGAGTATGGATATGTCTTCTGTCTTAAAAATTTTCCTTTGGGATTTCCAAGGCCAAAATTAGTTATAGAAAATAACTGTTTCTGTAGAAGATCTAACCTAATCCTTCTTTATAACTTCATCGTCTGAAGTGTGTATTCAATCTGCTTCGGTGGAGTGAACAGTTCTTTCTCCTTTGAGAGCAATTAAGTGTTTTCCAAAATATAATGGTGACAAATATTAGATACAGAAGAAGAGGTGTAGTCCATCCAGTGTCTTACATATCAATAATATCAGGCTTTTGATTTATATTGTGTTCTCCAAGCAATACATCAATACAAGCAATTGTATGATGTGTTGTCTCCATTGTAGGATTGCCTCTATGAACAGAAGAATTTAATGCCTTTTCTTTAGCCGTGAATTACTTTGACCACTTTTTGAGTAACCACTGCAATTTACATTGAAAAATATATCAAGCATTCAGTGATCAAAAGATATAGGAATGTAAGATGAATACCTAAATATTTTCGAAATAGATAGTTGCACTCCACAATTCACTTGTTTTGATAGCTGACATGCTAGAAACAATATACCATGAACTGAAATGTTGTCATTTTCCACCTAAAACTAAGTAGAATCAAGTTTGAAAAATAAGGAATACATAAATACTAATTCTTAATAGCCTGAATATAAGCTTCATTTTCTTCCCAGTTTTGCTATTCATTTGCCCAATGTTTTGCTTAGAACTGTAAGTCAGAGTTCATCAAAATTGGAGGGAGACATTTTCTGATTTGAAGATTTTTGGTCAGTACCACTAATTCAACAGTTTTTACATTACAGTGTTTAGCGTATTTGGGCAAGTTAGTATCATGTTTTTGAGCTGCTATATTAATGGCCCATTGGTCTACACATGCCTCTTGGGCTGAAGGTTGCCAGTCTTCCCCAAAGTAGAGTATAACGAATGCATTTGGGCTGGAGACTTTGTGAAGTTCTATTATGCAATGGTCCAAGTGCAATTTATATGATATTGAAAACGTAGCAGGGAATACTATGCATCAAAATAATGGGCAAGCAGATAAAAAGTTTACCTCAAACAGTAAAGATAATTTTTGTACATGCACTGTACAATGGGTAGACAGGACATAACAATTAGTATATAACATATCAATTTGACTTACAGAAAGAACAGGTGAGGAGGGTCCTGCTTAAAAAAGCTTACAATCTAGAGGGAGTTGTATTACACAATAGACAAATGATAAACGTGCCATTGGTAGAGATGGACCAGCCACATTAAGTATTGCAGGAGAGTGACTAGGAAAGGTGAGGTAAAGGAACATGGGAGGGCATTAATGCACAATCTTGTAAGCATCCTTAAAGAAGTGGGTCTTGAGGGATTTTTTGAAGGCATAAAGGCAGGTGGAGAGACGGATAGGCCGGGGGGCATTCCAGAGGATAAGGACAGCCCTCCAAAAATCTTGTAAGCACGTACGAGAGCTAAAAATCAGAGGAGAGGATAGAAGGAGTGTATTTAGAGGTGAGTGAGGAGATGTAAGAAGGGAAACTGCTGTTAAGGGCTTTGAAAGTAAGAGTCAGGATTTTGAAGTTAATGCTGAAGTGCACAGTCAACCAGTGAAGAGACTGACAGAGGGGAGAGGGGTAAAGCGATGAGAGAGGAAGATAAGTCTAGCAGCAGATGTCTTGCTCCATGCCAATATCACATCCGCTTCTAGAAGTGAAGGGAAGAGCAATGAAGTCCATTTATGAGTTATGAGTTATGAGTATAATTTTAGGTATTTCAGTACTCTTTGACAGAACACTTATTATTTGTAAATACCGAAACCAATCAGGATAGGGGTTACTTTCATGCTAGTACTAAAGCAGAATAATTAATGGATTTATAAAGGCCCCATTATGTTGATTTTTATGACATTTTCTCTGTTAAAAGATTAATAACATGATTGAAGGTCTCATGACCCCTGGTATAAATGATGCTTCTGTATATAATTTTATTCAGTAAATTCACCAAATAGAGCATGCTTCTATTAGCTGCCTAAAAGACTGTTTTAAAGCACTATGTTTTCCGTCCACTTCAACTTTCTATATTTAGCTGTAATTATCTTGGAACAAATTAATGGCCATCAATCACAAATGGCAAATTTGGAGAACATGTTCACATAAAGGACTCTATTACAATTAGCATAGGTTTTAATTGTGCTTGAGAGGCACTGACAATTTAAGCTGAGATCCTCAAATTTAAAAGGTAACAATGACAAATTGTAAATATGCTAAAACAATGTTACACATGTTATAACGGTGCATTTTGGGCATTGATTTTACTAAAAAGTTTATATACCCTTAGTCATCTGTTTACACCTTCTAGCTGAGAGATGAGTAAATTCTATATGTTATTATTATTACTATTATCTTTTATTTATATAGCGCCAACAGTTTACGCAGCGCTTAATACAATACATATATTCAAGGGATATGACAAGACAAGAATGGACAGACTAAGACAAACCGATACCTTTGGTGGAGAGAGCCCTGCTCGCAAGCATGAAAGTGACTTTCATGCAGATCAGGCATTTGGCGTAGAGAGACTACTTTGATAAAGGCATAGTGCTGAAATATTTTGGTAGCATCTCTGGTCTCCACTCATAATGACTCTTTGGATTGCATAATTATGTTTTGAATTATTATGGTGATGACTTTATATAATGAATCTGATGGAAAATAATGATTGATTTTTTTAATATGGGATGGGAGGTGTGGGTTCCTTGCATTAGTAGTATCTAGAAGCTGATACATGAGTTCTTGAGTGTATGCTGCCTTATGGAAGTGTGGGAAATATATTGTATTTAAGTGTCCTATAAAAAATGGCTAACCCTGGTTATAACACATGACTCCTACCCAATAGATGTGTATAAAAAATCAGCTTCTACCCACTTTCTGACATTGTGTAAACTTTATTTTTGTTAAGCCTTTTTGTGGGATTACACAATACAATATTTCTTTCTATATCTAAACATTTTAGTCACATTTTCTTTGGAAAACTTAATGATATCTATTTAATAAACTTTGTGAACATTAACAAAATCATAAACCAAATTAATGCAGAAACACAGTGACTGTCACATGTATCATCCAAAACAACAACATTTAACAAATACGGGCAAAGTCAAATACTGCACAGATGCATTAGCTATTTGGAAAGTAAAGTAAAACACAATATTTCACAAAAATAGCAATGTGTCTTTATAAGTGATAAGAAGGACCTTTTACTTGACAACTCTGTGCTTACACGGAAACCTAAAGGTATTTGTCAAATAACCATGGAGAAAAAGAGTTAGACACATCATAACATCTTATCTGCCTAAGAAAGGAAATTGCCAGGAGATTTTCTGGTTGAAACATAGAAAAAAATACTGTCAATATGTTAGAACAATAAAAATCTCCAAGGTACCTATAAAATTAAATGGAGCTTATTTCACCTAGCCTCCTGTCTGTGTGTTGAAAAATAGGTTGTATGAGCCTCAGTGGTCACTGGCATCATCTCTATCTGAGCATTTTCCTTCATGAGAAATTCCGTGCTGATTTCTGCCATTCTGAAATGGGAGAAAAGAAGTGGAGATGTAAATAGGTTTTCTGATTTTAATTTGGTAATTATAAAATATTTTCAGTTATCTTATATACTGTATTTACCTTATAGAACAATATAAACTAACGGCAGGGTTTTTTACCTTTAAATGTGGAAACAGAGTCATCCTAGTACTATTTTCAAGGCAAAGTATGGGGAAACCCAGAGTCCGTGCTAGACATGGCCTTTGAATGGTGCCTCTTCAAAGGGTTTATGGCACATTTAACTCTGCCCAAGAAGACAGGGACATACATGATATTTATGCCCTATTGGTATAGAAATAACTTAGCATACATGGCATTTATGCAAATATCTATACATTAAATATAATTTCTATACATTCCTTAACAAGAAAACCAAATGTTATTTCTGTATATATTGCAGTGTTACTTGTGTGTCACTTTGCACCACTCCACAAATTACCCAGAAGGCTGTTTCTAAAAATATCTTCTTTAAACCATAACTAATGAATATTATAATAATTATATTATTTAAGTAAGTATAATGGAACTATATATATATACAGTATTTTAATCTACTTAATATTATAATTAATTATATTTTCTTCCAATAACCTTGTACGCAATTATCGATTTGGTATTGCTTGTATAATTGTATACGTAATTTTCTTGATATTTATTAAAAAAATAGCAATTTTGTAAGCTTTTTAATAAAAACTAATTTTGAATTAGTATACATTTTAGTATAATATAATGTTAGATTCATTTCATAGTCATTGAGAAGAAAGATAATGAGAAGAATGTGCCACAGTATTAAACTATTTCCATATTGGATTTTAATGAGTATATCAAATTGGTGAAAATTAATTTATTCATAGAGAAATCTGAAAAGTTTCAAATGAAGATTAAAATATCCCTTCGTCCCATTTGCTCTCTTAAAATAAGTTTTAACTTAAACTCACAATGTTGTGATTTGTAATTGATTTTTATTTTTTGTTTTATGCAAGGGTAATTTATAACAAAAATTGCTAATATTTTTACTTTAAATGGAACAAGATTAAAACCTTGTACATTGATAGACCATGTGAAAAGTTAATTTCATAGCCACACAATTAAAGAGCATAATACACTTATTAATACAATGGGAGCTATGTATACAATGTGATTTTTGGCAAGAAAAATAAAATACACTTGGACATTTCCATAAGATACCCACACAAAGGCAGATGGTATGTTACCTCTTCATCTTCTATGCATGGTTACAGGTACTTCCTTGTTTGCATATGTCTGCTGTTTCAGGCACAGCTTCTAAGCCCAGCATAGGCCCTGACTGGCCATCTGGCACACTGAGCAAATGCATGTGGGACACTGCCCAATAGCACCACAGACTAAGCGACAGTGGCTAGATATGCCCAGCTGCACGCTACATGGGCATAAAAAGTAGCATGTGGCTTCGCATGTCCAACCGTGCACAGTCATTAGGCAGCGGCTGGTCAGGCAGCAGCATAGGGTTGAAAGTAGGTTTGTGCATTAGGATTTGTAATTAACTTTTAATTAAAATGTCCAATTTCGTTAATTTGTATGAATGAGAGGGGGCCCAATGAAACAAGCAAAAGTGAAGCTAAAAGCTACAATTTTATTGTTTGAATTTTGTTTTTCCGCACTCTATCTCTATCACCCTCCCACACTTTCTCTCCATGTCTCCCCACCTTCTCCCTCTCCTTTCATACAGCTTTGCTTCTTGTTCTCCGGGAATTCTACTTTTTCTTAATATTCTTTCTATTATCCATGTTTTCATTCTTTACCAGTAATCTGACACTCACTACATGGACAACCTCTTTCCTGATTAGAGGAATGGGGGAGAGATTGTTTCCATGATTCTTTGCCAACAGAAAGAAGAAGCAGAGCTGTATAGACACGGAGAAGGTAGATAAATATTGAGAGAGTGTGAGATGAGATTATAACTAGACTTGTGCATTTGTATTCAAGCGAATATGAAAACTAACACGAAGCGTTCAGCCCGAATACTGAAGAAACGAACATGGCGGCGGCAAAACTTACACGAAGACACTAATCTCCCAGGTCCCTTCCCTAACTAGCTTACCTTATCTACGGAGCATCCCAGGGGTTAATGGGAGCGGGAATCCGTAGGTTCACGTGAGGCGTTAAAGGACTTTTAACTTCCGGAGCATGTAATCCAATTGTCTCCTTAGGCTGTGTCAGGGGTTAGGGGTCTGTATGAGCGACTCTATTGGTCATTCGTACGGACCTTCAACTCCTGGAAGTTTCGGCACCAGAATTTCAAAAGTCTGTACGAGCGACTCTTTTGGTCGCCAGAAGGGAGTCCATCTGCCATCAATCAATGAAGTACAACTGCAATTCATTGGTTGATAGCAGAGGAGCTCCCAGCCGACCAATAGAGTCGCTTGTACAGACCTTTAGCTCTTGGAGCGGGAATACCAATGGACTCCCCAGGCCAAGTTTCGCAACAGGAGTTAAAGGAGTCTGTACAAGAACTCTACTGGTCGTTCGTATGGACCATTAACTCCTGGAGAAGGGAGACCTGGGCGGAGTTTCACCATCAGGAGTTAAAGGTCGGTATGAGCGACTCTATTGCTCTCTTGTATGGGTCTTTAACTTCGGAGTGAGGAGACCAATGTTCTCCCTAGCCCGAGTTTCGGCACCAGTCTGTACGAGCGACTCTATTGGTCGCCAGCAGGGGGCTCATCGGACATCAACCAATGAAGTGTATTAACGCCTTCTAAAAAAATGGCAAAAACCAGCAAAAAACTAAAGAAGAAAAAAAATGAACACAAAGAATGTACAAGAATATTTGCCGAACACAGGAACGGGCGAATATTTGTGGAATACGAAGATTTTTTTCCCCCACGAAGGTGAACATGAATATGAAGAGTTGGCCGACACCCAAGTCTAATTATAACAGAGGGTGGCAGAGAAAGTGTGTGAAAAACAAAATTCAATTTAAAGGAGAAAAAAGGTATGACAGAGAGGGAGCTAAAGGGAGTGACAACACGTTTAATTTCAGAATCAAAAAACGCCCTCCAAATAGTGTCAAAATCCAAAAGCACAATTTTTGTGTGTGTCTAAGAGACACACACAAAAGTAACCACCAAAATATCAAGTGATTCTGATGATTGGATTGTTCCATTGGTTGCTGGATTGTTACTTTTCAAACTTTATAATGGAATCATTTTTATAGACAACCTAATGTGATTTTTCATGCATATATACCATGCATCATCATTGTCCATAAATTGTTATTTATGTTTTTCCAAAGTACTGTTAATATTTTGTCCATTCATTAATTAACCTAAATTATAATATTATTACAATTATAATGCTCTAGTTATTTTGACCAAGAAATGCCTGATATTTTTGCATCTTGCAATTTAACTAAATACCAATAGTTCACTCAACTAATTCCATTGCATGTAGTAAACATTATTTATTTTTTATGTATTTTCTTGAGCGGGGGAGGGGCGTGGTTATTATGTTAAATTACAGAATATAGAATGTTAAAAACATGCAATAGTAAGTTGAGGGCTTGTACCATCCAAACATAGCGTTAAGCGTGTGGGTTCTCTGTTAAGCAGGTCACTGTTAGCTTAAGTCTAATATCTCTGTCACTCTTCCCTGCTAATATGTGAATTTGTGCAACTTTATCTTTTGGGGAATTGTCAGCAACGATAATCCTTGAGGAGACAGGTGAATCAAAAATAAAAAGAACCTTACGTGTCATCAGATATACCGAGGCAGTAAAACTAATCATCAGAAAGAAAGGGGAAATTGAAACAGATTTTGAAATGACAGTTTAATGAAAGTTGTGCAAAGCATTAATCTGACAGAAAACATGTATTGTCAACTAATCTAAACCCGAAATGATTGAGTTATGTAAGGTGCAGCTAGAGGAGTAAAAACCAACAAGCACCACATAGTAAGACTCACAGAAATGTTTCTAGAATTATATTCTGATATCTGGAATTTAAATATAGTAAAACCAGATTCACCAAACAAAGAAACTTTACAAGTCTTGCAATGCATTTTTGGAAATGTTGTAAAATAGTGTAAAATCTCATGTATAATGCCGTTGACCCCCTCTTTGTGGCAGAACTATTTGTGGAGTTCGTCCATTAATTAGATAGCTTTTGAAATTTGCATCTTGTGTTGTTGTTTGAGAGTTTTCCATTGTATGTTGGTTTGGGTACACAGCTAGGTCCAATGGTTTTGACATTTCAGGCATAGATGATTCCAGATATCTGTACATATTCATTGACATCTGTACATGTTTTTTCGAGGGGGTGGGATAATATCCCCCTACCTTTTTCCTCTCCCATCCCAATACCTTCTTACCTTCTCCCTACCTTTGCTGGCTCAATAGAGGGGTTTCCTGGCGAACACAGGAAAGGGCGAATAAACGTGGAATACGAAGATTATTGGCCGGTGCCCAAGTCTAGTGTGTAGACTTGGGCACCATGTGTGAATTTCCATGGTGGGGTGCCACCTCTTGTAACCCCTTCCTGACATCCATGCACATATTAAGAATTTGTTGTTATGTTTTTGCTGTAATGCCCTTTGATGATGGGTATTTAACTTATATTTGTAATGTCATTTTGGTACATAAACGTTGTATGCAATACAAAATAAAAAGAAGTATAAGTATTAATCTGGCAATATGAAACTTTAAGATGATTTAAATATGATCGAAATTTTATTTGAGCGGCTAAAACATCACTTAAATCCCCTATAACTATTAAATTTATATTGGCGTATGTAATCATATGGTACCTTTTACACAATATAAATTATACGACGGTCTCAAAAAGAACATTAGCATACAAGATAAAGTACATTTAAAATGCTGATACATTATTTTCTGCCTCATATATCTGTGTAATGAAATCACGCTTTTATATGAAAAACACACAATAAAAATGTAGTAATTAGAATAAAAAGTTACTATGGTAATGGTAATGTTACTATGACTGCTGTTTTGCCTCTAAGGTATCTGCAAAGTGTGACCCTTGTTATACATCGCAACGGTAATAGTGTGGCTAATAAAAAAAAAGTTTATTTTAACCCTGTAGTTCCATTTTATTCTTAAAAAATGCATTATTTGGTTCATGTATAAGTAGATGGACTAAATTCCCATTCATAGCATATATAGGTTGAAGGGTCATGTGAAAGCGAGGCTGAGTTTTTTTAGGTGTAAGCATTAATATGTAAGTGTTTGTGTGCTAGCATAGATGTGTGTGTGTTTTAACATGGATATGTATGTGTAAGTGTTTGTTAGCATGAACGTGTGTGTGAATGTGCATGTGGTGTGAGAGGGAGTGTGTGTTAGCATAAGTGTGTTAGTGAGTATGAGTAAGTGCATGTTAGTGGTTAGTGTAAGTATTTGTAAGCATGTGTGTTAGCATGAGTACGTATGTTTGTGTAAGTGTGTGTGCATATGTGTGCCGGTGTGTATCTTTGGGGGGGTAAGGGGCCGACAGAGCCACTTGGCTTTACTTGCCCCTGGCGCCTTCTCTGCAGCTCTTCCAGAGGCGCTGGCTGGGGAGATCTAAGGAAGAAGAGACGTAAAGAGAAATGGGAACGATAATGGGGAAGGAGATGATCAAAGGGGAGAGATAAAGAAAAAGGAAAAAGATAGAGGATGGTAATAAGGAAAGGGAAAGGTGGACAGAATGAGCAGAGATAATGAGATACGGGAGACATTATGAGAAAGGGAAGAGAGTGTGTGTTTGAAAAGTGTTTGTAGGTTAGGGCCAGTGTTCCCTCTAAGCTGTGCGTTGTGCGCGCACACATAGCTTTTCTAGAGAGCGCACACGTGCAAATATTGTGCGCACAACATTTTTTCCCAAGAAAAAAAAAAATATATTTTTTTTTGATACTTTATGCGGCACAGATATTGTGCGCACAAAATTTTGGCTCTGGGAAAATTTTTGCACAAGAGAAATTTTCTGCGCACGCCACCTAAGAAAAATTAGATGGAACATTGGTTAGGGCAAGTATGCTTAACAGCTGAGATGCAATATGAGTGCTGGGGCATGTTCTAAGAATACAATCTGGGTGCTGGGGCAAGTCCCGTGGATGCAATTCGGGTGCTGGAGCAAGTCCTATATATGTAATCTTGGTGTTGGGCAAGTCCTATGTGTGCAATCTGTGTACTGGTCTGGACTTTGGGGTGTGCGACCTGTGATCTACGTCTGCAATGTATTTGATCTGCACCTGCTGGGCTTGGTTGGTGTTATTCAGTTGCTCTATAACTGCAATGTTGTGTTTCTCTGGGTTATTTATTAAATAAATACCTAAATTAAATGGGAGAGAAAAAGAAGTGTGCAATAGTGAAGGTGGGGACAAAGGTACTTTGGGGGTGCTGATGTGGTAGGGCCACGGGGTGGCCCACACAGGGTGCCTGAACGTATTCATATTACGTTTGTAAAATGTCTAATGCATATATATATATATATATATATACACACAAACACATTCTATGTTTTATTATCCGTTGAGTGACAATAATTTTAAGTTTGCTTGGAGAACAATACAAAGTTAAGCAGATAATTTAAGATTTTTGTTGGATAAACAATTCTTTTTAATTTGTTAGATTAGCTTGATTATATAATGCTTAAGCAGGTCATTAATTATGTAGTTGCATACACAAATGCAAGTTAATAACTTTCCTTAAACCTTATAGTAAATCCAAGTTTATGATGTATATTAACCAAGTGTCATTGTTTTTGTAGCACACCAAAATGCTTAAAAAATAATTATATATACAATGTTTTAGAGCTTAAATACCAACTAGTATTAGTCAATGTTTAGGTTAAATGCTAGTTTAGAGACACTGCTTTTATGGGATAGCACTGCAGGACACGAAATCCTGAACAAACATGTTTACAACTGGTAGCTCTTTATCTGGAACTTTTAACAAATAAATGAATAAATATTGATAATAATAAAATACAGTATATGAAACATTAATGCTATATAATTAACTTTGCACTTCTTCCTCTCCAGTACATATTTCTCTAGTTGAGGTCTAACCAGTGATCTTTGAACTGGCATAACCATCTATCCTGCTTTCTAACCTCGCCTCCTACTCCCAAAACTATCAGATATGAAATACCTGCGCAGTCACCACTCTGCCACTCTGGCTGCCTGTGCGCTTCAGGACTCATTTCAAAATCCAAAATCTTACATTCAAAGAACTTCACTGCGGTTCTCCTCTCTACATCTCATCGCTCATCTCTAAATACACTCCTAACCGATCTCTCTACTCATCCAATGATCTCCTTCTATCAGCTCCTATAATTTCTAGCTCTCATGCACACTTATAAGATTTCTCAAGGGCTTCCCCAATCCTCTGGAATGCTCTCCCCTGGCCTATCTATCTTTCCCCCTGCCTTCGGTCCTTAAAAAAATTCCTCACGACCCACTTCTTTAAGGATGCTTACAACATAGCACACTTACATCCACTCATATTCCTTTAGATCAACTTTCATAGTCTCTCTTCTGCAATACTAACAGTAGTGTGGCTGGTTCATTCCTAACAATGGCACTTTTACCTTTTACCTATTGTGTAATATACCTTAACTCCTTCTAGACTGTAAGCTTGTTTGAGCAGGGCCCTTCTCTCCTGTTGTTTCTGTTAGTCAAATTGTTATGTTATATACTACGTGTTATGTCCTGTCTACCCATTGTACAGCACTACGGAATTTGATGGCGCTATATAAAACAATAAATAATAATAATAATACTCGGTCTGCCTTTCCATCTATAGCCTAGCATCCTACTTGCTACATTGCTATATTGCCTAACTGCTGTTAAGTCATTAGAAAAAGTCATTTTTCTTTTGTTGTAGTTGGAAAACTACTTTTCTTATTATGTACTGCCATTGGCTTTTATACATTTTGTAATATACTTTTGCTACTTTACATTTTTTAACATTAGGCTATAGCCATTTTGTTCTCATTTACACTACCTTTACTCTAATCTATAGATTTTTGTTTTCAAAACATTACTGCTTTAGCTACTGTAGTATTACATCTTGTTTGCAGTCCAGACAACATGTGAAACTTTGACAAACTTTTCTGCAGTTAAAATAAGGATTTAGACTGTGCATTGCAGTAAAACCATCGCTCTGGGAGCACTTAGTCACTGAGGTCACTATGAGAGGACTAGACAAGCACAGCTGAATAGTAATCTGGGTCAGAGGCAGAGGTCAAAGCAGACAGAGCACAAGAATAATTTAAGTTACCTACACTGGATCAGGACACCAGAAGAACAGACATAATGATTCAAGACTCATATAAGTACCTAAAACCAAACATTGATGTATAAGAGATAAAAGCAGCTCTCGATATTGACAATTAATTGATCAATATAATGGAAAGGAATATACATTGTTCAGAGGGTAGTTATTCCACATAAGGCATTGCTGCTCCGTTAAAGACAATGCAAATATGTTTTGGGCGCTTACATGCCTATTACCAAGAGATAACTTTGTGAATCTGTACCTGTACAGCTTGGTCAGAACATCTACTCTAAGTATGCATAACTTCTAACAACATACATTCACTTTTGCCTGTTGTGCACATTGCTACACATACTGCTGCACCAAAAGTCTACTCCTATAATAATTATGTTACTGTATAGCGGTGGGGGAATTGTTGAAGTGCTAGCGTCTGCTGATCACTGCTAAAGAACAAGAAAAGATTCATCGTCCATAGGAAAGCTATCTGTATGCTGACTGATGGTAAATATCCCCTGTGGAAGAAGCAGGACCGTTAGGCTGGAAACAGCACCCATATATTTCCTATGTTCTGCAGGAAGGGGCACTGTACCCAAGCACCTATGTGTCTTTAAACACTATAACGCCCTACTCAAGGGCCCCAACATGTACACCACAGTTTTTTTCATAGGATATTGTAGGCAAGGGTACAGGCTGACTGGAAGGAAATCTTATGGGACTGAGTAACCATATATTGTGTTAGGCTGTTTAGATTCATAGTGTTAGAATTTGCAGAACTTATTATGTTATTATTGTTGTCTTATCATTAATACATATGGGTACTCAAACTTGGGAATATCTCAGGATAGGCTACCGAGAGATGTCCCTCTCCTGAGGTAGTGGCTCCATCAGGAGGTAGGGCTAGCCATATGAGGGTCTGGGAGTGGGAAAACACTTGGAGAAGAAGAGTAACCCAGAGACTCAGACACTGGATCAAACTTGAAGAGTTCCCATGCATGTGGTTACTATTAACTTTTGCATGCTTAGTCGAGTTTTCTTGTGTTGTATCACAGGTTAGGTTTCTAGCCAGGAAGAGGCATTGCCAATATGTCAATAGCAATCTCTTGTCCAATGTCCATACCCTGACCTGGCTTACATGCAGAAGAATACAGTGACACAGGGGAAGGTTGTGATTTAGCCAATTAAACATCTAACTTGCACTAAGCTAGGGTTTGGCTAAAGTCTTGCTCACATCGGCTTTCCCGATATATTCCTGTGTTCTGATGTATCCCTTTTTTTAATAGTGAGGTTCCCCCTGTACATCTGCATTAACTGCATCGAATACTGCTAAATGTCATCAGATTGTTTTTCCACATATTAGCATGTTACAACAGATGTAGGAGCTATAAGCTGTACACCTCAGATAACTGTGATCTACCCTACTGTGAACAACCATGTGAATAAAATATGCACATTAAGCACAGGTATTGGTTGCTCCAGTTTTAGTACATTTTGAGCCATTCCTTTTAGTCAACTTCAATAACGCACAAAATAAGCTATATCATTTTATAATCAATTTGATTAGAGCTGTGATGAGAAACAATATATGTCCGGATTATAAAATTGGTTCCTTATCGCATTAAATTTAAATTAAATTTGATTAAAATGGAATTGAATATGTAATGGTACCCATTACATTAATGATGAAAGATATAAAAGAAAGTGGAAAAGGTAGTTATCCAATTAAAACAGAAAACTGGTACAAGGTATTAATTTAATAACATTTCATTAAAAAAAAACGCCTTCCATAAACATTTTCTCAGTGCTTTCAATTGAAGCCCATTTTACCAGAAACCAAATATACACAACATAATGGAAGTGTTATTGAATGTGGATATCACTAATATGCAACACAGAAATAAAAAAAAACCCATAACATTTCTATATATAGATGTTTCAGCTTTATGAACATTTGCAAAACAATCATCCTACATACATTTTTCTTTGAACCAGGTTAAAACGCTCTAAAATACACATGAGCAGGACTGTTCAGCATAATTTAAGCGTCAGCTTCCGAGATAACTTGATTGAAGTGACTCTGCAGAACTTGAGTTCACTTAATAAACCCAACTCATCTTGTCCTTCAAGTTGTGTATGGAACCCTGACCACTATTTGTAAAAAACAGAATATTGCAATATTTTCCATTGTTTTCTGATACAGGTTGTAGGTTAACTTTAATTTTATTTATAGAGTGGAAGCAGATTCTGTAGAGCCGTTACAAAAGTGCATACTAACAACAACATTAAAATTGACAATATACAATGTGGCAAAACTATTAGAACACATAAAGACCTACTAGTTCAGAGGAAGAAGAGGGTCCTGCCTTTGTAAGTTTACAATCTATTGTATGGGTTGATTTTAATGAATATGCAAGTAGCACCAACCTGGTCAAGGTATCCTCAGCACCTTGAATGCCAGCATGATGACATTGATCTTTAATGATTAGACACCAGAATTCTGCATCAAACCGGCTTAGTTTTAGTGTAGTTCCTCATCCACAACAAACAATACACCAAGCCTCTCCTTTTTGGTCACACAGGCACCTTAACCCATCTTTCATACCGCTATGGCAATGGCACCGTTTTACGATCAGCTACAAGTGGGTATAGTTTCAGGAAGCCATGCTTGTTTATAACCATTGCTTGTGGCTATTTATGTAGACCGAATTACAGAGATAAATGGAAGCATTTATGTGTCAAACAATCTCATATTTTCTGCATTGCTGAAAAGGTTAACCTACAGATTTTTTTTTAAAATGCAATGTATCACTAATAACCATAGGCAACTAAAAGGACCTATAACAACGTTGATGTCCAATGCCTTGTTGCTTTGTCAGAGAGCAAAAGGGCAACAGTGCTGTGTTACTGAGTCAGCCTGAGGCAAACATGTATCAACTGTGATCATCAGATTAATGTTTCTGCTGCTTCTCCCTGAAGCGCTACTGAATGATATATTTAAAATACGTCCTATAAAAATAATCTGATATCCCCAAAAATCACAATTTAAGGTCTAATAAGTAGACTGATGAACCTTCTATCTATCTCAATTTCAACATTCATTTGTTTTTGTATAAAACAACAACAAATATTTGGGTCTTCAGTAAAGCACTGATATATATGTATACATTAGTACATAAAATTAGATTAGAAGAATAATCTAGCAGTCCTAAACAAACAGCGGTTTTAGGGAAAGTATTATTACACTGACACTGGAACGCGACTTATATCTGTGCATTATTGTTTAGGATTTAACACAGTCTATATATACAGTGGCCTAAACACAATTCTACTGGACTTTTTAATTTACATTCCCTAGATTTGATATGGGGTAAAACAAATGACTATACCTGCACAAAAGTCTTACATTAGGTATGAAAACAAGCGGGCTAGATGTGCTAAATGTTTCTTATCTAACATCAGATTATACTCATTTTTATTAAAATTACATAGAACGTGTGCTTTGGAGTCTTTCTACAATACATCTTGTAACAATGGGGTGGTAGGGTTGCTTAAAGAGCTGTAACATACATGACCTTTTCATGTTAATAAGGATTTGAGGTAGTGCTGTGATTGTGATCTATATGTTGTTGACAAGGTAGGACTTTTTTATGGAACTATGCATTAACTGGATTCAGTGGCAGGGATACATCTATCACAAAAAAACTGAATAGCAGTCCTTTCCTAGATTGCAATTAAAAATTACATAAGAAACTGAAGCATATTGGTCCTGATTCATTAACTGAGATGAAATGAAACACTCTTATAATTTAATTTTGATTTCCATTGTAATCTATGTGAAGGTTCCTATTCAATTACTTGTGATAGATTTAACGGGCATTGAATCCAGCCTATTATCTCACTCCATAGTAGGGTATCTAAAAATAATTATAGAACATGCTCATTATATAAGCCTGTAAAGTTAGGACTACATACATTTCATTGAACTCTGGGGATATTATATAAAAGTGATTGTGGCATAAAGGTTGAAAACCGGCTTTATGCCTACGGTATATTAACCCATCTATAAACACGAGTCACTGGAAACATATTTAGACAAATTGCTGCTTGCCATAAAGTTGTAAGGACATAATGGTATTTAGTTTAGTTGCAATTTATAGTCTAAACATAATTGCTATTCTATAGAGAAATTTGAGAAAAGCATTATACACGAGATAATGATTGTCTCACCAAATAATGTTTAAAAAATGCTGTGGCCCCCGTTTGTTTGAATTAACATACATTTAAGCACTATACTAGATAGGAGGGGTGCTATTAAAAGATATAAAATGCCTTGAAGCAGCGTACAATTCATAAGTACCATCATAAATACAACATTAAGAAGAATCACAAATTCGATGAAAAATTGCAGTATGTCTTTGACCTAGTGAACAGGTTTTTCTTTTTCTCTTTTTTCTTTTATTTATGTATCATAGATATATATTAAACCTGGGTAACAGGGTATACTTACGGATTTACATACCTCCCTTTTTCCATTTTTAGGTGTGTGCTACTGCTAAACAAGTTTAGTCAACTACAGGTGTAGGGCATTTTAAAATGCTATATAGGCAAAATCATTTTACATTGACATACATACATGTATATGTACATGTGAATGAATGAAAGGATTATCCAAATGATTATTTGGATGCTTGCACAATGCATACAATTTATCAGAAGTGGGAAGTTACTGAGTTTCGTCTGGAGTCTCAGATTAAAATAATACTTCTCCGGGTCTCTGGGTTAGTGCCTTTGGGTGGAGGAAGAGTGCTTGGTCCTGCCCACTTCCCAACACTTTGAAGTCTAACTGGTGCTTGCCCTGGATGTCTCCACCCTAAGGCGTGCCCCTTATAACATCCGCACGCCCCCTTTCCTGCCTCTTTTAAGGTGCAGGAGAAGTGGAGCCCCAGGAACCTAGCCTTGGGGGGGTTCTCAGGCACCCCTAGATTGTAAGCTTTCAAGCAGGACCAACTTTATTGAAGTCTCTCAATTCTAGTTTTGCCATACCCTGTGAATGTATGTATTCTAAGAAGGGCTGCGTACATTGTTGGGGCAAAATAAATAAAGATAATAGTAACAATAATAATATAAATTACCCATTGTTAAATTATTAAGTGACAACACTAGCTTAAGTAATGTACATGTATCATGTTAGCTCTTTTAAAGGCCACAGCGTGTTTCCTGTTTTTCATTCCCTGAACATATTGTGGGGTTCTGTTTTGGTTGCATTTATTCTGGATCCATTTAACCGGAAACTATGCGCTTTGAAGTTAAAAGTTCTGCAGTGTTAGTTTCTATGAAATGAGCCAAGCAAATAAAAAAACAAATTGCACCTATACTGAAAGATAACAATCACCCGCCACCGTTAACGCAGTGCTAATACAGATCTCAGTTGCGCTCATCATTAAGGACTTAGCAGGCACATGTTATCGCATAAAATAATCCAGAGAAATGACAAAATACACACGCATTAACTATTCAATTCAAATATAGTACATTAACCAAATGCTATTACATCTTCTGTAATGCGTTTATACCGTGGAAGTGTTTTGCTAGGGTAGAGATACTGCCATGAAAACACGATAATGCCACGCAGAGATTATTATATAATGCAGATTCATTGACAATAAATTACTTTAGTTACTATCAAATGGGTTTGTAAAATGAGAAAAATGAATTTGTAAATGTGTTGTTTTCATATTATAACAGCTATATACTGTTATTTATAGGTATTAACTAAATACGTAAAATGAAAGTAGTAAATTGTTTTATTGTGAAACATTAGGGGGCAGCAAAACATTACAACGGGGTTAAGAACATTCTAATTTAACTTTGTTATTATTGTACATCAGGTTCAATACGGGCTTTGTCAAGATGGTGCTTGATGGAAATACATTAGTGCTTCATTTTACTAGACCTTTATGAACATAATGTCCGGAGTGCAGAGATGTACATGATGAAGTACGGGTACTTTGGTTGTGAAATAACTTACCTAGATGTACATGCATTTTATACTTTGTATGAGAACATCTGATTTTTAAAGTCTACCTTTCAAACTATTTAGTAGGATTCCAGAAAATGAAAGATGAACAATCCATGTGAATTGCGATTGAATGGGAAGAAAGAAATATTTGTTTGCCGTTTCTATACATAAGGGTTTCATTTGTATTTATATAATAGGTGCAGAAAAGATGCGAAATGAAAGAAAGCATGAAAATGGGGAAAGAACAATTCACCATGCTAAATTCATCGTCTTTGATATCCTTATTGATAGGGTCACATAAGCATGAATGCTATCCTGAATATAAGACAATCAGCTTCTGTATTTCTATGTTTCTATGACATTTATAGAATTACTGATATCATCACACTAGATCATCTATGACACTGCTCATCTTTTAGCAATGTATCTTTTATTTTGCTCATTAATCTCAACTGGATTCATTTACGCACACACACTCACTAATGTAACTAAATTATGTATAATATTTTTATTAGGTTTCATTTATATAACGCCAACAATTTACACAGCACCTCTTCCTATAAATACACTTAAAAATATGACAAAACTAGAATTAACCGATAAGACAAATTGATACATTTGGTACATAGGCCCCCTGCTCAGAAGTTTACATTTACACTGTTCTCAATGTACAGGACTAGAGATTTCTACTAATCCAATGTAGGTGTGTATTTATATGTGTTTTCACAGCAAAAAATAACTTTCAGTAAAACATAGTCACAGACATACAAGTAAAATATTTGTTCAAATGGTGAAGCTCCGCATGAAGCTTCCGGAAGCTGGGGCAAAAGCTTTCTCATACGGTCTGTACCCGGTAACATATATGGAACAATAAATACATTTACTGTGCACCATAGTGAGAGGAGATCATACCTATCACACTGATAAAAGCAGGACACACACTGCGAATATTATTAGATGGAAGTCCCGTGTTTTTAATGGTTGAGAGAAAGAAAAAATAACACAGGTACAGGTGTCACAAGACAAACGAAGCCGGAAAAGTGGAAATTTCAGTTGAGCAACTGTCTTTCAGTGATTAAAAATATTTCTCCTTTTTTTAAAAAAAAAATTGTTTAAAAACACATTTCAAACTGATTTCTCAATGTGAAACTAGCAATGCTAACCAAAATATAGATAAATGTCTTCTTTATATAAATGGCAGTTATCATGTGTGTTTACATTTGCTTATTGTTTACTTGGTCCTGCACTTGGTTCCTCGTTTGGCATTATACCTGATGACCCACTAGTACTGGCTCGGCTTGTATACTGGACTTGCCCTTGGTTCCTGATTTGGTCTTTAATGGTAGTTTTTGGTACCGACCCAATAGCAGCCTGTTTATTGGACCCTTCCTATCTCTACATCTGTTACCTTGTATGTGAATTTCAGTTGTTTACTTTCCATTTGCTGATAATTATTTTCTTTGGAGTGCTCTTGATGACTAGAGATTGCCTTGGCTTTCTTTCATTTATCTAGAAGGTAGCCTTGAAATGATATGACAATATCTCTAAGGTCCATATAACTATTTTTATTTTAATAGTATTATTATTATTACATTCCCTTTTTCCATTTTGTAGACATGATCAGCTTTTAATAAATAACCTTGGAGATCCCAGCCGCTCCAGATTCTCTATTTCTCAGATTAGTCCTCGACATTGTCAGTGTTAAAACCACAAGGAAGAGAATGCCCAAATCCACATTCAGACAGTGTGTATGTGATTAAATGCAAAAACACATGCTTTTATTTTCGAATTACTTGTTTTTTGTGAACCTAATATGTCCAGAAGATACTTAAGGGGTTAATGCGCTTGGTGCAAAAATTAGATTTTTACATGATTTAACCAAGCATAACCTGCAGCAAATAGGAGTCTATTAATCACAAGCTGCTAGTTTATTCTTTCAAGGGCTCTTGTATTTTTGAAAGTGAGAATTAAAAAAGAAAAAAAAAATTGGCAAAAAATATTGGCAATCTATGAACACCGTCATGGGAAGTGATTTATTTCATGTTATTTCTTTCCAAATTATCTTGGTTTCTGTAAGATAAACACAGAAAAAAAGATTCTAACCGTTTGCCAACTAATTTCCCTAAATGGTTCTACTAAAATATCTCTCTGAACACTGGTGATGATCTTAAAAGGAACATAATTACGCAGATTTGAAACGCTGGAATAACAGGATAGCAGTGAAATTTTTTTATAGGAAAATATTTTGAAGTTTTTTAATTTTGAGTTTTTATTATAATGTTGGCATTTTTAAGTGTGCATAGGCTATATAACAATGTATGGTGTAGCAGTTAACTTAAAAAAGTAATATTAAGGACAGACCTGTAAACCTCTAACCATTACCCCATCTATAGTACTACAATTAGGTTTATCTTTCCAGATGAGATATTTACAGAGAAGAGAAACCTATATTTTTGTATTTTATGATATTCCTGGGGGAAATTGTAGTGTAAATTAGACTTTAAAAAAGGGCTATGCCCTAAATTGTGTGCTAAATGTACCCATTTGCTGAAAATAAAACCCCTGAATTACTTCTAATGGCATGGCTTTATTTCTAATGCTGGTATGTTAGCTTTGAAATTGTTGGTCCACTTACTTGCACCATCAAAACACACTAAAATAGAGGTATTTTCAGCACTTAGATAATAGATATATAGACTTTTTCCTATTTTCTGGAACTGGCACATTTTTTGTTCATATACAGTAATAACACTTTTAGGTACCAAATAAAAGTGTCTTCTGATTGTTTTCTACTATCATGATTCAAAAATACCTACATTGTAGACTTCGTTGGAAAGAACAAAATCATTTTTAAAATGTAAGGTAGAAACAAAGTGAAAATATATTGTGCTGGCTATAATTCATGATATGGTCCTATCACAGAAAATTGTGTTCAGAGCTTAAATAAGCTTCCCCTTCTGTGTTTATTGCCGAGTATCTCTGTGTATTAATCTTTTTTAAATGTGACAACAGTCTAGGTACACAGGAATAAAGCTATAATCTGTTGCTGTTACACCTTCATAAGCACGTGGCATTGTGTATTAGTCATAGGTAAAAATACCTCAATGGACTAAGGTCATGGACACCTGATTATACATTTCATTGTGTTATTCAATATACTGTTTATATATTTCAAGTGGCAGATCAGCACGAGAGATTCTATACATAGGATTCTGTATTCGTGCAATCATAGGATGGTAGTAGAAGGTTGTGTGAATTTACACATTTCATCTATAGTCCTAAAGATAATATAGTATTGAAGAGCAAAATAATAATAATTGTAATACAATACAATTCAGTAAAACCATGAAAACGACTCAATGAGCATGAATGTACTATGAAATATATACATAATAAAAAAACCCACAATGTTTGGGTTTTAATGGAGATTTGTTAGCTAATTTTGTATGCTTTATACTGCAAATGCCGTCTGGTACAAAGGCATTTGCGTCCTCCCCGTTTGTACAGAGAATTATTAGATGTTTCAGAAAATGGCAGAGCCATAAGGAGCAAAGGGAAGGAGAGTGGTTGGCGATGTGGGCTATTACGCTCCTTTGTTGTGTGTGCTTTCCTAGCAAAACGATCCTTATCTGTAAGCATACGTATCGCCTTGTTTTAGCATTTAAAAAAATGAATATAATAAATTCTTATTTATATATTTTATATATATATATCAATGACATTACCATTAAAAAGATGTCCCGTTTTCTATTTATTTATTTTACTTCAGAGCTTACTTATCAGAGCTGCTGCTGAGCTTTTTGTTCTTTTACAAAACAAACAGAGGAAGACTTCATCTACCCAAGCAGGCTTCACAGGACAGCCATACCCCTTACAACTGTAATAGTTGTACCCCCCTGGTGTCAGCCTTGGCTTCCATTATTCAGTTTATGAGGATTTTAGTATCTTCTCAAAGCACTTGGAGTTGAAATCGGTATATGAAGAAGAAATACTGTAAAGTTGCAAGTAGTTCACTTAAAAAAGTAGTCTAGGTTTTGTTTCATAGACTTTCCGTAAAAAGTAAGAAAATTGGCAAAAACTAGCACAATGGACTATAAGTTATTCACTCATCTTTAGTAGTCAATAATGTAAGAAGTATTATATAACATAAAACTGTTTAACAGATCCTCCAGGATAAGGAATTCAAAATTGAAACACATTACTCATAATGTTGCTGTAGTTTTGAAATTATGATGATTCATGTAAAAGACTGATATGCCCGAGGAGCCTTATATTAAAAAATGCAGATTTATTACTTTATATCAACCTATTGTAATTTCAAACCAGGCACAGACAAATGGAATTATGGTGGAAATATAAAATGCTCACAATTTCAAAATGCTGTAAGCACATCTCCCTACTTTTAAATACTACACAGACACAAACACAGAAAGGTCATCCTCTGTAAATTGAAATTAATGGGGGCCTCTCCTCCGAATGTATTACAATAGTTGCCACGGTTTCTAATGCCGTACTGTATTATATGAGAACATAATAATACGGCATTAGGGCATGTGCACACTAAATGTGGGGTTATAAAAAGGAGACAATACTCCAATAGGCATATAAACGTTAAAAGGGCTATCATAGCATATTCTTTGTGGAAATTAAACGAGGCATTCAGCAACACCGAACACTCACCCCAGGACGTGCTGTGACCGATCCGGTCACAAACGCCACTGCGAGTGATTTTGCCACTCACAAGATTGGAAAAGTTCGCTCCAGACCCTCTTGAGAACTCTTGCTCCACTTGCATGTTGAATACAGGTACTGCATTGAACTATGCAAGTCAATGGAGCCAGCTTTCTAATCACAATGTGATTAGTAAAATATTTAAAAAATAGTAAAAAAAATATGAGGGAAAAAAATTGTAACATTTAAAATTGTTCAGAGGAACAATCCAGTTCCAGCAAAATGTAAAAAAAAGTCAAAAAAGAATAAAATACATTAAATAATAAAGTTTATTATTATGAGCAAGTGTTAAAATTAGCGCTGTATCTTCCCAAAAATCTTGACATGGAAAGAGTTAAAGTAAAAGCATTTTGAAATACTTAAAAAAATTTAAAAAAAAGAATGATTTGATGGGGTAAATTGGAGTAGCCGGGCTCAAAGATAGGGCATAGGCACAGACTGACCAAAATTGGGGGAGCGATCAAGCAACACCTCCAAACACCAGTCACTGTACTCGGAAGATGTTGCTGAACACATATTGGGGTGTTGTTTGATAGTGACATAGACCTGGAGCTATAAATTTATACTTGAAGTACAATTTGTGTGAAAAAAATACCAAAAAAAATTACTTAGGCAAACTTAGGCAAAGGCTGCTGGTAGAATCTCATGAATGGAAAGGGTTAAAATATTAGCATTTGAAATACCTTGGGGTGTTTTAAAAAATATATGGTTTGATGGGGTAAATTGAATTAGCCGGCTTCAAAGATGGCCCTATTAGGACATGGGGCAGTAGGACCATATGTAAAAGTTCCACGTCAAAATGTGCACTTCCTAAATGTGGCGTTTTATCTCCCAAACAACCCGACAAACCCATGCATGTGGGGCATCACTGTACTCGGGAGATATTGCTAAACACATATTGGGGTCTTGTATACCAGGAGCTGTAAATCCACACCTGAAGTGCAATTTTTGTGATAAAAAACGCAAAATAAATTACTATAAGAAAGTTTGACAAAGGGTGGTAGTAGAATTAGTGCATGGAAAGGGTTAAAATACCAGGATTTGCAATACCATGAGGTGTCTAGTTCTCAAACATATATGGTTTGATGGGTAAATTGCATTGGCCAGCTTCAAAGATATCCAAAATAGCACATGGGGCAGAATGACCAGATTTGGAAAAATGTTTTCAAATAGCAAATGCTACTTGCACTTATTGCCCAATAACTTATGAAAGAAAACATAAAACATTGGGTATTTTATATTAGCTTTTTGATTAGTAAAAGATTTTTCAAATAAAAGTGAGAGTTTTTAAAAAAAAATGTTCATCGTATTTTATTATTTTTTTATGGAAAATTAGATAATATGATAAAAATGGTATCCGAAGAAAGTCCTTCTTTCAGGACAGCCTGGTCCTTAAGGGGTTAAAACAGAACACATTTATGTATTGCGGAAGGGAAAAAAAATTCCAGCCAAGGACATGCATATTTATATTAAAGTTGCTTTCAGTCACATCCCCTTGAAACTCGTTAGCTGTAAAGTGCTTTGTTTTGACACCAATAAAGACTATTTTAGGTGTATGTTTATATGTATATATTGAGTCATATATAGCTCAGTCTAAAGAAAGCATATACAGTAGCTTTGTATGTTTCTATACATTTATGACATGATATCTAGTGAAAGTTAAGATATGCTGTCTAAGTAAAAGCAAGCTTTCAATAAAAGATAACTTAAAGGAACATTTAAGCAAATATATAAAATTGATGTAAATCATAGAAATACAATTTGAGGTCCATTTTGTTTTCTCCTGGTTGCTTTACTAAAATACAAAACAAGGTTCAAAAATGGTTAACAGTACAATGGGCTTAGGGGACCCAGGCATTTACACTATTATTTTGAAAAATAAAAATTAAGAAAAACAAAAACAATGGTTAGCTAAGTCTGACAATACCTAGTATTAATTGTATTAATTGTTCAATACAAATCACAAGGCTATTGCTTTCTTTTTACTTATTTTACAGCAAAACAATCGGATCTTATTTTCTTATCTCAACTGACAAAATGTGGTGAATTGCAGCAGACTCTTTTGTATTGACAGGAGGCAGTCAGGCCTGGCAACCCTTTCATTCTTCCCAGTTATCTTAAAATCAATTGCACAGCTGGGTGCACTGATTAATGACTGCAGAGTGTTCTGCAGAACTTGACCCATCTGGTCACTGAGGAAACCCACCCCATGGGTTTCTCATCGATTTACCAAGATCTTTCTACTCCACAGAGGTGACCTCCAAGCATTTACCTGACCTGATATTTTAAGAAATGGTTGTCTGTGTTGTACTCCAATAGGAATAAAAATAACCTTAAGAATGGTATATAACCGTCTTTATTTCTAATTTGGAGTTGATAGTTCAAGTGAACATACCTTACAATCAAACAAAAGATCACTAGCTTTACAGGTCACAAACAATATTATCTGAACGTGAGACATATTTTAACCAATAGCTAGCAACTCCAAAATAGAATTGTGTGGAAGATACTTTGTTTGAAGTAAAAGCATTTCACACAAATGTTGTTTTAAAATTAGAGAATGGAAAGTTGAGCCTGTTGCCTATAGATCACCAGGCCTAGTTTATATCTTCGAGTAACTGTGGAAAGTATTATTGCACTTCCTTCCATACTCTAATTACACTCATTTTTGCAATAAGGTAGATTCTGTATTGAAATAGATCATTTTTAAAAAGCAGTGCATGGAATAGGACTGGTATGCTTTTTAAATCAAATAATGTAATCTTTGAAGTTTAAATAAGTTAATAATTTTAATTAAAACGCCCTTATATGCCATTCTGCCCCCCAGAAATGCCTTATACCTCCTAAAAGTCACTCTGCCCCTAGATATGACCCGTGTTCAGACTCCCTGGTGTCTAGTGGGGCAGCCGGTGGAGGTCTGTGCGATGCAGACCTCCGCTGCCGGTGGCCAGTACTTTCACAGGGGCTTCTATGACGGAGCGCCGCCATCACATGACCTTCCAGTGCTCTACCATAGAAGCCACTGCTGCAGTGCCTCCTTTAGCGGAGGTTGTCTGTGCGCATCCTGCAAAGTCCACCGGCTGCAGGCTGCTCAAAGACAACCTCTGCTGCTGTCGCCGGAGTTTCTATGGGGGAGCACCAGAAGGTCATGTGATACCAGTGCCGGCAGCAGCAGAGGCTGCCAGAGAGGAGGATCCGGATCCCCTGCAGCGCTGCGGGGGATCTAGATCTTAGTCTTGTAACCAGACCTCTATTTGAGGTCTGATTAGAAGACAACCTTGAATATAGGACAGTATATTGCATCAATTTCAAGTTTTGAGGTTCTCACCATTCTACTTATTGAACTGTGGAGCATTGATAAGTTAATTGGGAGGAATAATCATCCAGAGAGCAGTTAGGATAATTTACCCATGGTACACACATGAGGTGGGAATTTAACAATTGATCTTGATTCTAAGATGACCCCACCAAAACTTTGGATCCTAATGAAAAATGCACTACTTTTGCTGTTGTTGCTCTCACTCATTCACTATTAGACTCTCACTCTCTTAGCCTTAGTTGGCAGTGCAGCGTGCCATGGGTCTGAACAAAAGATGACCTTGATTATAAGACAAGGTTGTTTTTTTCTGAAGATTTTTTTCTGGAAAAAACCTTAGTCTTATTATAGAGCAAATATGATATTTAATTGAGAGACCACATAACATGACTACAAACACCAAGTTACTAGCCAACACATGCTGTCAGCCAAAGAACTGTTAGTATTGGCTTCAGGAATGTCACATAAAAAAAAACAAAAAACATTAAATTGATGCAAATAGCAAAATCATGAAATTGCCATGATACATAGCAATTTAACCACATAACCTTTCAGAAACAATAATCTTAAATATATTTAAAAAAATATTTTTTTGAAACATTACATTTAACATGGGGAAAAACCTGAAGAAGCAACAATATAAAATATAGTTTAGGTATTCCTTTTTTTTCAGGATGTAACTCTATTGTCAGTTTTCAGTTTTTTTTCTGCTTACTTATATTTACGATAAAACTGTTAATAGAGCTGAACTGGCTGACAC
>VKOC01000001.1:41476849-41489242 GCA_009364415.1 Spea multiplicata
GTGATTGTCTAGATAGACTCAAAAATATCACATAACTGGCAAAAATGGCAGCCTCTGGGGCTAGAGTGAATGAGGTTTATTAGAACAAAATAATAGCACTGGATTTTCATGCTCAAGTTAAATATTTTTCCCGTGAAATTTCCGTTTAATAAAAGGAGATCAGTAAGTTTTATACGGGAATGCTAGGAATGTTTACTGTTGATAGCTCTCTATCACTAATTAAAAATGAGCATAATTAGGCAATTGAGAGGGCATCAGCAAAATGGCACAGTAAATGATAAAGAGTGGGAGTGGCATGTATGAGATTGGACCATGTGAAACTTAAACCACACCCCTTTTGGATCCCATGGGACCCCCCAAATTGGCTGGTTGGTCTGTGCTAGAGGAAACTGGACCCTGCTAATGTCCTATAGCCAGCCAGTACTGGTTGCTCAGGGAAGGACATGGCTACACATCGTTTGTTTTCAACAACTACTATACAGAAATAACACACTTCATCTCACTCATAAATAAACTGTCCATTTTTATTCTTTTAAATGGGTATTTAGATTAGCAGAAATACACGATTTTGCACATCTACCCAGAAAGGGGCAATAAAGCTTGTACAGGCATTTACAATAGTTCTAAACAGTTAAAATGTAATAATAAATGTACTACATGTGTGATTCTTTTAGCTTGTTCTCTTTAGTTTTGCATCCGCTTTATCAGTCATGCACATAAACATACTCATGGATATGTCGATGCAATGTGACCTTGTTCGGCAACAACACAGTTTCTTCTATTGCTCTCCACTCCAGCACAGACCTGCAATAGCACAGATCTTCACTGGTGTTACAGCTAACTGGGCCAGTAAAGGAAGATCAGAAAGGATCTCCGCAACTGGCCTATGATCCCGATTCCCTGCAAAAGCATGAAAGTAGGTCAGATGACGTCTGAATGGCTGATATGAAATTTTGGTCACTGACTGGCCCAGGGGGCATGTAAAACTAAGTGACCATAAGCCCTAGCCACCACCCCATCCTCACCATAGCTGGTGTGCACACACACAAACACCAGCATACTTACACACAGACTGAGACACAGAAGACACATAATCAATCACAGTAACACACAGATGCACACGGTCACTAACATTACACTTTGAACTTGTCTTTAAGGCAGCTCGCACATGGTGATATGGCCAGCTCTCTTCCGTGGCTATATTGTTATCCAACAGTTTAACGACACCGTTCATCAAACATGCTAAAAGTGAAAATGGGATCCTTCTAAGATTCTAAGAATCCTCTGATTTCATTTCCTCAATGTCTTTACAAAAATTCAGAGGTCATTAATGCGCACTTGACTGCTTTTTCTAATAAAAATGTAAAATCCCTCATTCAATTGCCGTCTCCAACTTCCAACTTGTAAGCCTATGTATTTTATGTAAACGGCTTATCTGCTAAATAGGCTTATGTTTAAACCTCTGATAACAGAGACATGTGTACTGTACTCAGGCAAGCATTACTGAACAAGTTGAAAATCTCAGCAGAAGCAAGTCATGTACAATTTGTTAAAAAGCAAAACATTTTGCTTCATGAAACGGCCCAGTAAGAATTACATTAACGGGGCAGTTGATTGCCCTTTGCAGCCCTATTAAAGAACCATGCATATTAAAGTACTATAGCATGCATTCTTCAAATGAGAAAAAAGAAGAAGCAAATCAGTGGCAGGAAAGCGATTAAAATCAATAGGAGTGTTCTCCGCGCAAGCGTTTGCCGAGTTGAGACTTTTGGGTTTGAGTAGCTGTGGGACTTTCTGATGATCCTCCAAGCCCCGGGAAAAACTCTAGCACACAGGATAGTTAAGACATGCTGTACTTAAGAAGTTCAGTACTTAAGTTCAGGATAATCGATATCCAAGCATGGTCAGGTTGCCAGAGTACAGGGTAGTCGTATAACACCGCCATCTTCTGTGTGGCGCGGCTGTACGCAAGACTGCAGCCAGTGGTGGTGGTTTCACCACTCTAGCTGATGTTTGGTATTGTACATTTAGTGATCTATGGCTTGTACGCAGCTGCTCAGCCATGGAAACCCATTCACTACATTTTATACACGTTAGCAATGGATGTGACTGAAAACCACCAACGCACCTAAACGCAACAGGAGAGGTCTCTAATATAGTGTATGTAGCTGGACGTGGTGGTCCACTTTAGCTCCTAAGGGTTAAAGCAGGCAATCAGTGGCAGCAGAGTGCTCCCATTGAAACTAACAACCAGCTCTTTGATTTTTATTTATTAAAGAGTAAGTTTCAAATTTATTTACTTCACTATTTATTATGAAGACCAATAAATGGCAATTTCCCCAGCAAAATGGGCTGTATATTGCATAGAGAAGTTAGATGAGTTAACTCTCATGTAGCCTTTATGTTTAATACCAGAGCTGTTCTGAAAGACATAGATAGCTATATGCCTGGTTGCCCCGGATTCTGTTCAATTGAATGAATCTAAAAACAAAGCTAACCGTTTGAGACATGGTAGTGTGCTTTAGTTGCAACCTAAAATGCAATGTGCATAAAATCCTGTCTGGGCAACATACATGCATTCATCGGAGTAATTGGAGATACAGCATAAAAATTCACTTTTTGTTTAGCATATTTCCAAACACAAGAAAACAAACACGTGTCTTGAATTTTCCACTCTCACATTGCATTAATATTTTAACATTTGTTATCAATGTCTTGATAACTGTAAAAAAATATAGTAGATGCTATTCACAGAAAGAAGGTACTTCTAAATATTACCGGGGTTTTCCTTAATGCCGACCACCCGATAAACTTATTTTAGGTGGGCACCTATATGGGATTAAGCACTGGTACAAGTAGTATTCAGGCTGCTTGGGTTCCGACTCCCATTCCTCTCACTCCGAGGCAGCTCAGGACTCGAGCAGCGCGTATACCGGTACTACCGGTACCTAAGCCCTTCTCTGTGGAGAGTTATATATACCGTATGTACCTGCACTTGGTTGTATTAAAAATGTTGTAATGTCAGTCCGATTAATCTGCCGCTCCTTGTTACATAAAAAAAAATCTACATGAGCTAATAAATCATTTACTTAGAAAATAAAGCGTCCTCTTTTTATTTGTTATGACTTGGCACTTTAAAATCATTGGGACGGGCTCTCAGCACCCTACAGAGTAATATAAGTGACTACCGAATCCAAGAATGAAGACCAAAAAACAGGTTTTTCCGTTTAACGGCCCTGGGCAGCTTTACGGAAAACCCCGGTAGTATCTAGTATGAGAGAAATAGTCATGTCATGTTTATTTGTTTATGTCTATATGTTCATCTATCTATATACATATATACATAAAAAATATCTGATCTCCTCAACAAGCTCATTTACACTATCTGTCACAGACTCCTTACACTGCTTTAATAGGTGCGCCTTTAAGTCACTGAGTGCTAGGATAGGATGTCATAGGCTGGCACATGGGCATTGGGTCAGGCCCAGGGTATACCCAGGGTATACACAGAAAGTGGTGTGGATCCCAGAATACAGAGGATAATCATGTCAGTAGTGGACGGAAGTCTGACAATAAAATGTCTACAATTCTCAAAATAAAGTTATCACCAATAACAAATCTTTATTATAAATAAACAGTTTTTTGTATATTTTAAGCTACTCAGCACCTCTTTACTTGTTCCAGGATGAAGGAAAATGCAGACCGCTCTTGGTTACAAACTTAGAAGGATCTGAGATTGGTGTGGATACCACTTTGGGGAAACCATTTGTATTTAGATGTGTACCACCGTCTGGAAACCGCATATACTACTTTTGTGCAACATCTAATCAAGAGATGAAAAGGTAAGCACTATCTGAACCTGGCACATTTGGATTTATACCCATGATTATAACTTTTCAGAACAATGTGACTGCTACCCAGCAAACATGTTTTAAGTACCACTTTCTGCATGAACTTGCTTGTTACATCGAAAGAAACCCCTTGTGATTGCACTACCTACCATCCCAGAACTCTAAGCAGCCACCTCATTTTCATATATACAAGGACTGGGCCTGCTGACAACTGTTTCTTGACCCAAGATATAGAAACTCTATCTCTACATAACTTACAAATTTAATCTTGAACAAATCTGAGCAGGGATCTTTGGATATCTCTCAAAGATTGTTATTCTTTAAGTGTTTTGCCCATATATTAGAGAAGTTGTTATCTGTTAAATTCTGAGATCGGGTTACTTGAATTGTGCTTGAACATGGGCTTTTAATGCTAGTTTTGTTATGAAGCTTTACTTTGTAATTGACTTTTTAATGGTCATCATTCATATGTAGTTTCATCTGTTTTTGCTCTGATTTAGATGGTTGGAGGCAATGGATAAAGCTATACATCCTCTCAATCAGGTAACATCACTTCATAGATTATATAGCATAGTATTTTTTATCTTGAAAATGAATCCCCATGCTCAAAGTTGAACTGTCAACCAAACATCTTTATCATAATTAAATATGCTGTATGACTATGAATACACTAAATGCAGCATTAACACCAATTCTAGCACAGCCTAATGGCCAAATCCTTCCTAGGAAACAACTTTATTCATATAAAATGTTGCATTATTTAAACTTTTTGTTAGGAATACTTGATCTTCATGTGGTAGGCACTCGTAGGTTTTTGCATCACCTTTAAATATTTTTGTGCCTCCTCCCCTGCCCAAAGCTCCTAGGTGTGTAGGATATATGTTTGGTGGAACATATGTCCAGTTGCCTGCATCCGCATAGAATATTCATCTCCAGTCAACGTTCGCTCACCAGGGGTTCTATTTGTGGTGTGGAACCTAGCTGATTGCTAACTAACCCCTTGTGTAGTGTAGGTATAGATAACATTGTCTTTAAATTAAATTATTAAACTAGCATATGTAAGGATGTCCTTTGTATTCAGGACACATTATTATTTTATTATGTAACTATGGGAACCAATTTACATAAAGGTGACTACTTTAATATTATTTTCCATCGTAGGCTACAAATAAGCATTTCAGTTGCAGTGCTAACTAGAACTTTATTTCTATCTTGTTCACTTTTTGCAGAACCACGTGTGGGTAGATGTCACAATGCACAATCTCAGCCTTCCTCCTCTTGCCATCAAAAACCCCGAATGCTTGGGTCTTCTTCAACAGCTAGACAGGAGCAAAGATGTATGGATTCAACATTACTGTATTCTGAAAGATGGATGTCTGTATTTTTACTCTAGCATTCGCTCAACCACCTCTGTAGGTAAGTAAATATTAAGGGTAATGAGCAGCTACCGGACCCTACGATCATAGTACTCACCTCCACTAGACACCAATAAACTCTGCTTGGGAAAACTTCCTACAAAGATTTGTGTGCTTGTCAACCATTCAAACTGTGGAATAGTAGTAGGGGTGAATGTTTTGATGACATGTCTTGATGAAATAGAGAAAACCAAACAATCCTTTATGCTTTCATATTGTTAAAAAGTTGTCAGCAACAAAATATTGTTATCCTACATTTTCACAGCTGTAACTATTAAGTTGGCCCTGCACGAGCCATAGGTCAGTCAATGAGATGGCTTTCAAGAAATCTCATTAAACTATGCATTTTACAGGACCAGCAAAGTTCTTCCTGTAATCAAAGTTTGCTGGGGGGTAGACTATAAGGTATAGCATGATTGGTAAGATGTTTCAGGCAATCAAAATGAGAATCCAGCCACCCTCAGAGGTGGGCTGGCCTGGAGCAAGGGGTAAATTGCCCCCTGAGCTGGTCCATCATTTTTCAAACATTCTTTGAGGTGCGACTTGGTGGGGGTCGCGTGACAAGATATTATATAACCCAGTGGCATTAGGAAATTCAGCTTTACTTGCAGCCTGAACCAGAAGGCGCCAGCTCTCCTGAACAACTCAATAGGTAAACAGCAATTTATGGGACACAGGTTATTTTGGAATTTGAAGTTTTTTAGGATTTTTGTGTAATTAACAGGTGGCATCTACCTGCAAGGATATACAGTATGTGAACAATCTGTTAACTCAAGACGATGTATCATTGAACTCAGACCACCTTCTGAAGAATTTAAAACCTTTTACCTGAGTGCAGGAAATGCAGCAGAAAACAAGCGGTATGTTTGCATTCATTTCCAACAACCATTGCAACCTAAAATGTGAGGTTCATTACCATACATAACACTGTCCACGCTGGAACTTTTTTTTTTACTTTCTATTGGTTATTCAAGCTGTGACTTAGTTGCCCTTGTATCTGCTTCGTATCAATTAGATACACAACTGTGTGTATTAAGTTGTTTAAAACAATATTAGATTAATTGTATTAAATCACTTAACCACAGACATATTTAAAATATGTATTCCTTATGTGGCTTCCATGTTGTTTATTACAAAGCTCTTCATCCAGTTACCCTCTGAATGCTTTTGAATGCATGAATGATGTTTCCTTCTCTAAGCAAGAATTAAATTTCACTGAAGAGCAAAAAGCTCCTGTTGGGGAGCGAGATGGCTCAGTGTGAAAAGTAAAACAATTACATTTCTTATTTTGGGCAGGCTTCAGTGTAGAAAGTCAGCTGTGGCTGCCTGGTACCACAGCGATAGTCGGTTGCCTCAAAGCAGCAGAGGTTAGCCTTAAGGGAGAATGGAGGCCGAAAAGGAGAGGCTGGGGGGAAAGGAGTGGGACCAGAGAGAGGTTGGTAAGGATAGCGGAGAGAATGATGAAGGGAATGATGAAGAGAAATAGAGAGAGAGAGAGAGAGGCTAGAGAGTGAGATTATAATTTGAATTATGCTTATATATGCTAATATACTTGCACTACAATTTGAGAAGCTTGCATACTTTAGCTAGAAGCCGAGTAATCAAAGCAGGAGGTGAAGTTCAACAAGCTAGAAAATCCAGTTACTTGGCACATTCCTAAAAAACTGCTCCATTAAATGTTCATTTTTATAGTAATGGTGTTGATCGTATGCTGTTTTTTCTTTCTTTTTTTTTAATAGCTGGGTAACAGCTTTGAAGGTCTCAATAAATAAGTGGCTACCCCTTCATCAAGCAATTCAAGATTTCATGAGCCGACCACCGGAGGAGACCAGGATGTGAAGGGCTGTGTTTTATGTTGATGGGGAATACGTTCAACCGAAAGGTCATGGAATAAGAATTGATAAGAACATGCTGTGGGTTATATTAAGTGTGTTTAACACTTTAAGGTACTAACGTATGCATTCTGGTGTACAACAAACATCAAGCATTTAACGAATTAAGATGCCCACTCTAGGTCCAATGCACGGCATATACATTTAATGAAGTGACCTTTAGCTAAATTGAGGTGAGGTTTGTTATGCTGACATATATATTAAAAGTATTTGTATATATATACATGTATCATTGATTATCAAATTATTAAGTACTAAATGTGCATTTTATTTTTAAAAAAACATAATAAACATTTATGGAAATTATCCTTTTAGTACAAACATTTTGATGCTTTGACTGAAGTGTACAAAGTTTACTGTTTCAGCCATATAACCAGTGGAGGCATACTTGGGGTAGATCATCATGTTACAATTCTGGGACACATTTTTATTTTTTGATATTTTGTGACATTTTTGACATTTATAAGAATGCTAGGAAGAACAAGAGAGCTTTAAGACTTTGGAACCTGGATAAATGTATACCATTAAGGTCTGTGTCAAACACACAAAAAGTGCATGCATGCCTTACATAACAAAAACAGAAGCAAGAGGTAAGGAGGGACCTGCTCAAAGGAGCTTAAAGTCTAAAGATAAGGCTTCAAAAATAGGATTCACTATTTTTGTTTCAAAGTATATTGGCATTGCTCAGTAAGAGAAATAGAATTCGTCTCCCAGCAGAGAATAAAATCCTTAAGATGAACGGGACATGGTGCGCCAAATCTATTTAGAAACACTGTGACAATTTAATTTAAAGTCAGCATACTGTTATAAAATCTATAATGCAATTTACAAACCTGTTAGATTGAGCTTGCTGATGAAATCGTGATTTGTTGATTCTGGGGTCCATGAGCATACTGACATACGGAGTACCCAGTAAAGCTACTCTTCAGGCACCCAGCCCAAGGTGAATACTCCACTTGTGCTAGTGTTACCAAAGTTCTTCTGTGACCTCAGAAACCCATACCAACACTGAACATCTTAATGTGAAACAAACTTACAAAATACTGCTTCTTTTTGACACTTTAGGGGAAAAAATGAAATGGGCTGCTTTAAAGCACAGAGCTAGACTAACAGAGATGACTAACAGAGATGGCATGGAGAGATGGCATGTCCAAAAGCTTGGACAGTCCCCCAAAGGTCAAGGTGTCATACTTGACACTTGTATTAGTTGTCCAGTGCAGTGGACCAGGACAGTTGTGCCTCTAAGAACAAAGCATACTAATGCAGTGGATCAGAAACACCTTAAATCCCATGCCATTGTACGTTCTGCCTCATCTCATACCCCAAGCCAGAGTCGCAGGATCGACCAGTGCCGATTTAACTTGCTCATCCAGGACTGTGTACTGGTACATTAACCCGTAAAAAATGATCAAGTGTGTGTAGAACTGATAGGTGATATTTCATATGCTGTTTCGTTGTTAATTTCTCCAGTAAGCACGTTGTGTTATATTTTTTCTTATGGTGTGAAATAAACACTGTTTACTCTAAGGACACACATCAAGCACTGAGCAGCACATAGCACACACAATACAATGTGACCTACTTTCTAAAGCTCTCGCCTGATATAATTAAAGCCCACCATTTAGAAAGCTTGCCAAACACATATTTCATGTTCAGGAGACTGGATGGTATTATTCAAGATGCTGTATTTTAATCTAGTGTCTCTGTTCTCATTTCTGTAGGGGCATCATCACCATATATAATGCTGTTAATTAAAACATCACTAGCTGCAAGGTATCACTTCAGAGAGGTGATGGTGGTAGTGTTTTGCTAGTAATCTTAATTATTTAATGTTTTTTTATGTTCTATTTAAATTGCCACAAGAAATGTAAATGCCACAGGGCAGATGGCAGAATGAAAATTAGTACTATCCTCTAGTCCATGACTTGTAACCTAATTTAAGTCCTTACTTAACTACATATTCTCTGTCCAAATATCTAAACTGAACCAGCTTAAGCTACCCAGATATTTAAAGCACTTAACTCCTTCAGGACCAGGACTTTTATAGCTATACAGGACCAGATCAATTCTTATTATCATTTTGCTATGTTTTTCTTCAAGCTTAATTTCACAGTTTCTTATTTAGTGCACTAACACAAATTATATTTTTTTCAGGACAAGTAGGTCTTTAGTTTGAAATAATATTTTACATATCAAACAATATGTATCAGGAGTTACATATTAATTAATCATATTTGTTTTTGTAATTGTGTTAAGTATTTCATCTACAGGATAAAAAGAATCCTAATTTATTTTTAGTAACATCTTCTATGTGGGGAAATACCCTACATACATAGTTTTTTTTGGATAATGAGGATGAAAACTTTTCCCTTTAATTTTATTAATGTTTAATGAGCAGCAAAGGGTTTTTGGAATGGTTTTGAACCCATTTTTGGTATTTACAGAAATTCTATGAACAAACGAATAGTACATGGAAGGGGAATTATGTACCCTCCTGAGCCAATGTGTGGTACCTAACAAAGCCACCAATAAAGTAACCTGTTAAATATATAGTTTTGGCTGCTGTCAAAGGAAAGTGGGGAACATAATCACAGCAAGGTGATTATAAAGAACAACATTAATGGGGTCACCACATTTAGTCATGGACACTCATGGTACAAAGGGTTTGTATATATAAAAATTGCAATGTAATTTTTTTCATATAGCAAAGTTGGAGACTAAGCCATGACTCCACACACACACACATCTGCCTTTGCACTCACATCATGCAGTATTGTTATTATTAAATTTATATAGCACCGTCAGGATGACAAAGTATAAGCTATTTGCAAATATTAGGCCTATAATAATGGTTCATATTTTTTGTAGAATTAGAATGAAATGGATTCCTGTAAATAAGTTGGAAACTACAACTACATATCCACTAGTATGGTTTACAATTTTTAGATAGTAAGGTCAGATAATTGGCATCATAATTAAAGATGTTGATAACATGAGATGTCATGTGTATCATAAAGAAGAAGGGACAGAGGCACAATATATGAACAATGTGCCAGGATCCCAGTCGGAATTGCTGAAGAATATTACCAGTGCTCACTTTCAGCTAACAAGCAGAGATGCTGCAGACATGAACATTAGATAAAACACTGTGGATCTCTAAATACACATACTGTTGCTTATAACAAGCACTGTTTTTGTTATACTGAAGGTTATCCAGTGGAAAGAGTGATTCTTTACACCAAGGTTCCCCAGAGGTTTCTCTCAAATAAGTTTTACCTCTCCTGAGTGAAGAATAATTCTATATGAATCAAGAAGTTGCCCTTTGTTTCAGATGCCTATATCCCTAGTGCTCCTATCCATGAGTTTTATTGCATCTAATAATATTTGATTAATGTCCTAATCATTGTTGTGAGTTACTGGCCTCCATGGATTTTCTTATGGATTGTGTGTAAAAGTGACCAGCCCAACTTCTCAAGATTTTTTTTCTTTGGAACATTTAATTTTTACTAAGACCTATCTAATGTTTTGTTATTGTTGAAGTTTATTCCTCTAGGAATTACCATCACAAAACACAGTGAATGGTACATAGTTTTAAAAGATAAATAAAGACAGTAAATCACGCTGAAAAAAATATTTTCATTATGTTTACACCAGTTTGGCTATATTTAGTTCAGAGAATGTCCATTTAATCATTTAGGTTGTGATACTGCTCTAATATACTTTACACATCTGTGTGTGGACAAAATAGATGAAACCTATGTGGAAGCAGTTAAGACCTAGTGATATGATGCTCCAGGTAAATAACTTGCCCAATGAAATACAGAATTCCCAAATGTATTTTGAACCTGAGCTATCATCTATGGAATTTTGTAAATACCTATGTCGCCATACAGTGGTTCTCCTCCGTAAACCTCTTGTATTTGTCTGGGATTTCTTCTTTTGCTCCTTTGCTGGTTCATTATTGTAGAGATAGGATATCATGACCTGGTACTCACATAGACCAGATTTCTGTAGGCAGAGGTATCTTGGTGTCCCATCAGCATAACACCAGGATTTAATTCCTAAAGGTTAATTGGACTGTGATGCCCTTGGCAAACTTTGAGGAAGCAAATGTGATGCTTTCTCCTTCCATATTGCTGGGCAACCAAATTGTTGGACTGTTGGTTAGGACTAATGGTCAGAGGGACATTAAGCCATAGCTGCACAGATGTGAAAGGAAGACAGTATTATAAAGAGGAAAGCTTTTCATGGGACAGTCCTAATTTAGTACACACCATTTGGTATATAAACATACTTCATTTCTGGTAATTTCCTGTTACTTGTTAACTGTAGAGATACACAAAACACACCACACAAAAATATACATGTATATATCTTTATAATTTAATTGCAGAAAACCGTTTCATTTAATTCAAGAAATAATAAAATATTTTAAAAAAAAAAAGTTTCCTGATGGTAATTATTTACTAATTACTAAAACAGATCATTAGATATACATTATTCACTAATACAATACTTTTGGAAAAGTGCATTTTATTTGAGATGTCACTTTAATTTCACTTTAAGTTCAAGTGTTATAAGCAGAGAAGCGAATTATGGCAGTTCAAACTAGCCTTGGGCATTCCTGAAAATAGCCATCGTGAATAAATAATAAATCAGCAAAACAAAACAATTTTAGATTCTCCACTCTCTCTACATTAAAAATTCAGGAATATATCTACCTTTGTTGAAAACAGAGGTAAACAGGTTGCAGCTGATGTTAAACTCTCATGATGCCGGTGCAGCTCTACTGTTAGCTCACTGGTACCAAAATTTGAACTGCCTGTACCGGGATGAAGAAACGCTGCAAACACAGGAAGGTAAAGTGTCCTCAAAGTCAAATTTACAGTGCTTGCTCATAAGGAGTGACAAAAAGAGTGTGTACGCAAAACTGACCAAAAATGATTTAGAGGGGTCAGGTAATAGTGATTGGGGCAGTTGTGGGTGGTTAAGCACATCTAAAAAAATTAGTAGTTCTGCCCATGGTATGTCAAAACGGATGTGGAATGCCACTGTTCCAGCTCTGTGAAATTTCTTGTCACTTAACATAAGTCAATAAATAATAATCTTTAGATGTTCATCACAAAGCTTGTTGCCTACTCCTGGATGGGGTTTTGAGGACCATTAAACTCAACAGCTTAAAGGTTCAACCTGCTTACACCCAATAAAAAGACAAGTAGCATTAAAACTTATGCA
>VKOC01000001.1:41489342-41552587 GCA_009364415.1 Spea multiplicata
GGCAGCGTGGAGTGGCATATGTTGTAGCAGCGTGGAGTGGCATATGTGGGAGGCAGCGTGGAATGGCATATGTGGGGGGGCAGCATTGCATGTCTGGGAGGCAGCGTGGCAAGCCTGGGCTCAAATGTGCATAAATTGGGGGGCTGGTTGGGAAATAAAGACAAGAAATGCATTTTATCAAAGTTTTTTTATTCTGCTGTTTGTATTTAACATCATTTGTTTATTAAATTATTTTAAATAAATGAAAAATTTACATTCATTTTTTTTATCCGATTAATCGAAAAAAAAATAATAATCGATTATTAAAATAATCGTTAGTTGCAGCCCTAGAACATACATACTCCCATTGAAATCAATTCTAAGGAAAAAAGAAATATTTATCAATAGCTGACACCCTTCCATCAAATTAGTTAAACTATATATAAGAACTTGAGCATATCTTTTAGTATTTCTGATTATAAAAGGGAATAAAATGGGCTTTCATGGTAGATCATTTCTCTCCCTTATCCACAGCATTTTGCAGTAAATGTACTTTGGTCAGGGTTGCATGGTGTACACTTAGCTTGTTCTCTGATAGATATTGTATTGGGCTGCTTTATTACTGGGCCTTTTGGGTGGATTTTCAGCCAGTCCTCTTTTGGAAAATATTACTAGTTTTTTCAATACAGGATACAATTTTCTATAAAAATTTACCAAAAGAATAAATTGTATTGGAATCATGGTTGCGACATTATTATTGTTTTATATAGCACCATCAAATTCTGTAGCGCTGTACAACGGGTACATGAGAGAACAAACATATTCCTTAAGCCAGGCTCATGAACAGCCATTGAGTTAGGTCACAGTGGGTTTGTCGCAAGGTGGTCCACTAGAAGGGTGTTGCAAGGAAATAAGCAGTTGCTTGGCGGTCTTACCTGCTTTCCACTTCTCCAATGTGACCCCCTTCTTTAAAGTATTATGGATACTGGGGTGTCAAACTACAGGCTGGGTTTATTAACATGATTTAAGCAACTCCCTACTTGAACACTGATGGCATCTCTCGGGTTCGGTGGTTTCCACCAAGAACAAACCTACATCATTTGGCAGCTCCTTTATAGTTTGTTCTGGTGACAAATTCTGCACTCATTGGCGCTGGTTCAATTTTTTTTTATTTCCAGTTATATTTTATAACTAATCTGCACTGATCACATGCCGACAATGTTACTAAGGTTAGGGACACATCTGTATTAAACAGTAAATGTCATGCACCCCATTGTGTGGTTTCCTATTGATGGGTGTAACAGGGATGGGATGTGTCCTTGGTACTGATGCCCAGAGAGGGGCATCTTCTGTGAAGCTCCTGGAGTAAGGCATGGAGCAGAGGCTGTCAGTGAAGCTGTGGGCGTTTCCTCCATTCTCGCTCCTTCTCTCTCATTCTCTCTCCTCCTCTTCCCAGTGTGTGTATGTGTGTGTGGATGCGCGTGTGTGTGGCTTGGACTCGCCCTCTGATACTTGCCTTCCCAGGGCTGTGGGTTCCAACCACTAGCGCTCCGGCAGCA
Source organism: Spea multiplicata (assembly GCA_009364415.1). Taxonomy (NCBI): domain Eukaryota; kingdom Metazoa; phylum Chordata; class Amphibia; order Anura; family Pelobatidae; genus Spea; species Spea multiplicata. The sequence continues at coordinate 41,490,881 of VKOC01000001.1, forward strand.
GGAAGAGGAGGCACCGGCTCCCAAGGTACAGTAACACAAAAATAAGCCGCACAGCCTGCAGATCGCCCGTTTGCAGCGGGCTACGGGTTGTTTTGGGTCATCATAGCGAATGCATTGATAGAGATGAATGATGTATAGCGAGGCGGGGTGGCGGCGGCTACTGCATGTGTTCAAAGGATATGTGGGATGGTGCGTTGATTCCATTGTGTTGCCAAATGCTGTTGGCTGCATGTTAATGCGCACGCGTTCCATGCCGATCGGGGGTCGATCGTTACGTTCTATTTGTATTCCGATTGATTTGTAATCACACCCGGCGGTGCCGTGCAGGGGATGTGACCCCGGCGGTTAGATCGCAGCTGGGAGCTGTAGGAAGGAGCTCTGGGAGAAGACAAGGAGGGGTGGAGAGGGCAAGCCAGATGATCTGCTCTGGCTAGTGGCTCCAAGCTTCGGGGGCTCTGTGCCAATAACACCCATTATTATGCACCTTGGGGGATCTGGGGAGGAATAGGATCCGGCTGCTTTTTATAATAGAAAGTCAGCAAGGTTTCTCTTTTCATTTCAATTCACCAGAAACAAGAATGTGTCAAGTCACCTGGGGTGGGGCAGCACGAGTTCAGCAGGAAATCACTGAGCAATGTAAATATAGGATGCTTTTTAATGCTTAAAGTTATTATTTTAATAACATTTTGATTTGTGTTGACACACAGTATGGATCAAATAATGACACATTTCTGGACTTCAAAACCAGTTATATATGTGGCTTTCCAATAGCTAATTTGCAGATCGAGCTCATGGGTTAACCCTCTGTGGTCCCTCTACAGCTCAGTTGATTGCTCACCCTTGGTGGCACTCAATGAGTTAATTTTGCAATCGACCCTCCGGCTGCCTCTGCCCCCCCCCCTCTGACATTGAGCCATTACAGCATGATGCTGCAGAAAGTTATTATACAGTGAGATTATCAGCACCACCTTCCATTCCCGGCCAGGCCCTGCTACTGTATATACACATAAATGCTTCTTGTTAGCAGTTGGGTGACATCATTTTTCAGATTAACCACCGCGGTTTGGTAAAACCTATAGGGAAAAAAAAAGAACATTTAATTTCTATATTTTTCATTCACTCAGTTGTATCTATAGTTCACTCATCATTCTTTATTTCAATAGGGAAGGGGTTAATTTATATTTTTTTTAGTACTGTATCTCATTAAAAAGGCTCTTTACTGTACCTACTTTGATATTGCAAAATACAAACCACTGCAGGAAGAGTTCCATAGATTAAAGTGAAGCTGTATTTGGCTGATACCAAATGGCATTTAAAATGAAAAAGAAACCCTAAAGCAAATAATAATAATGATAGTAACCGCACCCCAGTTTATGTGCAGGAAATGTTGGTAATCGGCATACATACCGTACTAATATGTCAAATGGCCCAAGAGGGACACCTTTTGTTTTAGGGGGTGTGGTTGGGGCTGGGGTGGGGCTTTATAAAAAGTCTTGATATGACTTTGTGACATCTAGATGATTACTTATGTAATGGAGTACAGCATTTATTGGAATGATGTATTTTATATACACAACTTTTCTGTACAGGTTATTGTAACTTTTTAGACCCATAGAACAATGGGAGTCGCTCACACCCACCAAACATTGTGAGATAATAGAAAAGTGGGAGGGACAGGGAGATTTAGGGGCAAAAGAGGGACTTTTCCTCCAAAAAGGGATGCTTGGGAGGTATGCAGTAGAGGCAGCCAGAGGGAAGAGGAAAATAGGACAGAGGAACTGAAGAAAACGTATGCTGATTTGCATGCAAGATGTATTCCAATATTTCTTTTACTCAAAACTAGGGCAGGGGTTGTCTTTTAATTAGTAGATTAGAAGACGGATGAAAGGACCTCATTAGTTAAGCAGGTCTTCATTAGCATTGCTCTAAAGATAAGGCTTGTGTAGGAAACTTGCTTAAATATCACCTGATTACCTACAATGGCACCCTCCACATGCGCAGATACAGGTTTATTTGAACAATATGATGATATCTACATGACATCACCGTATACATATTTAATGCTCAAACAAAACAACTATTTCTTTTTCTGTGACACTCTCCCTTTAACTGCGATCAATTACACTTTGATATCTAATAATCGTTTGTGTTGGTGCAACGTAATATAAATGCAGGCAGTTTGTTGGTTTCTGTGATGATTGCGTTTTAACCACTTTGCATCTGAGTTTCTTTTTCCTATATAATGTTTTATTATTATTATTATTATTTCTTTTTCGCAAGCAGTCTTTGCAAACAAATAACCAATTGCTTAACGTACAGATGTCCATTTTCTATTTCACTCAATTGTGTTTAGCTAGTTATTCTAATGATGTCATGCAAATACTATACAAATCTATAGAGATCTATGCAGGTGACTCGGATAGATTGGTGGTAGATGCAAAACTGTATTGCTCAGAAAATGTATGCACTGCAGTCGATGAGATGTGTAATAGCATTAATATTGCATTAATATAATATTGGGCTCCCATTGGCTTGAAGTAAAATCTACATCCCTCCAGAATATATATATGTGTGTATATATATATTGTTAAATACCTCTGATAATTATTTTCACGGCTTTGATTTTTCCTGTATACTTTGGTTGCCATATTGGCTAGTTAAAAGGACCCTTGTATGACAAGGTTTGAGAGATTTGTCGATAAATGGAACAGCCTCCCAGCAGCAATGGTAGAGGCTACAACATTGAGGGAATTTAAACACGAATGGAGATAGGCATAAAGCTATCTTGAATCAAAGACAAGACCAAGGACTAATAACAGTCTGAGTCTCTACATCATAAAAAAATAGGCAGACTGGATGGGCTGAATGGCTCTTAAATGCTGCTAAATAAAATATTTTTTTTTTTAACGTAACCCAGCACACTGGATAGAACGTACTAAAGAGTGTGGTGCAGAATATAGAATTCATAGACTCCCTCTCTAAATAACCGTTGTATAGATATTTAATTTACAATTACTAAATTTTTTAGTAATTATTAGTACATTTTTCATTTTATTATACAATATTTATATTATAAAATTATTACTTTTATATTCACTAGATTTGAACAGATTTATGTTTCTGTTTGGATTAAAAGGGGAAAAATAGTCCACATGTACTAAAGCTGTTCAGCTTACTGACACTGAAACATAGGGGATTATATATAAAGGTCAGATGTGGTGCAAAGTTCTAAATACGGAACAATCTCCATGGAAACAAGATTTGTCACTTTGCACCGGAATCTCTCTGTATGCATATCCCCTTAGAGTATGCAAGCGAACAAGAAGCTTTTAGCTCCCATCTAGCCGCCCATTATATAAGGGTCTGGTGATCTAGGGTATTTATTTATGGGTAAATACCTCTAGGTAATGGATGTGATCTCCCTTGCGCTACCAAACATAATGCCCTTAGTCCTTATTTTTGCCTCTCTGTATGTTTACAGATATGTGTAACGATCTTTGAACTGGTATTATGCATATAATCAAGCGGGAACAGTAACATTCCTGATTTTCATACTATAAATAATCAAAAAGAATGATTGAAGATTTTGTCAATATAGTCATCTTATGTTGTTTGCGTGTTGGCACCTATCTCGTGCCAAAAGGCGCACAACATTACTGGTTGCACCTGCAGCTGCCGTCCACTTCCATGGTCTCGTGATTCTTATCCCTGATTGGCTGCATCAAGCAGCCAATCAGTGGCAGGAAAGAACTACCATTGACATTAGTTGGATCACTTTCCACACATGCGCTCCACCGGCCTTGAGCCAGTCCTAGATCCTGCTGGAGGCGAGTATATCACGTGCAGGGAGATATTTGGCCAAATGCATTTCATGCACTCAGAATGGGTGGAGGAAGGAGCTAATGCATATGGTGGATTCTACAGAATCCCCCCCTATGCATTTGCAAGTGACACCCTCATGAAAATCCATATGATGACAAAAGCCTCCCTTTAACCAGTGTCTTAGACTACCAAAATGACTACCAAAGTGGGCACAACCATGTTCTTGTGGCAGCATGTACATAATTTTAGGGCCTCTGATAGGATGGTTGTGACTATATGAACGAGCCAAGGAGTTTTGTATTACATAGAATAACCAGAAAATGAGAAATGCCAAGGATTGCTCTAAATATCGATGATGTTCTCATTGCACAAAAGGTAGTTGCTTGGATTGATTTCTTGGCTTGTTAAAAAGCTACTTGTGTCTCTTATTGCTCCATGATGAGAAACATACACTAAACTGCAGCATAGTTTCACTTCCAGAATCAATAATATGTAGCTATATGTGAATAAATATTTCTTAAAGGAACACCCCCTTTAATGTTCTTAACGTAACATTCACATTGCAATCCATTTTGCATGGGGTTCTGTGCATTTATCCAATGCTAATTAGTGTGTTCCATTTTAAATGCAGTTGGGAAAGTAGACTTCTATTTCATATTCTTCCTCGACTACCTGTCCACTGTGCCAGTCAGTATCGCCTAATTCACAATATCCATGCAGTAGGAAGCATGCAAAATAAAATCCAATGTGAATTAATTTGTCCTTTTAACAGAACATACTGCGTGTTATGATCCTGGCACCAAAATTCTTCCAATATGATAGTACCAGTCATATTTAGTAGCTTTTATGTATCTGCTGGAAATAAACCACATTAATACATTGATGCATTGAGGATGGTGTTTCTTCTGGGCTTCTTACAGATTTACTCAGTTACGTTTATAATTCAATGCTGCATTTGAAACATTTCGAATGATGCTGAATTCCTTAGACAAGAATACTCAAACATTGTTCCAAAACACCCAACATTTTGGGACAGCTGTTTGGGGTGTGACAAGAGGCAGAGAGAAGGGCCGGGCGGCCACCGGAAGGCATTGCGGCATAGCCATCCACCCACCTTAAAGGAAGAGCCACCTCCTGGTGCTTGGCTTTAGAACTTTGTGAGGTGGCCACATGGGAGCAGCAATGGAGGTTTGTGTTGCAACAGTATGGATTTCCATAGATTTTACAGCTCATGGGTCCAGTCAGGGGAGATCAGAGGGTCTCCCATGATCCTCGCTGCCCGCTAAAGATTGATAATGGGGCAGCTAACATGTCCCAGAGGGACAGTGCCCCGAAATTGTCCCACTAAAACTGAGACTGGGCAGTATGCTATTCAGTCCATGGTCTTGTCTTATATTCTGACAAAAATCATCTGATCTTCAGAGGAATGGAAGGGACACTCCAGCCTTAGCTTCACCTTCAACAGATTTTTTTCTTTTTGCACGAAAATGAAATAGCTGTTTGCGCTTCAGTAGATACATTGGTGGATCTGGATGAAGCATTAGCCACAATCTCTTATATGCCACTCGTATTGGTTGTTACGATCAGGATTGTCCCTTTTAACAATCTAGTAATTTTGGTGGGAACGTAAGAACGTGTCGTACAATGAAAAGTCGCAGCTTAATGAAATTAAACTTGGCAGAAATGGACTGTCTATTATCCGTATAAAAGGTTTGGAGATGCGTTCTTCTGTTTGCACTGAGTATATTGCAACCATAGAAACGGTGCCCACGGTTTCCACCTCCACATCATTTTTTAGCACAAATACACTGTGAATCAGAGTTGTTTATGGCGTGACATGTCTGCCCATTCTGTAGTGGATGCTTGAGTCTTTATACCAGAAAATGAACATTTGTTGACCAAGCCATGCAGCTGGGGGGGGGACATGATAAATACATAGATGAGATTCTGAGGAATCCCTCCGTACATTTGCACAAGTAAATCAAAACTTAATGGTGGCGCTCTGCTATCGCATGCATTAAAGTGCATAAGATGGCTGGAGTGTCCCTTTTGGCGGAAGATTCTTGAATAATCTCTCAAATCTAATTTAAACATAGGCAAGCTGAAACCTTCTTCCAGGAGATGTTGGCCAACGCCTTCATGATATTAATGTTATCTTGTAGTCATTGTTTCCACAATGATCATTTTTTTAACCCTGACACCCAGAACATATTAAATGCTGGCCTTTGGCAGTTCCCTGATTTTACTTACTATAAATCACCCCAGTTCCTACGTTGTAGTATACAACCTTTTTTGAACTGGATAGAGATATTAGTGCACTTGGTAGATGCAATAATCCCATAGCGAATGCATGTGTTAAAGGTCCTATAATATGTGCTGAAATTTACTTTGTAATGAAATGCAGAATTTGAAACACCCTTCGTACTATGGAATATCTAAGCTTTTCCCGGAACTTTACTTTTTAATTATTAAAATATTTTCCTCATTCATGTTTGTTGCCGGGGACGACTGGTGTGTGACACAAAAGTAGTCACCGACAGCGATGGATAGTTTCCATAGCAACTGAAAAAGCTGCTTAAATGTTCTCGTGATTTTCTCCTTAATCCTTAAGTGGAAAGAATAAAATGACAAATCTACTATTAATGCTAGAGTCCAATCAATGTTTGGAACCGTACCTTTAAGGCTTCCGATTACTGTGCTATGCATTCCTTAATCTGTGATTGTTCTACATCTTCCAGATAATTAAAGGGACGGTATAGGTTCCTGACAGCCTCACCGAACAAGAGTGCGTATTAAAAATATTTTCAGGGAGAAGCTGCATCTACAGAGCTGCAGGAAAGGGGCAAATGTATAAGAGATTCTGTACCCTGATTCTCGCACCATGAATTTCTAAAGGGGATAACATGATAATTTAAAGGACCCCTCTGCTAGCATATGCGTTTAAGTACATATAATGGTTGCATTGTCCCTTTAATTGTGAGTGACACTAATATTTCCTTCATGTCAAATTATGGTTACCTTTTTGTCTCCAGATTTAACATCAACCTCTCCTGGTGCTGCAGTAAAGAAAGGTTGATAATGTATATCGTTATATGAATCAGCCTCACTAATCGTTAACAAAACCCAGTTTGTGGGTTCAGAGTGCGTGAATGGGCTGGTACGCAGTACAGCATTTTATATAATGTTGGGGGGGGGGTTGTAGATCCCCCAAAATGTAAAATGATAAATTAAAAAGTATTCCATAATATATTGTGCTTTTCTTTTTTGGGATTAAAGCACTAGTACTACAAGGCTACTTATACCGTCTTCTTCACTAAAAGCAGGGCTGGGTGAATCCAGGACTGAAAATTTGTCCACAACTTTACCACTGGAATAAGTCAATTATTAACATAACCACCCACATCAAAGGTAAATATAGCACTCACAATCACTTTATAACAAATACAAAGAAATCTAATTTAACGTAGAACACACCGTACAAACATTGTTACATACAGCTGACCGAAGAGACAATTTGGGCCCCTGCGGTTTGTCTACCTCTTTTTACAAACAATGGCTTCCTGTGTATAAAATGTTTCTTTTCCAGAATACAACAGTCACTACAATCAGTGAAACATGAGTCCTTGCAACACCTAAACAAAATTTGCATGGCAGGAAAAGACACTGCGGCACAGCTGTCAATTACCACACCCACTGTCACCAAAGCCCCACCCACTCTGTCCAACCCAAATATAATTTGCATAATCCAACTCCACCTAGTTGTTAAAGTGTAGATTATACTACCAACAATACCTTGAATAGGGTGTTGGCGTATGGTGTTAGATTGAGAGTATGTGTATTTGCGTGTATTGTATATGAGCCCAGGTGGTGTACAGAGCAACATGCAGAGACCAGAGCAATGAAAAAGCTATGTAGGGTGCAGAGCAATAACTTCCTATGCATGGCCAGCTGAGCCAGGTACACAGCGTGTGATACCCAGGCACAATAAATGTGTGTTTGGGTGAACTGTGCACAGTATGCATCAGTGTACAGTGTTAGAATGTGTGTGTGAGGGCAGTGTGCACGGTGCTACAAAGAGTGTATGTGTGTTGTTGTAATATGGTAGACTCTGGGGTGTTAGAATGAGTGTGTGAGGGGCTGTCAGTGTACAGTTTTGGGAGTGTGTCAGTGTTAGACTGTGTTGGATGTAAGGGTATTGTGTTACAGTAACTGTCCATTTGTGTGGTGTATTAGACTGTGTTGGATGTCACTGTACGCGTTAGAGTGAGTGTACCGGAACAAGCTCCCAAATCCCGAGTCTCTCTCTGGTAAAATGTCTGTAGATGGAACTTACATACACACAAGGTGACAGATCTTCAGATATTGAGGCACAAATACGGCAAAAAGATGTATAGGTGGGAGTGATATTTATGCACTCACAAAATTCCCAGGATAAACAAGCTCATCAAAAGATCTTTCTTTTATTCCAAGCTTCTAAAACACATAATTTAAAAAATCCAATGCCACAGTATCACTGTATAAATTATAAATAATACGAAGAGACTAAAATAATTTGGAATGGAAAAAAAGATCTTTTTTCGATGAGCTTGTTTATCCTGGGAATTTTTGCGGGTGCATAAATATCACTCCCATCTATACATCTTTTTGCCGTTTCAGTATTGCACTATTCTTTGTTTGTTTGTTTGTTTTTCCCCACATGTATTTGCGCCCGGACATCTGAAGATTTCTTTTATGCTAAGAGTGCTTGGGAGGGTGCTGCACATACTACATTGGAAGAATATCAGTTTTATTTATCACCTGTGGTGTGGTGCTATTGTTTTTGGTTTATACACGCCAGGTGGACTGGTTAGGGGACGTGATCTCATCTCTCCAGCTGGCACCTAGTTTCCTGTACCTTTTTTTTTTTTCTCCGTTGCAGCTGCCAAGATGATTTTTTTTTGCCAGCCCTGTTAAGATAAATAAGTTACGTGTTTATTGAACCTTCAGCACATTTAAGTCAAATGGATTACAGGCAGCATACTGTTCTTTTGTTGTTAGCCCTTGCTGTCACAGTGACCTTCTCTAGTTTTATCGTTGATTTGTCTTTGGTTTGTTTACACTTTCCAAATTAGCCTTTTGGCATTAGTCATTTAAAAGGCATCTTTTACCGAATACAGCATAACCTGAACAGCCCAAAAGTCCAGTTCTACTTCCTATACATTAACGTGTACCAAACTAGGCTTTTAACGCTAGTCTTACCAGACCATTACCATGTTGAGTTTAAGATGGCACTTTTTCAGGTTTGTAGTGAAAAACTTAAGTCAAACTCTGGTCTGTTATTTTTCCATAGCTTTATGATTCTGATGCTATTTTTTTGTTCCTTGTCCTAGGAAAAGGAGGAAAATCTACAATGGAAGTTGATATTAATGGAGATAGCAGGACTAGCATTTCATCAATATCAGTACCTAGTACAGTAGAACGGAATTCTCCAGCAAAAGCAGAAGGAGAGAAACCTCGTTGTTCTAGCACTCCATGTTCCCCAATTCGTAGAACTGTATCAGGATATCAGATCCTTCATATGGATTCCAATTACTTGGTTGGTTTTACTACGGGTGAGGAGCTTTTAAAGTTGGCTCATAAATGTGCATCAGCAGAAGAGAGTTCAGGAGAAACTTTGCCAACTTTACGATCTAAGCAACATGATTCTGGACTTTCACGATCATCTCGGATATACAAAACTAGAGGTCGACATTACCAGCCATACGAAATCCCTGCAGTCAATGGAAGGAGAAGGAGACGAATGCCAAGTTCAGGGGATAAGTGCAATAAAGTAATTCCATATGAGTCCTACAAGCCTGTTCATGGTCCACTGCCAGTTTGCCTTCTTAAGGGGAAGAAAGTTCACTCAAAGTCCCTGGACTACCTCAACTTGGATAAAATGAACATCAAGGAATCAGCAGACACTGAAGTCTTGCAATACCAACTTCAGCATCTTAACCTAAGAGGGGATAGAGTGTTTGCCAGAAATAATACCTGAAGAGGTTTAGAGCAGGTCCTTTGTCATGGTTTTCATGAGGAAAAATCGTACAAAATAAACTTTCATGCTATATAGGAGTATAAAATGCACTGCAATCATTAAATTGAAATAAAGCACCTTGGTGAAGGCTGAACTGAAAGATAAGTTGGGTTCTGGTGCACGACATTTTCAAGCCATTTCTACTTGAACGGACTGTAGTATGCATAGTAAAAACTATAGGTTTACAGAAATCCTTCTGGGTTTATACAGAAATGTTCTGTAATTCAGTTGTTTTCAATGTGTAGGAAGAATCTGATTTTTATCTAGAAGTGTCAACACAGTTTGTCACTGATTTTAAACTAGGCTATATTGTGGTTGGTGAAGTGAAACATAGTTTTAAATGACGGCTAGAAATAAACTTAAATGTTTTGTGATTTAGGCCATATTTTGGTATTGGAGACATTCACAGAGGTTTGTTTTTGATGTTTGATTATATAGAATTTTAAGCTTAATAGTTTAAGTAGCTGGAAAAACAATTGGTAAACGACATGTCTTTGGTAAACATGCCACACATTTCCTGAAACAAATCAATTTACAATTTTTTTTTTAAAAAAAAAATACCCAATCATTGTTTGAAATCAATACTGTAGCAAACAAAAATGATTGGAATGACATTAGAAAGAGGGGTTTAGTTTAGGGCTGTTGGGTAAATAATTTGTAGATTTGGCAAAAACAAATTTCTTCAGATCTGAAAATGATTCCAAACTAAATGATATAATATCTCCATAACCTTTAAACCGTTTGGAATGAAAAAATGCAAAGTAGAACTAGAGGTTGAAGATACATTTACCAGTTCACAGTCCCAATATTAGAGCTACACTTGTTTTCCTTTGTCTATGTGAAACCAGAATCTTTAAGTTTTAACTTGAACTGCAATGATTGCTTAATATTGGTTCTGTTAGTGACTTTAAAGATATGTTTTATGCCTAGTTATTAGTTTGACGTTCAAGGGCTCTGTCATTCTAGATTCATAAAGTTTGAAATGTTGCTGCTTTGACGTTGGATACCATATTATACATTGTGCCAGAGAAAAGACTGACAAGTGTATAGAGCTCCATAAAACAAATAAATGTTTGACTTATATTGGCCTATTTCTGAGTTATACAGATTCAGGCACCTCATGGAGCTCCTCTCAGGATGGTCCAGCCAAGAATACAAGTTCTTGTGTTTCACTTGAAGAATATGCTGGGTTTAGCATGCGCAATGAGGACTTATTGTCCTGTGCCTGATGTTGCACAACCCAAAAGTAAGATTGCAGATATCTAGTCTTTTGCGTTATGGGACTCAGGCCAGGGACATTTTGTTGTTCTGGTATGACATAGACCTTTTAATTGGCATAATATATATATATAAGATATAGTTTACTTGCCGGATTATTTGAAATGTTACCCCAGACTTTAGTAACCACTTCTACTTAATTTATTAACTCAAATACCAGAGAATTAATTGATCCAATGTCCCCATCGCTGTATACATTAGAAATAGATTCGAAAAGTAGGCATGCATAGTGTTTCCTAGTCCTTGTTTATAAATTCAGCAGGTGTCAGGTTGGGGAGAGGGACACAGAAAGTGGATCTGATCTTAATTGACTTGGTTTCATAGTAAACTGAAAGGCATAATGCCCTTTGTGGTACAAGTAACAAAAAGCACTGGAACTCCAGCCAACTACACTAATGTTACTATTGAAATCCCTATCACTTTCCACAAACCTTCTTCATTTGAAATGGCCTCCAGACATAAATCGGACCTTCTTTTCCTCTTGGTTGTATATATCAGCAATGGCAACATTCTCTGGTCTTCTATGCCTGTACTTCATGCCTAAAATACATCCTTCTCCCATTGATCTGTATATGCACGATGACTTATGTCACTTTATACCAATTCAATTAGTCGTAGCCATATTAAATATGGCGGACCACACCTTTTGCCATGCAGCCTTTTAACAAAAACACAAGCATAGGCCATTGAAATGGAACGTTTAATGAATTGCATACAGTTAGCTCTCTTTAAAGTTATTTGGAAACATCAAGTACATTTATTATTATAAAGGTACTTAATAAAATACACACCTTCTAACTGTCCCAGGCTCGACAAGAGTGTACTGATGTGGACCATGGTGTGTTGTTCCAAGTTGCCAGAAGGGGCAACTGAATAATGTTAACACAAACATGTAGTTTCTCTAAACATGCACATGTGGCCATTTGAAACCCTTAGCACAAATGCCAAATCTTTTAAGACATCTTGAAAACATATCCAGTCACAAATATTTTTTCTGTATTTATGTAATTCAATATATTCAGATATTTACAGATATTCACACACATAAATAGGAGACAGGAAAAGATTATGTATTATCTGTAAATAAGCATATTCAGTGCCGGCCCTACAATGGAGCCGAGTGGGGCAATTGCCCCAGGTGGCTCTTTTGAAGGGGCGGCACTTTGCCGCCCCAAGCACTTTTTTTTTTTTTAAGCGGAGGAGAGAGAGGGGCGAGAGTGGTTTTTGCTTACCTGCTCAGCGCCCCTCTCTCTCCTCTGCGTCGAGTCTCTCTGTTCGGTCTCAGTGCCGGCTTCTAATGCTGAGTGCCAATGAGTGATGTCAATTTCCGGCGCCCAGCATTACAAGCCGGCACCGTGGCAGAGCAGGGAGACTCGCCGCAGGACTGTTTAAAGGTAAGTACAAAGGGGGGGTAAGGGCAGATAATGCCGTCGGCGAAGGTTAAAATGCCGCCCCCCCGGTCTTGGGCCGGCCCTGAGCATATTCTGAGATATATATATACACACACCACTAGTTAAGTATTGAATTTACTTACATTAGGTATCCTTTATGGATATTTATTTAGAACATTGGCCATACATACAAAATATCCAAGGTGCCTTCAGCTATCTGTTTGTGTCTCTGGTTATGAAATAAAAATAGGATGGCAATAACATTTTGGTGGTTCAATTCTAGTTTAAAAAAAAAACCCAGAATATTTTAGGCTATATCCAAAATTTGCTACATTTTGCTAAATGTTGTCCCTAAAAATGTAATCATGTTTAACTACTTATTGGCTTTTGATAAGGATTTACCTTAACAGGTAGCTAGTTTGGGATCTCTAGGCCCAAAGCATCAAATTATTTGGGAGATTCTACTCAACACCTTGTACTTTAACAAAACCCTTTTTATCTAAACCTTCCTTCAAAATTGCCTATGTCTCCATTTGCTATGTACACTTAGCACTTCAGGGTCTATTTACAAAAGGGAGAGTTGAGTTCCAGCTCCTTGACCTCACTGTACATTATGAAAGCCCAACCCAAGCGAACTTCTGATGCAGGAAGAGCTTGGCTGGCCCTGTATAATGCATACTGCAAGTGAGATTTCTCAAAGGTCTCCTCACTTATTAGTATCATTTATTATACAGGGCCAGCTCAACCTTTATTCTTGGAGAAATTTGTCAGCATTGGTATTTCTAATGGAAAGCGAAGTGAGAGACAGCCCTCCTGACAACTCTCCCTTTAATAATTAATCCTCTCTGACATTTTAATATCACCCAGAACTGCTGTATATTCATTAGGACTAGGGAAATAGAGAGAGAACCTAGATATTTTATTGTGTGCACTCATTTGATGGAAATTATACTCCTCGGATGCCTCGTAGAACAGTTTTGAAGCTGCTTTGTGCAGAAGAATAACCCGCAGCAATTTTTTTTGACTCTTGAGAACACGATAAATCATATTAACCAGTGATAGGAAATTTAATAGCTTAAGTACGCATTTAAACTCAAAACTAGGCTTAAAACATAGAGACAAAGGTTTAGGCATACAATGTGGTTAAGATGCAGAGTTTCAACACAGTTATTCCACTATGGAAACCAATGGAATGGTTATATTCCATTGACTATATGGTCTACTGGCTTCTTATAGTGATTAGACCCAGAATCGTTTTTTATATAGAGTAGTGCCTAGACAACGTAATATACTTGTAAATCAGAAACATTTTGCACTAATTATGGGTCAAGAAAGCAAATGCTTTATTGATTGTGCTACTAGTGATCAACTTACTGGGTGACGAAAATCGATAGCTTAGGATCAGACGATTTGGGTGTATGTAGCTCAGCAACATTTGGGCAAGTATTCCGAATTTCATGTACATATTTGATAATTGGCTTCCAAAAGGCTGGTTTGATCTGTGCTTTGATCTAAGTAAGTAATTTATGTAGAATAGAACTAGAACCAGGCATAAAAAAACATATAGGAAGTGTATCTGTTTTGCTTCAGGAAAGATTTGCCGCATTTATTGCACACTTGTCTTTACAACAACCATTGAATAAGCTAATTGATTTTAAAATGCTGCTGTCTTTTGACAGAGCCATATTTTAATGCATTTTTCTCATTTTAAGGGTTTAAAGGGTTGTTTGGGTTTTTCTCTTGATGTTTGCACTGAAGTTCCATTTTCCATGGGGACTGTCTCAAATCACATTAAGTACTTACTTTAACAAGAATATTCAAGTATGTTGACATTCATGAAAAAGTTTGGATTACATACCTGCATAATTTTAAACTGATGTTAAAATCACTGTGCATAAGTTTTAATGCTACTTGTCTTTTTATTGGGTGTAAGCAGGTTGAACCTTTAAGCTGTTGAGTTTAATGGTCCTCAAAACCCCATCCAGGAGTAGGCAACAAGCTTTGTGATGAACATCTAAAGATTATTATTTATTGACTTATGTTAAGTGACAAGAAATTTCACAGAGCTGGAACAGTGGCATTCCACATCCGTTTTGACATACCATGGGCAGAACTACTAATTTTTTTAGATGTGCTTAACCACCCACAACTGCCCCAATCACTATTACCTGACCCCTCTAAATCATTTTTGGTCAGTTTTGCGTACACACTCTTTTTGTCACTCCTTATGAGCAAGCACTGTAAATTTGACTTTGAGGACACTTTACCTTCCTGTGTTTGCAGCGTTTCTTCATCCCGGTACAGGCAGTTCAAATTTTGGTACCAGTGAGCTAACAGTAGAGCTGCACCGGCATCATGAGAGTTTAACATCAGCTGCAACCTGTTTACCTCTGTTTTCAACAAAGGTAGATATATTCCTGAATTTTTAATGTAGAGAGAGTGGAGAATCTAAAATTGTTTTGTTTTGCTGATTTATTATTTATTCACGATGGCTATTTTCAGGAATGCCCAAGGCTAGTTTGAACTGCCATAATTCGCTTCTCTGCTTATAACACTTGAACTTAAAGTGAAATTAAAGTGACATCTCAAATAAAATGCACTTTTCCAAAAGTATTGTATTAGTGAATAATGTATATCTAATGATCTGTTTTAGTAATTAGTAAATAATTACCATCAGGAAACTTTTTTTTTTTAAAATATTTTATTATTTCTTGAATTAAATGAAACGGTTTTCTGCAATTAAATTATAAAGATATATACATGTATATTTTTGTGTGGTGTGTTTTGTGTATCTCTACAGTTAACAAGTAACAGGAAATTACCAGAAATGAAGTATGTTTATATACCAAATGGTGTGTACTAAATTAGGACTGTCCCATGAAAAGCTTTCCTCTTTATAATACTGTCTTCCTTTCACATCTGTGCAGCTATGGCTTAATGTCCCTCTGACCATTAGTCCTAACCAACAGTCCAACAATTTGGTTGCCCAGCAATATGGAAGGAGAAAGCATCACATTTGCTTCCTCAAAGTTTGCCAAGGGCATCACAGTCCAATTAACCTTTAGGAATTAAATCCTGGTGTTATGCTGATGGGACACCAAGATACCTCTGCCTACAGAAATCTGGTCTATGTGAGTACCAGGTCATGATATCCTATCTCTACAATAATGAACCAGCAAAGGAGCAAAAGAAGAAATCCCAGACAAATACAAGAGGTTTACGGAGGAGAACCACTGTATGGCGACATAGGTATTTACAAAATTCCATAGATGATAGCTCAGGTTCAAAATACATTTGGGAATTCTGTATTTCATTGGGCAAGTTATTTACCTGGAGCATCATATCACTAGGTCTTAACTGCTTCCACATAGGTTTCATCTATTTTGTCCACACACAGATGTGTAAAGTATATTAGAGCAGTATCACAACCTAAATGATTAAATGGACATTCTCTGAACTAAATATAGCCAAACTGGTGTAAACATAATGAAAATATTTTTTTCAGCGTGATTTACTGTCTTTATTTATCTTTTAAAACTATGTACCATTCACTGTGTTTTGTGATGGTAATTCCTAGAGGAATAAACTTCAACAATAACAAAACATTAGATAGGTCTTAGTAAAAATTAAATGTTCCAAAGAAAAAAAATCTTGAGAAGTTGGGCTGGTCACTTTTACACACAATCCATAAGAAAATCCATGGAGGCCAGTAACTCACAACAATGATTAGGACATTAATCAAATATTATTAGATGCAATAAAACTCATGGATAGGAGCACTAGGGATATAGGCATCTGAAACAAAGGGCAACTTCTTGATTCATATAGAATTATTCTTCACTCAGGAGAGGTAAAACTTATTTGAGAGAAACCTCTGGGGAACCTTGGTGTAAAGAATCACTCTTTCCACTGGATAACCTTCAGTATAACAAAAACAGTGCTTGTTATAAGCAACAGTATGTGTATTTAGAGATCCACAGTGTTTTATCTAATGTTCATGTCTGCAGCATCTCTGCTTGTTAGCTGAAAGTGAGCACTGGTAATATTCTTCAGCAATTCCGACTGGGATCCTGGCACATTGTTCATATATTGTGCCTCTGTCCCTTCTTCTTTATGATACACATGACATCTCATGTTATCAACATCTTTAATTATGATGCCAATTATCTGACCTTACTATCTAAAAATTGTAAACCATACTAGTGGATATGTAGTTGTAGTTTCCAACTTATTTACAGGAATCCATTTCATTCTAATTCTACAAAAAATATGAACCATTATTATAGGCCTAATATTTGCAAATAGCTTATACTTTGTCATCCTGACGGTGCTATATAAATTTAATAATAACAATACTGCATGATGTGAGTGCAAAGGCAGATGTGTGTGTGTGTGGAGTCATGGCTTAGTCTCCAACTTTGCTATATGAAAAAAATTACATTGCAATTTTTATATATACAAACCCTTTGTACCATGAGTGTCCATGACTAAATGTGGTGACCCCATTAATGTTGTTCTTTATAATCACCTTGCTGTGATTATGTTCCCCACTTTCCTTTGACAGCAGCCAAAACTATATATTTAACAGGTTACTTTATTGGTGGCTTTGTTAGGTACCACACATTGGCTCAGGAGGGTACATAATTCCCCTTCCATGTACTATTCGTTTGTTCATAGAATTTCTGTAAATACCAAAAATGGGTTCAAAACCATTCCAAAAACCCTTTGCTGCTCATTAAACATTAATAAAATTAAAGGGAAAAGTTTTCATCCTCATTATCCAAAAAAAACTATGTATGTAGGGTATTTCCCCACATAGAAGATGTTACTAAAAATAAATTAGGATTCTTTTTATCCTGTAGATGAAATACTTAACACAATTACAAAAACAAATATGATTAATTAATATGTAACTCCTGATACATATTGTTTGATATGTAAAATATTATTTCAAACTAAAGACCTACTTGTCCTGAAAAAAATATAATTTGTGTTAGTGCACTAAATAAGAAACTGTGAAATTAAGCTTGAAGAAAAACATAGCAAAATGATAATAAGAATTGATCTGGTCCTGTATAGCTATAAAAGTCCTGGTCCTGAAGGAGTTAAGTGCTTTAAATATCTGGGTAGCTTAAGCTGGTTCAGTTTAGATATTTGGACAGAGAATATGTAGTTAAGTAAGGACTTAAATTAGGTTACAAGTCATGGACTAGAGGATAGTACTAATTTTCATTCTGCCATCTGCCCTGTGGCATTTACATTTCTTGTGGCAATTTAAATAGAACATAAAAAAACATTAAATAATTAAGATTACTAGCAAAACACTACCACCATCACCTCTCTGAAGTGATACCTTGCAGCTAGTGATGTTTTAATTAACAGCATTATATATGGTGATGATGCCCCTACAGAAATGAGAACAGAGACACTAGATTAAAATACAGCATCTTGAATAATACCATCCAGTCTCCTGAACATGAAATATGTGTTTGGCAAGCTTTCTAAATGGTGGGCTTTAATTATATCAGGCGAGAGCTTTAGAAAGTAGGTCACATTGTATTGTGTGTGCTATGTGCTGCTCAGTGCTTGATGTGTGTCCTTAGAGTAAACAGTGTTTATTTCACACCATAAGAAAAAATATAACACAACGTGCTTACTGGAGAAATTAACAACGAAACAGCATATGAAATATCACCTATCAGTTCTACACACACTTGATCATTTTTTACGGGTTAATGTACCAGTACACAGTCCTGGATGAGCAAGTTAAATCGGCACTGGTCGATCCTGCGACTCTGGCTTGGGGTATGAGATGAGGCAGAACGTACAATGGCATGGGATTTAAGGTGTTTCTGATCCACTGCATTAGTATGCTTTGTTCTTAGAGGCACAACTGTCCTGGTCCACTGCACTGGACAACTAATACAAGTGTCAAGTATGACACCTTGACCTTTGGGGGACTGTCCAAGCTTTTGGACATGCCATCTCTCCATGCCATCTCTGTTAGTCATCTCTGTTAGTCTAGCTCTGTGCTTTAAAGCAGCCCATTTCATTTTTTCCCCTAAAGTGTCAAAAAGAAGCAGTATTTTGTAAGTTTGTTTCACATTAAGATGTTCAGTGTTGGTATGGGTTTCTGAGGTCACAGAAGAACTTTGGTAACACTAGCACAAGTGGAGTATTCACCTTGGGCTGGGTGCCTGAAGAGTAGCTTTACTGGGTACTCCGTATGTCAGTATGCTCATGGACCCCAGAATCAACAAATCACGATTTCATCAGCAAGCTCAATCTAACAGGTTTGTAAATTGCATTATAGATTTTATAACAGTATGCTGACTTTAAATTAAATTGTCACAGTGTTTCTAAATAGATTTGGCGCACCATGTCCCGTTCATCTTAAGGATTTTATTCTCTGCTGGGAGACGAATTCTATTTCTCTTACTGAGCAATGCCAATATACTTTGAAACAAAAATAGTGAATCCTATTTTTGAAGCCTTATCTTTAGACTTTAAGCTCCTTTGAGCAGGTCCCTCCTTACCTCTTGCTTCTGTTTTTGTTATGTAAGGCATGCATGCACTTTTTGTGTGTTTGACACAGACCTTAATGGTATACATTTATCCAGGTTCCAAAGTCTTAAAGCTCTCTTGTTCTTCCTAGCATTCTTATAAATGTCAAAAATGTCACAAAATATCAAAAAATAAAAATGTGTCCCAGAATTGTAACATGATGATCTACCCCAAGTATGCCTCCACTGGTTATATGGCTGAAACAGTAAACTTTGTACACTTCAGTCAAAGCATCAAAATGTTTGTACTAAAAGGATAATTTCCATAAATGTTTATTATGTTTTTTTAAAAATAAAATGCACATTTAGTACTTAATAATTTGATAATCAATGATACATGTATATATATACAAATACTTTTAATATATATGTCAGCATAACAAACCTCACCTCAATTTAGCTAAAGGTCACTTCATTAAATGTATATGCCGTGCATTGGACCTAGAGTGGGCATCTTAATTCGTTAAATGCTTGATGTTTGTTGTACACCAGAATGCATACGTTAGTACCTTAAAGTGTTAAACACACTTAATATAACCCACAGCATGTTCTTATCAATTCTTATTCCATGACCTTTCGGTTGAACGTATTCCCCATCAACATAAAACACAGCCCTTCACATCCTGGTCTCCTCCGGTGGTCGGCTCATGAAATCTTGAATTGCTTGATGAAGGGGTAGCCACTTATTTATTGAGACCTTCAAAGCTGTTACCCAGCTATTAAAAAAAAAGAAAGAAAAAACAGCATACGATCAACACCATTACTATAAAAATGAACATTTAATGGAGCAGTTTTTTAGGAATGTGCCAAGTAACTGGATTTTCTAGCTTGTTGAACTTCACCTCCTGCTTTGATTACTCGGCTTCTAGCTAAAGTATGCAAGCTTCTCAAATTGTAGTGCAAGTATATTAGCATATATAAGCATAATTCAAATTATAATCTCACTCTCTAGCCTCTCTCTCTCTCTCTCTATTTCTCTTCATCATTCCCTTCATCATTCTCTCCGCTATCCTTACCAACCTCTCTCTGGTCCCACTCCTTTCCCCCCAGCCTCTCCTTTTCGGCCTCCATTCTCCCTTAAGGCTAACCTCTGCTGCTTTGAGGCAACCGACTATCGCTGTGGTACCAGGCAGCCACAGCTGACTTTCTACACTGAAGCCTGCCCAAAATAAGAAATGTAATTGTTTTACTTTTCACACTGAGCCATCTCGCTCCCCAACAGGAGCTTTTTGCTCTTCAGTGAAATTTAATTCTTGCTTAGAGAAGGAAACATCATTCATGCATTCAAAAGCATTCAGAGGGTAACTGGATGAAGAGCTTTGTAATAAACAACATGGAAGCCACATAAGGAATACATATTTTAAATATGTCTGTGGTTAAGTGATTTAATACAATTAATCTAATATTGTTTTAAACAACTTAATACACACAGTTGTGTATCTAATTGATACGAAGCAGATACAAGGGCAACTAAGTCACAGCTTGAATAACCAATAGAAAGTAAAAAAAAAAGTTCCAGCGTGGACAGTGTTATGTATGGTAATGAACCTCACATTTTAGGTTGCAATGGTTGTTGGAAATGAATGCAAACATACCGCTTGTTTTCTGCTGCATTTCCTGCACTCAGGTAAAAGGTTTTAAATTCTTCAGAAGGTGGTCTGAGTTCAATGATACATCGTCTTGAGTTAACAGATTGTTCACATACTGTATATCCTTGCAGGTAGATGCCACCTGTTAATTACACAAAAATCCTAAAAAACTTCAAATTCCAAAATAACCTGTGTCCCATAAATTGCTGTTTACCTATTGAGTTGTTCAGGAGAGCTGGCGCCTTCTGGTTCAGGCTGCAAGTAAAGCTGAATTTCCTAATGCCACTGGGTTATATAATATCTTGTCACGCGACCCCCACCAAGTCGCACCTCAAAGAATGTTTGAAAAATGATGGACCAGCTCAGGGGGCAATTTACCCCTTGCTCCAGGCCAGCCCACCTCTGAGGGTGGCTGGATTCTCATTTTGATTGCCTGAAACATCTTACCAATCATGCTATACCTTATAGTCTACCCCCCAGCAAACTTTGATTACAGGAAGAACTTTGCTGGTCCTGTAAAATGCATAGTTTAATGAGATTTCTTGAAAGCCATCTCATTGACTGACCTATGGCTCGTGCAGGGCCAACTTAATAGTTACAGCTGTGAAAATGTAGGATAACAATATTTTGTTGCTGACAACTTTTTAACAATATGAAAGCATAAAGGATTGTTTGGTTTTCTCTATTTCATCAAGACATGTCATCAAAACATTCACCCCTACTACTATTCCACAGTTTGAATGGTTGACAAGCACACAAATCTTTGTAGGAAGTTTTCCCAAGCAGAGTTTATTGGTGTCTAGTGGAGGTGAGTACTATGATCGTAGGGTCCGGTAGCTGCTCATTACCCTTAATATTTACTTACCTACAGAGGTGGTTGAGCGAATGCTAGAGTAAAAATACAGACATCCATCTTTCAGAATACAGTAATGTTGAATCCATACATCTTTGCTCCTGTCTAGCTGTTGAAGAAGACCCAAGCATTCGGGGTTTTTGATGGCAAGAGGAGGAAGGCTGAGATTGTGCATTGTGACATCTACCCACACGTGGTTCTGCAAAAAGTGAACAAGATAGAAATAAAGTTCTAGTTAGCACTGCAACTGAAATGCTTATTTGTAGCCTACGATGGAAAATAATATTAAAGTAGTCACCTTTATGTAAATTGGTTCCCATAGTTACATAATAAAATAATAATGTGTCCTGAATACAAAGGACATCCTTACATATGCTAGTTTAATAATTTAATTTAAAGACAATGTTATCTATACCTACACTACACAAGGGGTTAGTTAGCAATCAGCTAGGTTCCACACCACAAATAGAACCCCTGGTGAGCGAACGTTGACTGGAGATGAATATTCTATGCGGATGCAGGCAACTGGACATATGTTCCACCAAACATATATCCTACACACCTAGGAGCTTTGGGCAGGGGAGGAGGCACAAAAATATTTAAAGGTGATGCAAAAACCTACGAGTGCCTACCACATGAAGATCAAGTATTCCTAACAAAAAGTTTAAATAATGCAACATTTTATATGAATAAAGTTGTTTCCTAGGAAGGATTTGGCCATTAGGCTGTGCTAGAATTGGTGTTAATGCTGCATTTAGTGTATTCATAGTCATACAGCATATTTAATTATGATAAAGATGTTTGGTTGACAGTTCAACTTTGAGCATGGGGATTCATTTTCAAGATAAAAAATACTATGCTATATAATCTATGAAGTGATGTTACCTGATTGAGAGGATGTATAGCTTTATCCATTGCCTCCAACCATCTAAATCAGAGCAAAAACAGATGAAACTACATATGAATGATGACCATTAAAAAGTCAATTACAAAGTAAAGCTTCATAACAAAACTAGCATTAAATGTCCATGTTCAAGCAGAATTCCAGTAACCCGATCTCAGAATTTAACAGATAACAACTTCTCTAATATATGGGCAAAACACTTAAAGAATAACAATCTTTGAGAGATATCCAAAGATCCCTGCTCAGATTTGTTCAAGATTAAATTTGTAAGTTATGTAGAGATAGAGTTTCTATATCTTGGGTCAAGAAACAGTTGTCAGCAGGCCCAGTCCTTGTATATATGAAAATGAGGTGGCTGCTTAGAGTTCTGGGATGGTAGGTAGTGCAATCACGAGGGGTTTCTTTCGATGTAACAAGCAAGTTCATGCAGAAAGTGGTACTTAAAACATGTTTGCTGGGTAGCAGTCACATTGTTCTGAAAAGTTATAATCATGGGTATAAATCCAAATGTGCCAGGTTCAGATAGTGCTTACCTTTTCATCTCTTGATTAGATGTTGCACAAAAGTAGTATATGCGGTTTCCAGACGGTGGTACACATCTAAATACAAATGGTTTCCCCAAAGTGGTATCCACACCAATCTCAGATCCTTCTAAGTTTGTAACCAAGAGCGGTCTGCATTTTCCTTCATCCTGGAACAAGTAAAGAGGTGCTGAGTAGCTTAAAATATACAAAAAACTGTTTATTTATAATAAAGATTTGTTATTGGTGATAACTTTATTTTGAGAATTGTAGACATTTTATTGTCAGACTTCCGTCCACTACTGACATGATTATCCTCTGTATTCTGGGATCCACACCACTTTCTGTGTATACCCTGGGTATACCCTGGGCCTGACCCAATGCCCATGTGCCAGCCTATGACATCCTATCCTAGCACTCAGTGACTTAAAGGCGCACCTATTAAAGCAGTGTAAGGAGTCTGTGACAGATCAGCACAGCTGCCATAGTGTAAATGAGCTTGTTGAGGAGATCAGATATTTTTTATGTATATAGATAGATGAACATATAGCCATAAACAAATAAACATGACATGACTATTTCTCTCATACTAGATACTACCGGGGTTTTCCGTAAAGCTGCCCAGGGCCGTTAAACGGAAAAACCTGTTTTTTGGTCTTCATTCTTGGACCAAATAACAGCCCAGAGCTAGTCAATTCGGTAGTCACTTATATTACTCTGTAGGGTGCTGAGAGCCCTTCCCAATGATTTTAAAGTGCCAAGTCATAACAAATAAAAAGAGGACGCTTTATTTTCTAAGTAAATGATTTATTAGCTCATGTAGATTTTTTTTTAATGTAACAAGGAGCGGCAGATTAATCGGACTGACATTACAACATTTTTAATACAACCAAGTGCAGGTACATACGGTATATATAACTCTCCACAGAGAAGGGCTTAGGTACCGGTAGTACCGGTATACGCGCTGCTCGAGTCCTGAGCTGCCTCGGAGTGAGAGGAATGGGAGTCGGAACCCAAGCAGCCTGAATACTACTTGTACCAGTGCTTAATCCCATATAGGTGCCCACCTAAAATAAGTTTATCGGGTGGTCGGCATTAAGGAAAACCCCGGTAATATTCAGAAGTACCTTCTTTCTGTGAATAGCATCTACTATATTTTTTACAGTTATCAAGACATTGATAACAAATGTTAAAATATTAATGCAATGTGAGAGTGAAAAATTCAAGACACGTTTGTTTTCTTGTGTTTGGAAATATGCTAAACAAAAAGTGAATTTTTATGCTGTATCTCCAATTACTCCGATGAATTGCATCTATGTTGCCCAGACAGGATTTTATGCACATTGCATTTTAGGTTGCAACTAAAGCACACTACCATGTCTCAAACGGTTAGCTTTGTTTTTAGATTCATTCAATTGAACAGAATCAGGGGCAACCAGGCATATAGCTATCTATGTCTTTCAGAACAGCTCTGGTATTAAACATAAAGGCTACATGAGAGTTAACTCATCTAACTTCTCTATGCAATATACAGCCCATTTTGCTGGGGAAATTGCCATTTATTGGTCTTCATAATAAATAGTGAAGTAAATAAATTTGAAACTTACTCTTTAACGAATAAAATTCAAAGAGCTGGTTGTTAGTTTCAATGGGAGCACTCTGCTGCCACTGATTGCCTGCTTTAACCCTTAGGAGCTAAAGTGGACCACCACGTCCAGCTACATACACTATATTAGAGACCTCTCCTGTTGAGTTTAGGTGAGTTGGTGGTTTTCAGTCACATCCATTGCTAACGTGTATAAAATGTAGTAGACCACGCATACTCTTAAAGTATTAAGGGTTCTGAAGGGTGTAGCGTGTAAAAATCGCCTGTCCTCTGTAGCATCTCTCACTACAGAGTTCCAAAGTGCCACTGGAAGCAACATCAGCACAAGCACTGTGTGTCAGGAGCTTCATAACATGTGTTTCCATGGCTGAGCAGCTGCATACAAGCCAAAGATCAGCTAGAGTGGTGAAACCACCACCACTGGCTGCAGTCTTGCGTACAGCCGCGCCACACAGAAGATGGCGGTGTTATACGACTACCCTGTAATCTGGCAACCTGACCATGCTTGGATATCGATTATCCTGAACTCTTCTTGAGTACAGCATGTCTTAACTATCCTGTGTGCTAGAGTTTTTCCCGGGGCTTGGAGGATCATCAGAAAGTCCCACACCTACTCAAACCCAAAAGTCTCAACTCGGCAAACGCTGCAAATGGGGGCGTATCTTCAGACCCCAGTGCACTTGCGCGGAAAACACTCCCATTGATTTTAATCGCTTTCCTGCCACTGATTTGCTTCTTCTTTTTTCTCATTTGAAGAATGCATGCTATAGTACTTTAATATGCATGGTTCTTTAATAGGGCTGCAAAGGGCAATCAACTGCCCCGTTAATGTAATTCTTACTGGGCCGTTTCATGAAGCAAAATGTTTTGCTTTTTAACAAATTGTACATGACCTAACTTGCTTCTGCTGAGATTATCAACTTGTTCAGTAATGCTTGCCTGAGTACAGTACACATGTCTCTGTTATCAGAGGTTTTAAACATAAGCCTATTTAGCAGATAAGCCGTTTACATAAAATACATAGGCTTACAAGTTGGAAGTTGGAGACGGCAATTGAATGAGGGATTTTACATTTTTATTAGAAAAAGCAGTCAAGTGCGCATTAAAGACCTCTGAATTTTTGTGAAGACATTGAGGAAATGAAATCAGAGGACTCTTAGAATCTTAGAAGGATCCCATTTTCACTTTTAGCATGGTTGATGAAGGGTGTCGTTAAACTGTTGGATAACAATATAGCCATGGAAGAGAGCTGGCCATATCACCATGTGCGAGCTGCTTTAAAGACAAGTTCAAAGTGTAATGTTAGTGACTGTGTGCATCTGTGTGTTACTGTGATTGATTATGTGTCTTCTGTGTCTCAGTCTGTGTGTAAGTATGCTGGTGTTTGTGTGTGTGCGCACACCAGCTATGGTGAGGATGGGGTGGTGGCTAGGGCTTATGGTCACTTAGTTTTAAATGCCCCCTGGGCCAGTCAGTGACCAAAATGTCATATCAGCCATTCAGACTTCATCTGACCTATTTTCATGCTTTTGCAGGGAATCGGGATCATAGGCCAGTTGCGGAGATCCTTTCTGATCTTCCTTTACTGGCCCAGTTAGCTGTAACACCAGTGAAGATCTGTGCTATTGCAGGTCTGTGCTGGAGTGGAGAGCAATAGAAGAAACTGTGTTGTTGCCGAACAAGGTCACATTGCGACAACATATCCATGAGTATGTTTATGTGCATGACTGATAAAGCGGATGCAAAACTAAAGAGAACAAGCTAAAAGAATCACACATGTAGTACATTTATTATTACATTTTAACTGTTTAGAACTATTGTAAATGCCTGTACAAGCTTTATTGCCCCTTTCTGGGTAGATGTGCAAAATCGTGTATTTCTGCTAATCTAAATACCCATTTAAAAGAATAAAAATGGACAGTTTATTTATGAGTGAGATGAAGTGTGTTATTTCTGTATAGTAGTTGTTGAAAACAAACGATGTGTAGCCATGTCCTTCCCTGAGCAACCAGTACTGGCTGGCTATAGGACATTATCAGGGTCCAGTTTCCTCTAGCACAGACCAACCAGCCAATTTGGGGGGTCCCATGGGATCCAAAAGAGGTGCGGTTTAAGTTTTACATGGTCCAATCTCATACATGCCACTCCCACTCTTTATCATTTACTGTGCCACTTTGCTGATGCCCTCTCAATTGCCTAATTATGCTCATTTTTAATTAGTGATAGAGAGCCTTCAATAGTAAACATTCCTAGCATTCGCGTATAAAACTTACTGATCTCCTTTTATTAAACAGAAATTTCACGGGAAAAATATTTAACTTGAGCATGAAAATCCAGTGCTAGAGGCTGCCATTTTTGCCAGTTATGTGATATTTTTGAGTCTATCTAGACAATCACCACACTGAGCTGATGTTGCCGCTTCCTATATCGACTTTCACTAGTCAGAGTCTCCGGCTTGGTGATCAACACTTAAGTGCTCAGTTGTTTACCATTGGCAATGATTATGGTGATAAGACCTCTTTTTAAACTATGCACAAGAATCACTTTTTATACAACCCCCCCTTACATTTCTATTAAATGAAAGGACACCAAACTTTTTAGATAATAGAAATTTAAGCATTAATGTGACTCGAAATTTTTACGTCATTGCACTAAAATCTATTTTACAAATGGTTCTTTTTGCTAGGTCTTACTGTTTTTTTTGACAATCTGTACCTGTTATGCTATCAAGATAAGGAAAATCATTAAAGCCTTAACTAATGAGAAAAAAGATAATTATCTGAAAGTCTCGCTGATGGCTAGGTTTGATCGTACAGTTTAAGTTCCGTTTAACAAATCATTTGCTGGTGAGAATCGCCATCATGTGGATACAATTTGAAGAGCAGCCTTTTCATTTGAGAACTCTAAATGCAAAATGTTTGTTGTAGTAATCGTTCTTTGGGTGTTTTTATTAAATCATTATGTAATGAAATGTATGCACTAATGCTGCTGAAAACTGGACCTATAGGGCTTGATTCAGTGACCTAAATAAACCTTAATTGGCCTCAACGGTGTAACAAAAAACACAATTATCAATGCAGCAGTCTAAGAACAAACATGCATTCTACATGAACAGAAATGCTACATACTAATACTGGTCAACACCATACAAGAAAGAATTAAAGACGCTGCACATATGCAGTGAAGCAAAAATAAAACTTACCAAGGGTATTTAACAATTTTAATTCTGGCACCTGTAATGTACTATAAGATATCAAGCCCAGAACATGTCTGTAACAGGACACATTCCACTAGGTTGATCTGGAACCCGAGAGCAAGGAGCAGCAAACAAATGCAAAAAGTCCAATAAGGGAAGAGACAACGCCGGAGTCAGACAGTCCGGAGTTGGAGCAGGCAGCACAATACCAAATGTCCAGAGAGCAAGTCAATAAACCAAGAATCCCAAGAATCTTGTTGGGATTGCCCCTGTTGCTGGGGGAATTAAGGTGTGGCGCCTCCATTCATTACTGAAGATCCTGGGGCTGTAGTAGTGTCTCCCCAGCCTCCAGTTATTGAATGCTTTAGGGGGCATGAACACACTACGCCCCCCATGGACCTGAGTGCCCTTGCTGTCTCATGCTCTGTTAATAGGGCGGATTGTGGCACATGTGCACGACGGCAAAGGGGCGGGTGGCTCCACCCCTGGTTGCCCTGCTGGCACGAGAAAGCGGACAGATTGTGGCCCTGGTGAGGCAGTGGGATGCCTGGGGCCAACCTGTAGGAGTGGAGGTAAGGCCCGGTCCTGGGCGCCGCAACAGATGCGGCCCCGGGTGCAGTGACACACACTTCTACTACTGCACTACTTACACATTACTAAGCATGCACAAACTACATAATGACTGTAAAATGCAACACACCTTACCTACACTGATCAGCCATAACATAATGACCATGGGCACCCCGGCTACGCAGCCCGATACGCAACCAACTGTGATGCACTATGTGT
This sequence comes from Spea multiplicata, assembly GCA_009364415.1. Lineage (NCBI taxonomy): Eukaryota > Metazoa > Chordata > Amphibia > Anura > Pelobatidae > Spea > Spea multiplicata. The sequence goes on from VKOC01000001.1 coordinate 41,519,448, forward strand.
TCTGACACGTTTCGATCAGAACCGGCATTGACTTTTTCGGCAATTTGAGCTACAGTAGCCCGTCTGTTAGATTTGACATCTTTTGCATTTTGTTAACAGTGTTTACACATTGCAATTAAAAAAAATCATCTTCCATTATTATTATTATTATTACATTACCAAATATGAGAACAACAACAGTATCACTCATTATCTTATCATTACCATTTTGTGCATTTTGTTTTGTAATTAGTCTTATTTGGTATTGGCAAATACTTCTACCCACCTTTTTTTGCTTATAGTAATGAAGGCTACCATCATGTTTGAGCACAAACCACCTCTTCCTCCAACCTTTCAATAATCCAGAATGGGTGCGCTTATGAAGATAACCACGACATGTTGGTCTGGGAGTATTGGGGAAGCGACTGATGTCTGATCCGACCACCAGAGTTAACAAATCTGGACCTGAAGTGTAATTATTTACATAATATAAGTTATAAATGCAGAATGCAAAGTATTACGCAATATACATTAACGTTTATGATAAATTTCCATGAGAACAATCTGAATGGGCTTGTAATTTGAAATAATTTGATTCGTATTGTTTCACTCTGAGGAAGAGTGATATTTGGGCAGTCGCAGACACTGGGAAGTATTATATTTCTATAGCACTTCTGTACACGTGTGGAGATCTGTGTGCTTTCTGACGTAATTACAAGTAGTCCACTTCTCTCTCTATAGGAAGGGCTTGAGAGACGCCTAACTTGCGATGATCAACTTTACTTTACCTTCTATTTTGGAAAAAAAATCCTTCAGACTGGACAGGAACGCTCATAATTCTATACTAGTAAAACATCTACTTAAATCAGTTCATATCTTAAGTCTAGTGGTGGCTCCATTAGTTGTTGGGCAAATTCTCTTAATTTTACAGCATCTCATTTATGCCACTGTTTCTAAAACTAAAAAGGTCATTTAGCATATAAAACCCAGTCAAAGTAGAAATAGATTCAGTGTTACGTAGCAAACAAAATCTGAAAAACATCTTGATTTATATTATTCTCATCTGTAAAAAAAGAACTATTTAAATTTTATGGTATAACATTCAAATCATATTTGGTTGATTAATTCTAGATAACGTAGGAGGCAAATGTCACTTGTTTACAAAAAAGAGGATTTTAAAACATCATTGAAGAACTCATTACACACTCAATTATTAAAAATGCACTATTTTTCGGATGTCGTATTGGAGCCTATATTCTGTATTGCTGAATGCCAGGGTTGGCAGACTGACCATTCAAATGTGGGTGCCTATAAGAGAAACTAAAATGTTACACGGCTTACAGACTAGAAACTACCAAACAAAATTGAATCATATCAGCATTTATAGCTTGGTGGAAAGATAGAAGACAGTTAAATCATTTAAAGGGTTAAATAATCCCCTGTCCTGGGTTAGGCCTATTGTAGTGGCCCACATAAATACATACATACATACATACACTGTGTGTGTTTGTTTCTAATTATGAAAGTAAATTCATATACATATTTAAAAAACCCCTTTGAAAATGTAAGTTTGAACTCAGATGTTGTGTGTCATTTGCAAACCAACTTTTCAGAGAAACAATTAATTATAGTTGAAATCTCAGTTTGTGACAGTTCCCCTTTAAGTGACACTTAAGAAATAGATATTGAATTTGCCTATGTTTTAAAAACAAATACATGATTAGCAAAGTTTAATTTAGCAAAGAGTGCAACTAAAATATGACAAGGGCTTAAAAAGATTACTACTCAATTCTATTCAAAGGTAATCTAATAAATACATGTGCTGAATAGTTTAAGTTTCACACTTATATCACTGAAAAAATAAAACAGAACCATATACAACTATGATATTCAAATTAATTCTTCCGATTAAAGCATTTCACTTGTAAAGCTTCCTAAAGTTAATCAGTAAAGAAAATATATATATGATTTTTTGAGGAAAAAAAACAATCACAGTTTAAATATGTATACAATGTATATACTGATATCTGAGAAATCATTGTTTTATAAATTAACTTCTGCATCATAAGGGTTCTTATGTCTTTCCCATGACTTTTAATTGTATTATTTCTTTAATTGTTTTACATTACAGGTTCTCTTCATTTGGGTTCCAGTTGTTTTAATCTGATTTCCTTATCCTGTTTTCTTCTTAAAGACATGTATTATTTTATTTTACTAACATGAACATCCCTTACTCAACATGTCTTTTTGTGGACCTGCTCTTGGTATTATAAAAATTATTTGGTTTCTTCAAATATTCATGTATATCTGGATTTAATCTGTGAAATTTTGGGGCTAAACTGGCTCTCAGTCCTAACACAAATAATAACAATTTGAATATAAAAGCCTTAGGACCCTTCTTTTTAATGAAGAATATACAGTTGGTATCACTAATAGAATGCGTTAGCTATTATCCTAAACACTTGTTGTATATGACCCTATATGAAAGGGTTGGATAACCTGCTTTTTATGTAAATGTAATTAAGGTTTGGTATTTTGGAGTCCTTTTAGTAAGGCTTCACAGGCCATCAATCAAGCTAATTACCTAGTCCCCCAATAATACATAGTTGCAGATTTCTGATCAAGAAGGCTTTGGGGGGAGATGTACACTGAACCCGTCCTCACTAATTTACCATTCCTAACTAAATAATAGCTAACACTGATTGTTTGGGGTAAAGGTTGAGGAAAACTGAAGTCAATGTCTGGATTGCAGGTGGTCTTCTGACCCTTCCTGTAGTGAGTAAACTTTCGGAGAGCCCTTTCAGAGAGCCCAGTAGGATCAAGCATTTCCCTGTTCTCTTCAGAAGTTGTGTATTGCTTTTACCAGATACATAAATGGGTAACATATGTGAGACCTGATATGGGTTATAGGGGATGGGGAGGGCAAGGAAATGAGAAAGGGAAAGCTGAAGGACAAGAAGAAACACAACAAATGGAAAATAAATGGAAGAGATTGTATGTATTATGTTGACTTTTTTATTTTTACAATAAAATTCATTATAATGTTTTCACCTAGCCCTCTAATTAAGAGAATCACCTTAGTTCATGCAGAACATGTAGTTTATGAATAGTATGGATATTTTATCATTGGTATGATTGATAGTGGCATGGAGGTGGGGGACAGAAATTACTGTCCAAAGGTTTTAACCCCGAGTCGCCCTCCTCCAGATGTCAACAGAGAGCACTTATATGAATAACTTAACTACTTCAGTATAACAATGTGTAAAGCATTAGAGCAATGTTCTCACTGGTCTACAAACAATAGCCTCTGTACTATCCCTCCTCACCATGCCCCTATATAATATCTATATATATATAGATATATATATAATGCTATTGCTATCACACGGTTCACAAGTTATATTACTTAACAGTACCACAAAATGGTAAACGTTTCGTACAGTTTTTGTGACATGTCGTCCCTATGAAATAACAATTCCAGAACAGTTATTGTAAAACATTTGTCACTTTACTATTAAGGGCAATGGCAAAAACACAATGTTGTATTTTTGCTGTATGCAACTAAAATAAATCAAATTTAGTGCATACGCATATTGAATGCACTATTTTATACACTACAGTCATTTCATACACTAATGTATCAGAAAGGGAAGTAGGGACTAATCTAACCTTACTAATTGCTAAACCTTGGAGGAGAGGAGTTTGGAACTCAAGGGTACGAATCAAGGAAATCTCCATCCTTACCATGATTTATGTCGAAAGTAAACAATTGATGTATGTTTCCTATTTTTGGCCCATACAGGGGCGAAACGCGTTTTGTAAGCAGAGCCAGTACTGTTCTGTAGCTGCAACTTTTCTCTGATTAAAAAAAACGAATGTATTATTAACATTGCTGTTTTTAGAATACCTAACACTAGCAACCTAATGGTATTATTATTTAAAGGACTAATTGTGGGCAAAAAAGTTGTATACCAAGATCTGTGTTTCGAGCACTATAAAGCTCCAAGTCGCACTCCCCTTTCAAACACTTAATATTCTCTACTCTTAACTTTACACCCCCACTTTCATACATTGTAAGCTTATGACCACAGGATAGAGCCCGCATGTATGTTTTATCTTGTGATTTTTTTTTGTCGTAAAATGCTAAAATGGAGACTAAGAGCACCAAGCAAGACACTCTCAATCATACATTGTAGACTAACATATACAACTCCTATCGTGCTTTGCACCCATCTCTATCTGGTTCCCAGAGTAAGAACATGTTTACATTAATCAGCTAGTTTGGATGGTATGACTATAAAATTCTATAATACTAGGTGTGCATTTGGCTTAGGATGTCCCCATCCATAATGTACACAGTTCTGATTTAACATTATTAACTCAAATTGATGTATTGTAATAATAATGTCTGTATGTTTTTTGGTTCTAGTTAATTGGCATACAGAATATATCATTTCATCACTTGCATGGATGGTGAGTGGAGTAATTGGGCTTCCATAAAAAGGAACCAGTCTATATTTTAAAAGACTGTTAAATAACTATTGACTACTGTAACAGAAACTAAAACTATTTTTCAGTTTCAGAATTTTTAGGAAAATAGCTATATCTCCTGACACTATGCAATGCCACGCCAAGACTCGCTCATTTTGTCTTTTATCTTGGTAAAAAGTTTGAGTCAGCAAACCTGTGTGCAAGCATAAAGCAGCTAGTAATGCCTAAAGTACAAGCTGCTTTCTCAAAATTGTGGGGGCACTGATTGATAAAGTATCAATTATATATTTATTATACACAACAACACTTTTGCATTATTTGTGAAGTATGTTCTACCAAGTGTTCTGGTGGAATGGGCAGGGGTAAGAAGTGGATATTAGATTAGTTTACTATCATCTAAGATGTGTTCTGCCTTCCCACAGCAAAGCATGAGTATATACTGGAAATTAAACCAATTACAATAAAACAAGGTCCATCTATATAAGAAATAGGTAACACATATCAAATATTGTGTTTTTTTCAGTATTTAAGGCTCGACTCAAGAAGCCACCAGGTATGCCGAAAACCTATTTCATATGTCAATTGGAAACATCATGAAAGCAAGTCAAACAAAATACCTAGCAATAAGAATAGTTGTAGTCATTTTTATTGTATATAAATAAATTTGGGATTAAAAGTTTAGAAGGGTATGTGTTTTTAATGCTTGCCACTATTGCTTGTGTTGCTACCATCTCTGACATTGGACGTGGGTGTCGGATTAGAACACTTCTATAATAAATGTGCTTTTTTCCCCTGACATTTTTAATATTTTGGAGTAGAAATCCTCTCGTATATTTGAAAACAATTTGCTGTTTTGAGCATCATCTTACAGACATTCTATAGGTGGAGTATTAAGGGTTGATATCAAAACACAATCCGTTATAATAAAAATAAAATTATATTTATTTATACATTTCATGTGCATTTTTATTTCAATTATAATCTGAGAGACGCGAGTTATTTTATTTTTTAATTTTTTTTTTAGCCTACTTAGGTTTTGGGTGGTCCTATACTTAACTCCTATAGTGCAGCCACTGTTCGTGAGCGTACTATTTGCTTTCCTGTACCTCCTAAATGCTTAAGATTCAGTTCTCGATTCAAGACTTGTTTCTAGACTTCATCTTAATGAAGCACTTGCTCCAGAAAACCTATTAAATTTAGATTGTCACCCGAACTGCTGAAAACAAATACACATTTAACACCTTTCTTACTTATTTTAACCTTTGAATAAAATAGCACAGAAAATTGAATTTAATTAAACATAGATCTGCGTCAATAGCATCATTGTGCCTACAACACAAGACAAGATTAACCAATCCATAACTGCTCAGTAGATGTATCTAATTTGCTTGTACGTTAATACTTTAAAAAGAAATGGTAAAAAAAACATGTGATATATAAGTATTTGCCACTTGCTTCATTGTTAATGAAGTGTAAGTCAATTATTTTAGCCAAGAGAAGTGTCCCTTTCTTTGGAAAAGTACTTCTTCATGGACTTCTACATCATCATGGACCAATGGAATCTCCTCAAATGCAGTTATGTCAGGTTTTTGTAGTTATATAAAAAAACGATAGAATCAGAAAGCAACATTTAACTATGTTTATTAAGAACAAGGTTTTTTGAACACAAAAAAGAGAAATCATAAAAATAAATTTGAAAGTGTTAATTTATCACTGTAATGTGGTGAATATATTTATCCATTTCTTCCGAGGAAGGTCGCATGGTGGGGCCCTTTTTTGCTTTGTACCAGTATGTCTTAACATTTGTCAAGGTTAATATAAATTTTGTATATTGTATTTTAAGGTTTTGGTAAAAAAATGTAAAATGACATATATTCAATGGATTAAACATTTCTGTAAACAATAATATATTTATTAACAAGTATATTAAAGGGGATCTGTCACTTTTGAGATGTTCTTGTATATCTTCATTAAATTAAACTTAGACTGAAAAGTACAGCAGTTGAGAACAATAATTAATTTGTAAGCATACAGGAAAATGTTATTCTTTTATGTAAATGACTGGATACCGTTAGGAAGGTTAGGTTAGAATAGAACATCATTACATAAAATTATTCATGCAACAGAACCTTTGAATTTTGGGGCATATAAGTCATAGGAAACAGATGGCAACAAAAATCATATGTGAAAATACACTTAGCTAAGAGAGCGTTCCAAGATCTTGTTGGTAGTATTCTACAGAGCATTAACCTGTGGTTCTTACACTTTAGCAAATGTGTAAGAATGATGGAAAATGTATTTCACTATAGAATGCATTCTCAATGTTTTAGTTGGAGAGGTAGTTTTCAGTGTTATGGAAGCTCTTCAACTTGTTATAACTTCTTCAGCTATATAATAAAAAGTCAATGGTCTGACAATCATGACCGAAAAGCACTGTAGATTTACCTTGTTGAGCAAGAGTAGCAGCTTCAGAATGGGGAATACTTGTAACATCGGTTCCATTAACAGCCATTACTATGTCTCCGACCTGAAGTCCTGCCTCTTCAGCAGCTCCATCTAACATGAAATATTAGGATATATTATACAAAACTATATCGTTTTCACTAATTCTTTCAGATTTCAAATTATTTCAAAAAGGTATGATGATATAACCCAGTAACCACTAAAACAGACAATTTACAGGTTTTTACATAATGGCAATAGCGCCATACCGCATGTTGCGGGAATAAAAAAGCATAACATGTGGATTGCGTATATCCACCAGGCATCTGCATATGTATAATTTAGCAGCCGCTAAAAGCCTGTTACAGTACGGTTGCTTTTTATTGTACTGTTTGTTCAACAGGTTCCATACATTTTATTTATACCACTTCCAGCTAAATTCAAGACATCTATATGAAATTCTATTATTGAAAGATAAATAAAATATGTTATTGCACAGAATAGCAAGAGGGAATTACTTACTTGTATCTACTTCAGTAACAAGGATAGGTTTTGAAAATTGTATGCGGAATCCCCAAGGATAGTCTCCTGTACCTTTCGCAATCCTCACGGTCCGTTCCCGAACTGTTTAACGGGTAATAAATAAACTAAATATATTAAAGCTACTACCACAACCTTTTGAAAATAACTGAATATATTTTATTTTGCATGAAGGTCAGTCAAGTACTTTTTCAAAACTTGTCTAGAAAAACAGAAAAATGCCATGTAGTCGACAACTTATTTTTTTATGAAATGTTAAACGGTAATAAGAAATTATAAAGAGATGTTAAATAGAATATAATTAAAATAACACTTTTTACCATCGTAATTATTGTGTTTTATAGACAGAAGAGATAGCAATACATGCCCATAATGGCTATTTGTACATATGGCCAACATGTTTATATGTGGTAAACAATACTTGGCCTAGCATGAGACGCCAAGGATGTCTTTTCACACTCGGTTGGTTCATACTTCCACTCATACTATTATATTTTGCTTATTAACTACAAACTGAAATATTACTTTTGATATGGAAACTCGGGGTCCTCAGGGGACAGAACTGCAGGATTATTCACATTTACACAATATTCTGGTTGCATACTTTCCAAATGTCCCATTTTAAGTGGGTCAGTCCTGAATTTCAGCTGCCATCCCACTTTCGTGGCCCTGCCTTTAACCATATCACCCCAACAAAGGTGCCCCGCTTCGGACACCTGAAATGTTGGGGAGTATGCATTTATCATCATATGAAGCTATGGATAAGCTCTTTGGACAATAATGGATTATTAGTACAAAACAGTGGACGTAAATTACTTACTTGCTACAGATCTAGGTCTTTTGCTTAGACATCTTGGGCTGTTATCTGGACTGGCGTCATCACCTCTAAAAATCCATGAGGCTGAATGAAAGCTTTCTGTATACAATCCTTTATCCTTGTTTTCAGATCGAATGGCGAGATCTACCGAACGCGTTTCTTCCGAGTTTCCTATAAACACATAAAAGAAACAATAATTACATGAAAATATAATGTCTAAGGATTATTATTATTTCCACTTAATAAACACCTCTGTATATAATACAGCTGAGAAATAAGTTGTGGCTGATGTCGCCACAACCTTTTCTACAAAAAAATATTTTCAAAAAGAGAAAATGTGTGGATGCCCCATCTGGACAATACTGATTTAACAAAATGTTTGATTTGCAGGATTAGCAATGTAGCACAGTAGAACCTGGAGCGGACAGTTCATTACATAGTGTCTTTTAATATCGACCCAAGGCATCATCCTTTGTGGGTATGACCATGCCAACAACTGGCATATCCTAGCAGCTAGGTAATAGGACTGTTTGACCGCTTCTGGATTTTGGACAATATATAAGGTGGTTATATATTTTTTGAGCAGGGGTCTTTTGTTGTTTCATATAAATAAAGGTCATAAAAGCAAACGAGTGCTCTACTAAGTACTAAAGATGCTTGCTATGAAGGGGTTGAATCATTTTAAGACTGGAGAAGTTGCATTTTCAGTTGAATTTGGGGAAACCAATTGAAGCATTTGTTGTGTTGAGCTATTTTTTTTGTTTGATTTGTTCATTGGAAGCTGAAAGTCTGTAAATTTTGACAATAAACCTAACTTGGAAGTTGATCTCCTTTTTCATGGTCTACTAACCAAACATACAGATTCCCTAATAATGTTGCACCCTCCATTTCTTATTTACAAATACCAACTTGTTCTGCCCATGACTCATACCTGTCATCTACTATGAACACATATTCCCACTTGGCTCTGTAAGATCTATTGCTGCAGAATGTTATTTTTGTATGCTCTCTCAAACCATCACAAAACATTACATTAGATTTATTTATAAAGCGCTGGCAGATTCCGCAGCGCTGTTACAGTCAGTATAACAATTTCACATACAAAAACAAACTGGTGCAAAGGAGAGGAGGGCCCTGCTCTTGTGAGCTTACAATCTAATATTGTAAGCTTACAATATGTATAACTGCTTTTACTCACCTTACACCACACATGGTGGCACACTATATCTCACTCTCAGGATCATATAATGCCAGACCAAGCAGTCACACCTCCTCTGTCGTTTGGATCTCCTATCACCTCCAACATTTGAAACTTGGATGAGTCAAACCCTCAGCACCCTTTGGTCACACCTGATGGTTCCTACCCTACCTTATCCCTGGAATTTATTACATTTAAAGGTAAATGGCCAAATCTTTCACAGAAATAATCATATAACATTTTGCTTCATTTATAATTTTCAATGAATGCTTAATCGTCACTTAAAAAGCCACTTTTGACTTCAAACTCTTCAAAAATATTTGATGTTTGAGACAAACCTTCAGAAGAAAAAGTTATCCCTAAAAAATATTCCATAATTTAATAAGGTACCAGCTTCTATAACATTAGATTACGAAATGCTTGTGAAAAAGAAACAATGACACAGTCTAAAGGATCTTGATTTACCAAACAGGGAAGCACTTATCTTATCTTATCATATCATATCATAGGTATCTATCTATCTATCTATCTATACACATACACACATATATACATACAAACAAATTATAGACATACGTATTAAGATTCCTGAGAATCATGCTGAACTTCAAAACAATGAAACCATATCAGAGTATAAATAAGATAAAAAAATAGCATTTTGTAACTTCATAAAAACAAATCATTTGTATGTTGAAGACACAACAGTATTGCAGACTTACGGTTTAACATAAAAAAACATATCCTCCCAATAATTTTGCTGTCTATTTCAATACGTTTAGATCAGGTTAGTGAACATACAGAGACACATCCAGTATATTACCTTGATCGCTTGTTGAGTATTTCTCCATTGAACAGTCATTGCATTACAGATTCTTTAATTCCGAAGAAATGTTAGTTGAAACTAAAGATATATTTTAATTCAGTTGCACTTACTTCATTTTAACAGAATGCATTATTTTGGCGGTATGAATCATCAGTGATCAGGGTGAAAACATAGTGCTAGTAAACAGATGGTTATATAAGCTGCGCTGTTCTTTGAAGCTGCCAAAGCATTAGTTACCCATGTCACATCTATATCTGTAAGACTATAATTTTCAGCCATTTCTTAAAAGAAAATATGAGCTTTTATATGTTAAAAATATGTATTATGTTATTTCAGTTTATGGAAAATTGTTTGCCCTTGTCAATGAGAGTTCCCTTGTGTAGGAGGATATATATGTAAGCATTTGTTTAGTAGAGTAATAGGACAATGCGTCCCTCGGTTCTGAACTGCATGACACATTTCACAAGCGGATCAGAAAACGTATGCCTGGGCAGATTTATAAGAGTAGCTGAAAGGATCTCGTGGCCGAGATACTGTATCCTGATGAGGGTGCTAAAGTATGAAATTATAGCCAACCTCCAACACTAATAAGATGTTTCACACCACATAGGTCTATTCCATGTATTGACTATATGTCTATATTACTTACTTCTGTAGACCTGGACACCAGACATCATGGCTACCACTAGAGGTATACATAAAGGCAGGCTTCAAAAATGGGCAACTAGGGTCTCAGAGTTTAGAAAGGAGGAAAGGAAAAATGTAAAGGGACGGTCCTGTCTTCCAAGTAGCCCCATGAAGAAGCTGCAGCTCCATGGACTTGTACATTATAATGCATATAATTGTAGGACTGCGTCTTTAAAAAATAAAGAAGTCCCAATTGCACTGGAATTCCTCATGATGATATGACTTTCCAAGCCATATAGTAAAATGTAAATACCTATTATCACAAGTTGGAAATGTTGATAGTAAGGTATGAGGAGAAAAAAATACGTCAAGATATAAATTATCTAAGGGATCTTAATATGTATAGCTTGGAGAAAGAAGAGAGGGGAGATGTAAAAAAAATTAAAACCCTTAAAGGTATTTAAAGTACAGGAGACAAGCTTATTTGAGCAGTAATGAGTAAGTAAGGAGTAGTAATATTAGAACATTAATTACTGAGAGGGTAGTAGAAGTGGTGGAGGCTAATAGAGTAATGAAATGAAAACAGTTGGAGGATAATATTTCTGTCTGGTCCTGTGAGCTGACACTTAAAGGTGTAATAACCACAATTTATTGAAAGATCAGCCTGGAAATGAGCCCATAAACGGGCACTGCAGTGTCACTACTTACAACTAGTAGGCATACATCTTATACACATTTTTTGTACGCTGCAACTTGATCAATAATAATCAGAAGTTATAAAAAAAAATGAAACCACATATAAGATGTGTGCCCACTAGTTGTATGTTTTGTCGCTGCACCGTCCATTTATGGGTTCATATTGAGGCTGATCTTCCAAGATAATTGTGGTTTTAGGAGCACTTATAATGCCAAGTGCTATCTAGAGTATAACTTCTGGGGATAACCAATTACTATTGTATATAGCGGGATAGACATAAAGCTATACTCACTAAGGGACCAGACCAAGGATTGAAAGGGGTTTGAATCCCTTATATTAGGAAAACTGGGTGGACTGGATGGGCAGAATGATTCTACTCTGCTGTCCAATTCTTTGTTTCTATGTTAAGAGAACCTGACGTGAGGATTGTAGTCAGAAGGGAGCCATATTTGTTATGTTGAGACATCTGCATATTCAGTGTTGTACAAAACATTAACATAGCCCAGTCCACATTGCCCTGAATTGAAAATCTGTCTTTGTAGACACACCAAGAGGCAAAAATGTTCTTTTCTACATATTATACTGCTCTTTTTATTACACTTGTAGATTATCATGTGCCCTATTTCTGCATCCCTTTTGATAAGAGAAACATATTCTTTTTTAAAGCTTCAAAGCTGTGTGGCTTTTACAACTCCAGAAGAAGAATGTCTCCTCACACGTTTTTCTAGCAGGCAGAAGGTCCAACATAATTTCAGTTCACCTAATATGTCCTGGTAACTTTGCAAAAAGCAACAAGAAAAATGGTGTTGAATCATTTCTGACAGTTTGGGGTCACTAAGCTATTTTCATGGAAAACAAGGACATTTCTAGATGTGCCAGCATGATTACAAAAGGCTATTGACCAATTAGCCCTTTAAACCTAAACATGGATCAGTAAACACAATGTGCCATCGGAACACGGGAGTGATAGAAGTGATAAAGGACCTCTGTACACCTATGAAGATATTCCATTAAAAATATGTCATTTACAGCATAAACAACGTCTACACTGTATTTCTGACCCATTTCATGTTATTTCAATGCACAAAATCTTCCAAACAAAAAAATAAGGACCCCAAACTTTTGAATGATAATTTAGCTAGAGGCATTAGTAGCAGAAGAGGATGAGGTTCTGCCACTTCACAGATCTCTGGCTAAACCTTACCTAGAGTATTATGTACACTTCTAGAGACCCCATCTCCAGAAGGACATATTGGGAAGAGTGCATAGGAGGGCTACTAGAATGATACGTAGAGGCTAATAAAGTGAAGGAATTTAAACATACATGGGACAGGCATAGAGCTATCCTGAAGCTAAGACAACACCAGGAACTGATTAAGGTTTGAGTCTCTACATCAGGATAAAAAGGCAGGCTAGATGGGTCGAATGGTTCTTATCTGTAGTCAAATTCTATGTTTCTAGATCTGAAATAGTTAGCATAAAGCTAATACAGATTGTAGGGCTCCCTTTAAACAACTTTGTAATGCAAATGTTGAAAAGTATGTCAAAGAAGAAACAATAAATGAGCACTGATACAAAAAGTACACAAACCTGATTCTTCAGTGATATTGCTTGTCAAAGAGCTTCCTCCTGCTGAATTGCAATTTTTCATTTCTTTAAATTGCTTTCTTTTTTTTGCCCAACGATCTGATGCCTCTTCCTGGGAACTTTCGCATCCCCTAGATTCTTTTAGAACGGAATCCTTAGGCAGTTTCAAATGTTTGCTGATAATATCGGACCTTGTGTCTGAGAAGTAAAACAAATATGTTATACAAAACTGTTTATAGGGCTATTACTACAAGCTTAACAAGGGGTTCATCTTCCTATGTTGCACCAGTTGCCATGCATTTGTGACTGGTAGCCCAGCAGATCAGTAGGGTTATCTGCACTCTCACTGGCATTAACCTATCTCTCTTATACTCATTTCTGCTGGTATTCATGCATTGACAAAGATTTACGGTGCCAGACTGGAACGTTATAACCCAAGTGTTTTTTAAGTAAAGATTCCCCACAGCCTGACCCAGTTTACTTCATAATCTGTGTGTGTGTTTTCACTATGCAATTGCATTACATTACAATTATCAATGTGGAACCACATCTGACACTTATCTGATCCACCATTAAAATTATTGCCGTTTAAAAGTACGTTGTTTTAAATGAGTGCAATTCAAGTAGTAGCAGTACAATACTACTAAAATTATTGCTGCTGCTACTACTACTAATAAAACTAATAATAGCTATTTTTACCCTTTTTAAAAGCCTTCTTCCTTGGACTTCCCGGTTTTGCACTGGATTCATCTTTATTCTCAGAACATTTATGACCATTTTCTTCTGAATCTGATTTGACCAAACATGGAACCTGACATGCCACTGATTCAATGGAGGTTCCTGGCATTGCGGAATCAGAACTGTTCCTTGGAGATATGTCATCTTGTTGGAAATTGTCAAACATTTCATTACTTTCCTCTAATAATTCAGGGGATGCTGTTTCAGTGGCATCTTTAATACTAGTGTCCTCTGGCTCATTATATTGGTTTTCTATTGATAAAAATGGGTCAAATGTTTGTGATATTTGAGCAGAAATATCTTCGTATATCAACGAGTTGTGGTCTTCAAAGGAACTGTGCACTTTAGTGTCTTGATTTGGTTCCTCTACATCTGGGACTGGTGTAAGCATTGAATCTCTTTTAATAAGATGTAATTGTTTAGATTCTTTTTGAACCCTAGAAGTGCTAACATCGCTTAGAGCATGATTATCACTTTGAATTAATAGCCTTTGCTCTTGTGTTACAACTGTAACAACTGAACCTTTTCGTTTTCTGGTGGCCATTTCAGTATCTGTAACACTTGACTGAGTCTTGTCTTGACTTACATCCTTTGCCTGCATTTCCAAGTCTTGCTCAGTAGAGGTTTTACTACTTTTGGATTTTTCTATAACATATTCTTTTGAAGTACTTGGAGATGGTGGGATAATTTGAAACATAACACTTTTATTCTGGGATTCTAAAAGGTCGGTGTGATTGTCACTATCCAGCATTTCCTCATCGAAGCCACTTTCAGTGAATTCAATATGCCCTTCAGCATGTTTTAGTAGATCTTCAAAGTCCTCATCTTCATCAGCTGTATTCATACCAACATCAACATTTTCCTGAGGACAAAGGGAAGATGTCTCTGAATAATTTATCTCCTGTGGTCTATTACCATCATCATGGCTATAAATAACCCTGAAATCTTCAACAAAAACATCAATAGACTCCTCGTGATTAGATTTAGGAGTGATTTGATCATATGGTTCAGAAGAAACATCCACAGAACTTAAAACTGGCCCAGATGTCACAGATCTGCCACACTCAATAGGTATGTATCGTTGACTGTCTTCTTTGGTAGAGTTTGAAGGAATGGGCAGATCTGGGAGAACTTTGGAAGATAATGACTGGTCTTCAGAGTCAAAAACTGCTTCCTTTAAATGACTGGAGATAGTTCTAGGAGAACCACAGTACATTTCTGGGAATGTTTTTCTCCGTATCATTTTGGTGTCAAAGGTCCAGTTATTTTTTATTGAATTGCAACAGCCAGATGGACTGGATTTTAGTTCTTGATTGGAAATAAATGATGCTTGGCTCAATCGAATTTTATTTGGCTTAATTATTTTTTGAGCACATTGTGCACAGCCGGTCAAGTGTAGCAAAGGAACAGTTTCCCCTTGTTTAGCTCCATTTTCAACCGTGCAGTCTGCATCTTTTTCTTGTTTATGCTCAGTTTCTAGCTCTGACCAGCTAGACGATATTGATGGCATGGAGCAAGAGTCTTTCACTGAGTCTTCAAAATGTAAGGCCTCATCTTTTAGAAGTGTGTTTATAAGTTCTCTATCTGCAAACTCTTCTGGAGGAGGGACGTCTACATGCCACTCAGGAGACACGTAATTTGCACAAAATTCCTTTCTTTCATGAACACTAAAATCGGACACTGGGTAGGAGTTACATGACCCTTCAGGTGATAAGTAATCAGTATTGTGCGCGTAACTGTTACTGAAAATGTCTTCTGTCTCTTTTCTTACTTTGTCAGCTTCAATACAAACTAGTAAATCTTGGTTAACAGTCTTATATTTTATTTCAATCCCTTCACCGATAATCTCTAGTTTAATAAAAGGTTTTTCAGAATTCTGCCTTTTATTTTTTGAATGGCCTTGATCCGTCTTAGAGCTATCTCCAGCAAAGTCCCACATGGAATTTTCATTGTGCCAGCTTTGCAGATGTAGCCTATCATGGTAACTACGACTTTTTTTAAGGTTTTTTTTGTTAGTTATTAGAATGTGGGTTCCGCCTTTTGAAGCAGACTCATTTTTTATTTCTAAATTTAAATGCACACAATTTAATTTCACTTGTGCAGTAGTTGCTCCACCACTCTCAGTTTGTTCATCTGGATTAGTACACAGTTCATTTCTCTCTCCCATTTGCAAGGAAGCGTTATCTGTTAGTTTTACCTTTATAACATTTTCTGTCTCATTAGGTGTTGAACGGATTCGCCCATCCTCCAGCTCATTACCTTCACCGTGGACAATTTCCTGACTGCTTTCTTCACATTTAAATAATTTTGTCTGCATTTCCCTACTCCGAGAAAGAGTTTCATCAGTTTCAGAATTCCATTTTTGACAGACAGAATTCCCAATTTCTTCTTCTTTTGATTCTGAATCGTCCTTACTTAATGGTTTCCTAAACACCTTCTGGCATCTGCAAACAAATGGCAATTGTTCATCTGAAAAATAAAGTAAAAATGTGTTATTATTTTTCTGTTAGTACCTGTAGAATCAATATCAGATGTTTTTTGAGTTTAGGCTTTTGCTAAGATAGTCCTTGTTTAGTGGGACATGATTGAGTCGACCTGCCTTTTGTAAGAGGGTATGTGGAATCAGTTAACGTTGACACACTAAATTGTCAACTTTGTGTTCTCCCTTCAGAATATGCTGACTTTCTATAAATACTACTACTAATACAACAACTACCACTTCTAATAATATTAATAATTAACTATAATATTAATAATAATATTTTAAACTCTATATTTCCAAAGCAATTGCACTCATTGAACACTAAAATACATAGCCTAAAGTTACTTTTAATACATTAAGGAGTTCATTTCATTTTTCATGCACATATCTTAATATACTTACAATCACTGTCCGAACCCTTCCTTTTCTTATTTTTTCTCCGTTTTCTGCTCATTTCTACTTTATGGTAGTCCCTATATTACCTAACATTTAACACAAAGGAAGTCGAGTTTAGTTTGCAGGAACATGATAAATAACACTTGATTTTTTAAAATGTTGAAGACATAATCTAAAGGATTATATTATTGCACATAAATCGAGAATTATTTTGATATGAAAGAAACAAATTAACTAAAAGAAAAAAAATTCCGTGATGAGTTTATACAGAATGCTTAGAATCCTAAGCATAATATTGTGTGTGTTTTAAATGCAATAAATGCCATGAAATGAAACACTAAACTATACCTACTGTATGTACACTCTTATAATTCTAAATATTTATTTCTATCAATGTGGAAAATGAGATAAAAATATTACTCTTTTCACTCTCATTTTAAATATGATTTCCTGTTTTTATTTCAAATATTCATTAAAAATATTACATAAAAATGAAATAAAAATGTCAGTATAAAATTCTATTTTCTAGTAAAAGAAATCGCTCACCTTAGATGTTGTTTCCCGTCATTAAGGAAAATCTTTGATAAAGTCGAATTAATGTATTTATAAAGCATATGAGAAACCAGGTACATTGTACAGAGTCCAACCTTGTTATGTCTCTATTCACACTGCTATTTTTGTCATGTAAGCTCAGAATCTTCTTACCAACTTTAATCCCTGGTAGTATCAAGATGAACTCCTTTGTTTTAATCTGCCGAGTAGTATTGTGTTCTGGTCTTGTACACTTGTTAAAAGTATGCCATACATTAAACACAACAATGGTTTACAGACAGTTTGCAGTCAAATCAACAACTGTAAACAAATTAAGTGATGTTCTTGAATATATATGTTGGTATACATTTGTCTGTGTGTGCGTATAATATATATATATATATATATATATATATATACAAAATCCGTAGAAATACTGCTTACTTACGTTTACAGTATAATCATCTGCTATTCTAAACATTCACTAACATGAATTTTTGAAACACATGAGTATTGAATTACAATGACTAGCCGAACGTCCAGTTACTATTACTCTCTGTGAGACTGGATGGCAGGTAGTTAATATCAGATAAAATGGAAGCATGTCTGAGTACTTCTTTGACACTATTGCCTATTCTAAGCTCGGACTCCTTAACGTCCCAATGATTTACAACAGTGAGCTTCTCCTGAAAGATGAAGTAACGTTTCATGTGACTTCCATACATAACTGTAAAACTCAATTGTATTTTCTGTGCTGTAGATGGGTTTTTTTTGTGAGTTGCACTACAATGTTGTGCAAGAGTTAAGAGTAAATTATTGGCAAGTGGGAAAGCCACCGAATTGTAGATAGCTATGGCTTTATCTACCAAAAGTAAGGACTTTGTTATGTTGATTTCGACTTGTATCAACTGCTGTTATTTTCACAGAATAAATATTAAAAACCCAGCTGGACGTGTCCATTCATACGAGAAGACTATAGTTACTAAAAGAACCTACACAAAATTTGAGTGAAGATTTGTTGCATTTAGCATTGTAAATGTTATTCCTTCTGAACGTTGGCAGCAATGTGGTGATGGCCTACTTCAGCAGGTCTCTGGGTCAGATTCTTCTTTCTACCGGCAGTGGAGCAGTGTTTGGCCATTTCCACTCTCCGCTCACTTTACCTGTTGTCTGCCTGCATCCTTCGCACCAAAGGCGGTCTGGGGTAAGCCTTGCCCCTCACAAAGTCACCCACCCAGAGGAGGGAGAGCTCTGCGTAGCCTACCTAGGTAAGTTCCTAGGTATGGATACACATTTTCTATGCATGGAGTGTGCCATATGTTAGTTCAACTTGTGGGCTACCTGTAGCTTGTGGGCTGCTGATCTACAATGTTAACTTTCAGTGCATTTCATAACACAGCAAAAATACTTTTTATTTGAATGTAGCTAATATCTCTTAAATTATACATGTTTTCTTACGTTTTCTCGAACGCTCCAGATGAGTACCTGTGTCGTGCTTCAGTGCACAACAGGACAGGATTAGTAGATCTCTTACCTAAGAGGGATATTTGTCTCTGTGTCATAAACAAAAGCCGAAATGTACTTACACACTGCTATTGTTTCAAGAGATGGAATATTACTGGAATATTACAGACACAACAAGGTTTGTATTATGCACGTAGTAAATATAAATTTGTTTACGCTTTCATTTTTTTTTATATATTCAGAGATCAAAACCTTTTGCATTTCAAATTAATTAATGAACATGTATTTCAGTAAAAGTACAAAATAAAAAAAGAATCAGTAAAATACTTATTTTCATACCTGGGAACTTCCCTGGGCAGGCGGTGTGGAGCTCCGCCTCTTTTGGGGGAGTGGCTTTGTGCAGGACTAGCTATATGTAGAGGTGGGGATAGCAGGTAGGAATTAGGCACAACCTAGGCATGGAGTGTGTATGACCAAGTGCCACCAGGAGACACAAGGAACTGACGCAGAGTCCCAGGGAAGCAGGATACTCCTGACATATTTTCCTTATCCCCTGGCATCCTTTACTGAAACCAGGAAGCATTAGTATGTAAACTTCTGGCACATGCTCAGTAGCATTCCCATTTAATTAACTGAAGCAGCCAATATGCTAGCAAAGTATTAGTTTTCAGACAGCACACCTGTGATTGGCTGCTAAAGCTTCGCAATGTGAAGGCAATAAGACGTAAATGCAAGTCTTTCATGCTATCGCTGTAAATTAGGTATAAATTGCTTTAAGGTGAGTTTATGTAGATTAAGTTGTCAAAGCACTTCATTCACTTAACTGCATTAGTTCCTTATTTTAATACGGTATGACTGATAGGACCAATGGTGTCAAAAATTGCAATGATGTTTGTGAAAGTGGGTAGAACTGCTAGTTCTTGTCCAACAACGTCCCAACTCATGCAACATTCCAAGACGTATAAGGCATAATCAGAAGAAACTCATACATGTAGCTTCTCCATAGTGGAAAATATTAATTTCTGCCCAGTTTTGGAGTTGTGTGAATTTCTTCACCCAGTCCAATAACTTAGTAAGGATATAGAGAAATACACAAATACTTTGAAGAAAAGGATGTGAGAGATAGTGGTGAGGAGTAACTTCAAAATGGCAACTGATGGGAGAAAATGAAAAGGTCTTCTAAGCAGCACTGTATTAAAAATAAACTGTTAGTAGCATACTAGGGAATTATTGGCATTGAATAGTATAATTTAAGGAAAAAAGCCTACCAGTATATTCTAAAAAAAATCCAAAGAAATCTGACATATCATTTCATCTGTCTCCATTTATGAAAATTAAGAAGACCGTACTAGTTTGTTTATCAAATTCATATTGTAGAAGAGTGGATATTTCTAAAGTACTAGCATGGAAAGAAAATGAGATTTCCCTACCAAAATAAACTTTATACAATATAAAGTAGCTATGTGTACATATTACACATTTTATTATTATGGTCCTTGTTTGCATATCTCCCAAAATTTTAAATCATCAAATGGGACACTTTGGTTAATATTATTATTATGTATTATTTATTGTTCTATATAGAGCTATCATATTATTATAATATATATAATATAACAATTTGATTCACAGAAAATAACATGTGAGGAGGGCTCGGATCAAATGAGCTTACAATCTAGAGGATAGCTCTAGTGGATGTGGTAAGAGGAGTCGCTATTGGTGAGAATAATGTATTTTGCATTAATAACTATATCTATAAACACATTTCATGTTGTTTTTATGTACAGTATTCTATAATTTACTCTTGTGCATTCATGAGAATTGTCAGTGGGAAAATCTCTATTAGTATATCAGAGTAATCCTACCCACAAGGGCAGGCTAAAGCTAAACTGTCAGGGAGATTTCTTCTGCACGAGGGATTCAACATCGTCAGACGTACATTTTGGCCTCATTGGTGGGGTATGGTGGGGTCTTGGCCAAGTGAGTAACCTGGCTGTGAGATACAAAATTGAAATACAAACACATAGAAGAAAGCCCTGCGCTCAAACTCCCATCACTCTTGGGCGGCAGCAATGGCTATAGTATTCATCAGCCCAAAATACATAGAATAAATCCCTATGCTTATTAGACAAATGGAGGTTTTTAGTTTGTAGGGGTTCAGAGAATACCCCTTTCTGTCTCATTCGAGATTTTTACCTTTAGCAGCAAGTTGAATTGTTCAGTAAAGGACTCGCCTAAGAGCTTCCACTTTAAATGGCCATTGGAGTGAACCTAAAAAACCTCCATAAATTTCATGTTAAATGATCAATTTTGGTGTGATTTGAAAGGATTTAGGATCAGAGAAAAATATAGGTTATCTCTTTAAATGTATATTGGGTGTGTGATCCTACAATAATTAAAAGCGCTGGAATTTTATGTATGTGATAGAATATTGGTTTTGCCTATTTTAGCTTAATACCCCTACAGGACCCATGACATACAGTACCTGGTATGTCATTGGATAAAATTATACAACCTCAGCAGTCATTCTACAGCAGATCTCTTGCATTTCCATGCATGGGATCACTTCAATAGCCAATCACATGAGCAGATACCATCAGAAGATTGTGAGCTGAAGATAGACAGTAAGAAACCTGTGTTCCCATGGGTCCCAAGCCCTATGTTTATTTTTTTTTGAGAAAATAAAGACATAGCAAAAAACAGAAAAAAATGCTCTGGTCCTTTGCTAGACAATGATTAAGAACAGAGCTTCCTTCTTGGTTCAGTTTACATTGAAGTAACTTGCGATTAGTGACCGAGGGGTTGCTTTAGGGGGCTCTGTTTTTCTGCCAACCTCTTTCATTCTTGGCATGTGAAATAAACATTTCTCCTTTTATAGATTTCCCAAAGGGATTTCCTTCTGATACAGTGTGTTAAGGTCTTTACAGATCACATCATAGGTATTTTGTAATATTTATTTACAATTATGTAGCTGTATTTTTACTTATGATAATAGTACATAGTGCCTGTAGAATTACAGGTTAGAATTCATTCCAATCCAATGTTTTATTAACTGATGGGCAATTGCTTGTCTTGGCGGGACTGAAAATAAACGATGGTTTCCTTTCATGACAGAATCCACAACCTGCAAAGTGCAAAAGAACCTGTCAGCAAGCAAAAAGCATTCTTTTACTCTATTGATCACAACATTTAGACATAGGCGTTGCTAAATGTTTATTAAAAAACACTAAACTGCATTTCTTTTTTTTTCTACTACAAATGTAAAATAGCCAAGAAGGCATATTATATTAAGATACATTTTACGTGTTGAAAAGGTATCAATTTTTAGGGCCAGTGAAGGGTGGTTCTCACTGTAGTTAATAATTTAATATTGAAAATATACTTTTAAAAAAAACACATATGTCCTTTCTTTCAATGCTGCAGCTTTGATAACACTAGAAGAGCAAAATGTTTTAAATCACAGACTCTCTGGGCAGCTGATGCCAAATGGCCAGGGGTGAACCTAGGGTTAGTGGTGCCAGAGGGTGCCATCCTTAATTAATATACACACACACATACTAACACACAAATTTACCCACTCAATCTAACATCATACAGTATACACTATGTCCCACTCTTCTTCACAACACTAACCCCTAGGCTTACCCTTAACACTCTGACACCCATGCACTCATGCTAACACCATACACCAACATGGACAGACACATCTTAGCACCATATGGTGACACAGATTGTAATACCATACAGTAACACACACACACTTTGGGGGTATGGCAAGGGGTAGGGAGGGCCAGCCTAGAAGAAGTGGATGAGGCATGAAGGTGTGGCCACCTGCCCATCTAACCCAAACTGCCACCTTGTGATGCTAGTGTAGAGAGGGCACGTGGGAGCTGTAAAGAGCAGGCATGTCCTACACCTGAGTGAGTGTGTGGCTTGGTTGGCCAACAGCTCTCCAGACATTTGCCCAGTGTGCCAGATGGCCAGTCCAAGGCTGGTGCATGGGCTATCAGTGATGTGCATATAACAATAAGAATCTTTGCAACACTGAATGACAGCCCAGGCTTATACATGGTATCTAAGAGAATCTCCACACATACCTAGAGAGATTCAAAAAAGGTACCTTTACAATACACATTAATATATGTAAAGTATATAAAGGAGGCTAAAATTACACATAAACATCTAAAACTTTCCTGAAGATAAAGTATACCTTAAAAATCTGATTTCAGTAATTGAACAGAAAGCTTCACTAAATGCCTGATGCCTTTTATTTGAAAGACACCACTGATGAGCATAGCAAAGTCATGTCACAGATATGGGGATCAAAGTGGTGCCTCTGGTGGTATTTGATTGTTGTGGTATTTCTTGCAAAACTAATGTAATCAAAAAGAATCAATAGCAGAAGGAAATTAAATTGAACGCTACCTGTTCTCTAGTGAACCAGCGAGCCTCCTCGATTTCAATCTTGTCAACTCTAATTTCTGTAGATATGGCCACAGCTAGGCATCCAATCATTAAGGATGACGGCATAGGCCACGGTTGACATGACACATACTGAACATGCCCAACTTTGACACCACTCTCTTCTTCAGCTTCTCTTCGAACAGCATCGTCTATGCTCTCTCCTAAAAATACAGAGGAAAGTAACTCAAAAGCTACGGTTTCTAAAACAGCATTCAATTTGCAGAATTTCTGACTAAAGCCAACTATGATATTGCACATCAGAAAAGCAGAAAAAAGGTGAGGTGTAAAATATGCATAACAGTACTTTACAAATCTTTCAAGTATGGTGAGACTTTTATTAAAACTCAGGATTTAACTTTAAGGAAAGTCTGAAACAGTTTATTGCCTGTGCATTTTCACAGATGACAGCAGGGTCAAATAATGAAATCAGTTAACCTTAAAACGTAAATTGAATTTAAATTAGTAAATTATTCAGTTTATTTAATAAAGTCATATTCATAGCACAAGATAAGTAAAACACGCTGTTTTTTGTAAAGCAAAGTCACTAAGAAATATGCAAAAATACACCCTTACATTTCATCAAGATTAAATATACTTTGTACTGCTTGATATATTCCACGTTAAACTACCCAGATATGTAACTGCTCATCCAAGTTAATATTTGCCACCAGCGTAGTTTTTATCACACACTACTTTCGGACCTTTGCTCAAGAGCTTAATTCCGGCAACTGATTTGAAAATCTAGAACATCCAAGTTTGCAGTTCTTTCCAGTTTGACCAAGTTTAAAGACCTACCAGTTCCACTGAGCTTGGTCCAAGTACTGTTTTAATGTTTTCCAAAGGAACTTATTTATTGATTATTGCCTCTTAACCGTATGTAAGTTTACTTATGACCTAACCCTGGTAACCTGCAGTTTGTATATTTGCAAAATGTTTCTTCACATGATAGGAAAAAAAATGGATTGTTTACCTGGTTCAATAAATCCTGCTAAACAAGAGAACATGCCTGGAGGAAACCTTTTCTGTCTTCCCAAAAGACATTGATTTCCATCAGGGTGAATCACCAGCATTATAACAACGGGGTCTAAGAACAGAGTAACAGATCATACATTAATCAAATAAATACATATTTCAAAATACTTGCTGTAAGGTGGTACCCCCGTCTTCTTATGAATGTATTCATTTTATAAGGATATGCAGTATTAGAATTAACATTCCAAACCCTTAATTTTCATGTGAAATAAAAAACGGCAGCGATGCTGTTGGACGTGTTTGTTTTTAACGGCTTTAATGTAAGAGGAAACAAAATAACGACTGAAACGCCAAGGTTTGTTTGGTTATCGCTCAACAGAGCTCAGTTCATGTTATGTTCAATATGAATATTACCTTTAACCCAAACAGGCCATATTTCGGCACTTTGTATTTATTTAAATGTTCTTTTTTGTGTACATAAAACTTTTTAAGATGATATCACAAACATGCAAGAGAAAACTATAAATGCAAAAGCAAAAGTACTCAAACCAAATACGTTACTGTTCTAAAGTAAGCCTGTTAAGGTACTTGCTGCTAGAAGGTAGGAGATAAAACTTTCTACTTTCTGTATAAGTGGCAGCTGCTGCAACTAGTCAGCTCAGTTATTAGCCATTACTTCTACTTTTATAATCAGCAACAGTCAAAAGCATACATGTGTTTATTTCACTGCGTCTTGGGCCTTACCAACTCGTGGGTATGATGTGTTATGAACACCTTGTAAGCTTGGGCATCCCTCTTTTAAACAGGTCCGTTTATATCCACCTTCTTCGATGATTGTACCACTGCCACAGGTTGGACAGAACTTGTACCGACTGTGCCAGGCAAGAACAGACCTCGCTTGGGCCAAAATCCCTTAAAAATAAAGTCTAGTTTAGCCAAACGTGCATTAGTGTGACTTACGTAGAGATTAACAGGTATTTAAATATAATTCTGAACCATAATCGGTGTCTTCCTTTTTAATTAATCTCAAACAACATAATTTAAATATCTCATTCAGTATGGGAAATAAGTGTATAGATATATATATATATATATATATCTATACACATACACACATATACATACACACACTCACTTCAAACTCAAATGATACATAACAAGAAACCACTAGCTCTGATGCAGTAATATTAGAAAATGAAACATACCCAAACGCAACACTTAACATATCATAAGATTTGTACAGAAGATGATGGCACTATATAAAATAATTAATACACATAATCATCATCTTAACATATTTATACCCGTTTCTATCTTACCTGCTTCTTTGTAGGCCAGCTGCATTAATGCAGGCATAGGGGGCTGAAGAAAATAACAACCTTCATGTTTCTTTTCAAACTGATCAGTAGAAATCTTTTCTACATTTATGACAAACCATGCAACCAATCCATCATCTTGCCCTCCGGTTACAGAGTTAACTGCGGAATGTTGGCTATTCAAATGTTTTTCAACCCCAAGAAATACTAGAGTGACCTCATCAGGTTTTGACAAGTATTCCTTCACTTCCTCATACCCGAGTCTGCAAAGTTTGATTTCTGGTTCTTGTAAACTGTCTTTTGACCCAATTAAATTCACTAAAGGATGTAGGTTGGAAAAAAGGAGATACACAGAACTGTTCTGCATTTGTTTGGTTTTCAGCCAATCCGTGTCAGTCCGCTTGTTACTTTTTCTGTCCAAAAATGTACTGCAAAAAAAAATGTCCTGCTCTCCTTCGTTGCTTGTAAAAAATTGAGGCCTGGGTCCACCTTTCGAATTAGCGAGTAAATTAACAATGTGTTTATGGCCCCAAAATTTGGCAATATCCAAAGCTGTCTGCTTGGATTTATTCACCAAGGACTTGTCACACCTACAGATGATGAAAAGAAAGCAAAAGTGAGAATTTAAGTAAAAAGTGTATGAATGGTTAAACATGGCTCACCAAGATTTCTTAATTTGAACCCATTATATAACACCGAAACTGTTTATACAGCATAGAGAGATTAGAAAATTGTACAGATCAAGAGTTGCTTTATTACTCCTTCAAAAACAACATTAAAATCAGTTTGGGATCTAGAAGCACTCCGTAGAATGAGATTTGACAGTATAGGTGCAGCTGTTCTAAAAATCTTCAAATAATTACCCTTTCTCTAGGAGAATCTTTACAACTTCAAAGTGCCCGTTTCTAGCACCAAACATAAGAGCACTCCATCCATTTTCAGCCGTTTCATTAATGATGGAGGATGAGTGGCTGAGAAGGGCACTCAGTTTCGGAAGATCGCCCGCAGCACAAAAATTGTGAAGCTGAGAAACCATTTCTTTCCTAGGATTCTGCATTCCTGAAGAAGAAGAAAAAAAAAATAAACCACGAGCATTAGTGCCAGTAATACACAAGCAATGTGTGACATATAATTACACAATCGCGTCGACACTGTACAATGTTAATAAAAATAAATGCCTGTGCTTCATGAAACCAGAACTGATTTAGTGATGACTCGCAGCTTCCTTTCCCTGTATCATTCACTTTGATATTTTTATTAAAGTGAATGAATGTCTGCTTTTTTGACAGTATATTAGATTGCTGTGTAATATAGCGGCAGCGCAAGCGCATGTTTGCACACTCCCAGAGTATTTCCCTTTTGTGTCGGGGTTCTGGATTGGATCTGCCTGCTAGAGATGCAAGGGCACCAGAGCATTTTTATATGATATTTTTATTTTATTTTTTATATAATCTTTTTTGTTTGTTTTTAACGTAAATTAAAACAATGTAACAAACTGACATTACCTTTCCCTGAATATGAATCTTAGGAGACATGTACATGTATGTATACTTGTATTCATTTAGCACGTTACGGTTTACAGTGTAATAAAGTGGAGTAATACAGTAAGTACGGTAATCACAACAGGTTACAATAGGTATTAATACATTAGGAAAGCAGCTTACAGCCTAAGTAGGTCATTTTCTGATCATTAATCACTAAATCAGGGCTGGTTTCATGAAGTACAGGCATCTTTATTTTTATTAACATTGTACAGTGCTACGGAATAATAACAGAAATAATAGAAAGTCAATAAATAATAATAATAATAATAATAAATCAGTTCATCCAGGCACTGATCAGTCTTCAGAAGACGTTGCTTATGTAATACTGAGAGCAAGGACGTCAGTCCAGTGATAGAAATTCAAACCTGAAAATGTAAGGATAATGTAAACGCATTTGATCATGCAAAGCGATGTTTTTATTTACAGAGAGGGGGTAGTCTATGAAACAAATGGTTAACACGATGTTAGACTTACTTCAATCGCTAGCTTCGAAAATACTTGGGGAGGAAAAACAAGAACTGGTAATGGTGAAGCCTCAAGGAGCAGAGTTCACTGGAGGACTCCTAAAGGCTCTCTGGGAAAATAACACTGACACTTCCTGGTACCGTATTCCTCCTACAAGCTGCGCATTTCTCCAATGGCTCTGCCCACACAATTCTAAGTAACAAGTTACAAGGAAAAATAGAAAAAAAAAAGTGGTAGATTTAATTCGTAATAGGTGGTAGCTAATAGGATAGAATAATATGCGTTATATAAGGACCAGGGAATTTTACAATGCTTTCCAACAAACTGTGCGTTTATTCAACTGTGTGTCACGCCAATTTGTGTAGTGTGCACATGAATTTGCTACCTGATAGTGATGGTATGGCTAATTTCAGGATGAGAGGGGTTAATTAGATTAAGGGCCTGTATCCCTTCATAGATATAGTGGATTCTTTTGATATGCCAAGTGACCACTAGCAGTCGGGAGGTCATTTCTTTCAGGGTGATATACAAAATGTACATTAATAATAACACATACATTCATAATCATACCTCCTTTTGTGCATATTTAGAACGGAGAAAGCACACCCTACAAATATGGCACGCGCAACATAAGCCGCTTGGTAGGAATTGTGAAGTCTATGGTATTGAGTCATAAGTAGCAAGCGTAACGTATAATGGACTCCATATATTGTCAAAAAATAATAGATGTGAGCATTATCTCTGTGATGAGCACAGGAGAGAAAATAAAATAAAAATTCTCTATTAGGACTGGTATTGTTCCATAAGGGGAGGAAGCTTATGGTTCACATAGGTCAGGGGTGTCCAAACTGCGGCCCTCCAGCTGCTGCAGGACTACATCTCCCATAAATGCTCCTTCCTAAGGGGCTGGCTGAGGAGTATGGGAGATGTAGTCCTGCAGCAGCTGGAGGGCCACAGCTTGGACACCCCTGCCATAGGTACACCATCCCTCTGCCTATACCACCTCTGGGCTGGCTTGAAAACTTAAGATAAAGTGAGAAGGTAAAAATCTAATGACGGAAAAATGCTTACTAGAGGCCAAGATCTAATTTTGAGTAAGTTGCTGTCTTTCCTTTGGTTAGTAGTGAGTAGTTAGGTGTTCTGTTAATTTATCATTTTTATTTTTATCTGTTTGGTGTAAGTAATCTGTTTATCATCTGTTTTTCTATGCACTGTGACTATTGTTCATAATAAATATTCCTTTATTGAGTTCTGCCGTTGTCTGGTAAAGAGTCACGTTACCTTATTTATTAGTAATTTGAAATCGCATAGATATCGCGTTAAAGCATATTTTGGGGGTTTTAAGTCTAATTTGCACCCCATTTATAATTTGTTAACATTATTTGAGGTCTAGGGGAGACTAGGTGAATTAAAAGCCCTTCACCGACAGAACCAAGTTACACGCACGCTTGGAGCAGGGTGCTCCGTGACACATCAAAAACAAATTACATCACTTTTCTACATATTACCCCCTTTTGTGATGCAATTTTCCCAACGTCATACCAACGTTTTCCCGGAAGAGGGTCAACATCATCTTTCCTGCCGACGATTGCATCTTGAATTTCTTTGCTACAGGAGATGATGGATGCTTCCACTGCATACTCTGCTGCTTGCTTTCAGGCTGCTAATGGTGAACCCACATTTCATCACCAGTGACTCTGCAGAAAATCATCACCTTCTTCATGATAACAGACCATGTGTCGGGAACAAACATCTAAGCGTGGGCGCTTATGCTTCTCTGTCGGCTGCTTAGTCACCGCCCTGACACACACTTTACTGAACTGTCATGGATCAAGGCATAGACAGATACAATACACACACTCAGCTTTCCTGCAACCTCTTCAACTGTTGGTCTCCTTTTTTTGCGAATAAATTCCAGGGTCTTTCTTCATTCCTCGTGGTCATGGCTGTAGCTGGACGTCCGGAGCGCTCTGCATCCATCACACCAGTACGGCCATTTTCGAACTTTTCAATCCACTTATAGAGGACTCTAAGAGAGAGAATTTTATCCCTGTACTGAGCACAGATGCAAAGATGGATTTGTGCTCTGGGGGCACCTTCTGTCCACAAAAAGTGTATGACAGAACGCTGTACCTCTTTGGTGCAATTTATACGTTTCAGAACCATTTTCACATCAGGGTGAAAACCCTTATACTAAACTGCAAGGGCAGCACGCTTGCCAGAAGGAAATAGTCACATAACATGCTAAGACATGGCCAATTACTACTACTCCCGACTTCACTGTTTCCAACGAAAATATAAAAGTGTGGAAACTTAGGCAACAAAAAGTCATGAGACATCACTTTATACTGAGCCAGTGTCAGGGTTCTAACCTGCCTGCAGCGATCCTGTCTATTTTATACATAGCCATGCCTACCTGCATCCACTGTCTGTGCCAAGTTCCCTATCCGTTCCACAATCTGTGCCTTCTCTGCTCCAAGATCTGTGTCCAAAGTTCATATCCTGTTGTGCTGGTTGTTGGTGCATTATGTGCTCTGTGAAAACTAGTTTTGTTTGTATTTACCTAATCTTCCAGCACACTACGATATATACTGTTACCTATATCTGTACCTATCATTATGCATTGTTGGGTACAGACAGAGCCCCTGGTATACCCTGCAACTGGGCTCCTATCCCACCTGCTTGTCTGAGTCCTGACAGCCAAACATTGACAGTGGTACAGCATAATTGCCATCACTATATACTGAGCCAGACATTGAGCGTGGTACTGCATAACTGCCATCCCCATATACTGAGCCAGACATTGACAGTGATGCAGCATAACTGCCATCACTATTTACTAAGCTAGACATTGACAGTGATGCAGCATCCCTGCCATCACTATGTACTGAGCCAGACATTGACAGTGGTACATCATAACTGCCATCACTATATATTGTGCCAGACATTGACAATGGTACAGTATAACTGCCATCACTGTGTACCAGGGGCATCCAACATGCGCCCTGCAAGCCAAATGCGGCCCGCAGGACCTCGAGGTGTGGCCGTGTGAGATCGGCAGTCAGGGCAACTAGGATCACAAGGGCCCTGCTGCTTACCTGTGGGAGGGTCTTTTGTACTGCACAGAGGAAGCGGAACCCAGCAGAGTCACGTAAATGTACGTGACATCACATGACTCTGCTCCATCCCTGCTTCCTCTGTGCAGTACAAGAGAACCCAGAGGGAGGCTGCGGCCCCTGTGAAGTCTGTGAGAGGCATCGAGAGAGCAGCAGTTCAGGTAAAGGGGTGGGGGAGGGTGTTTGAATGAGTATGCGTGATTGAGGGAAGTAATCTGTGAATGAATGAGTATATGAATGAATGAGTGTGTGTGTGTGATAGCATGGATGTGTAAGTGGGGGGGCATGGTACAGGGTGGCAGCATCAATACACAAGGGGGGCAGCTAGCCAGGTTTCAGCATGTACTGGCTGACTGGCGTGATAGGAGTGGATTGCTAACAGCGTTTACTGGTTGCCTGGGTATGATAGGAGTGTGATTGATAACAGCAATCACACTCCTATCATGCCAAGTCATATTATTGAATGTTTTGTCTAATTTTCGTGTGTTAACAATATTAATTTATATACAATTGTTGACAGCAATCACACTCCTATCATTCCCAGCCAACCAGTA
The DNA here is from genome assembly GCA_009364415.1 of Spea multiplicata. NCBI lineage: Eukaryota > Metazoa > Chordata > Amphibia > Anura > Pelobatidae > Spea > Spea multiplicata. The sequence continues at coordinate 41,550,691 of VKOC01000001.1, forward strand.
CATGCAGGAATCTGGGCATGCCTGAGACTGCTGTTAACAATCATAATTAACAGCAGTCTCAGGCATACCCATATTAGCATTATTACATTTTTTTGTACAATTTTGGTGTGTAACTTACTTTTAATAAACGTGTGCGATTTTTTAAATTATTAAGGTGGGTGGTCATTTTCGGTTTTGGCTAAGTAAACCCTGAATTTTCAGTTTTGGTCCAGAACTTTAATTTCGGTGCATCCCTAGAATAAATAGAACTATATCATTTTTTCTGATTTTGTAGTCACAAAACTTTCTAGGCCCAGAAATCAGTGAGAGGAAAAGTAAAGGTTTTGTGTCATTTACCGTATTTGCTCAATTATAAGACGAGGTTTTTTCAGAGCAAATGGGTCGTCTTATAATCAGACCTCAAATATGTCTGACTATGAGACTAAGATCCAGATGCCCTGCAGCGCTGCAGAGGACCTGGATCCTCCTGTCTTATGCCCCCCATTTAACACCCCCAAAAACTTACCGGTGCTTCTGACTCCCCGGTCATGTAGCCGCCACTGGGGCCGCGTGTAGACATCTACACGATTTGCGTAGACAACTTCCGCTGCAGCCGGAAGAAGGTGCGGTTAGCAGCGGGGGTTGTCTGCGTCCATCGCACAGACCTTCCCCTACTGTCAGATATCGGAGTCAGAAAACAGTGGAACCCTGGTACGCCCATCTACTGTCTGGAGAAGTCTGGTCAGAAGTGATTTTCATGGAAGACTTGTGGCCAAAAAGTAATACCTCTTGGAAACAAGACTAAGTGACTCAGCTATAAAACACAGGCACTGGGGTGCAGGAATCTGGCTACAGGTGCTTTAAACTAAAATTGGGAATATTATGTTCGCTGAAGTGCTGGAGTGTGGTACACGTGTGTTTGCAGGCAACAGTGAAGCATGGTGGAGGTTACTTGCAACGGAGTTGGGCAATTTGTCTTCCCGGGCATCCAGCATGGAAAGACTTGAGTATTTTATTGCCAACAATGTAATAGATGGAAAGCGTGTGTCTGTGTTTCTGCTGTGGTTAAAAAGGTGTACAATCTACTACATTGTTTAGTATACCTTGAGAAATCAGCACCTAAAGCTTTTGAAGAAATTGCAATTGCAATTACAATTTTAAGGCAAGACAGGAGGCTTCGTATTTTGCATATCTTCCTTTACTCTCACCAACAGCAGCAAAGAAAGAGTTAATAACACAAGTGAAAACCACCAATAGAAACAGTACATAGGTGGTATATAAACTCCTTAACTATCTTCCTCTTCCTCTTTCTTTCTTTGCTGCTCACCAAAGCTGCAGGTCAGTCCTCTTCCTACCTACATTTATTGCTGATTTATTGAATAATATCTGTTTATTATTCATTACATATTGCTTTTTTCACCTAATTCTAGATAATTAGGTGGGTATGCACATTTATATACAGTATAGGTTTCTGATATATATATATGTTTGTATGTATATTTTTTACTTGTCTTTCATTATTTATATTCATTGTTTCTTTGCATCTGTGCATTTTGGGAGGGATTTTTCCCTTCTCTTTTCCCTATCTGGGACCCCTTTTTATGAGTTCTGGTCGCTAGTTTCTTCAGTTATTTTCTGGATCATTACAGTAATGATGTGTGTTCTGTGTGTGGAAGTTATTTTGAACCACATATAGCTGGCATTACCTAAAGGGCTCCTTCTTATCTGTGCCTCACTGGAGTGGTTACAGGGTGAGCCCTGCATTACTTTCAATATTCGTTGGGAATTTTCTGGAATTGCATCTCCCAGGCTGAGTCCATGTGGTTCTGCACATTATATACAGGCTGAGTCCATGTGGTTTTGCACATTATATACAGGCTGAGTCCATGTGGTTTTGCACATTATATAGAGGCAGAGT
>VKOC01000001.1:41553660-41574266 GCA_009364415.1 Spea multiplicata
ATGTTAAGAAATTCTAGCATTAAATCTGTATGGATATTGAATTTTGGTAGTTCTTTGAAGATTTGTCATGCAAAAACTGTTATTATGATTACCAAGCTTAATTAAGAGAGCGCTTTTAATGGCATGATGTCTTTCAGAAGACAGCGTGAAGAGCAGCCCACGAACAAACGTCCGCCATGCATACGTATTGCTTACTCTTTAAAGAATAATCTTTGCATGCCGTATTATTATCTGGCTTTCCACATTAGCAAGGAAGACTAAACACAATCGATATCACAGAGGCCACAACACAACTAAAACAAAAGCAATGCCATCAAGGATTGCTGCCATAGAAACCTGAAGGGAATGAGTCAAGGCTTTCCAATTACAATCTGGATTCACGGTCAAAAATAAATACCCATTTAGAAAGAGGAAACTACAGAGGCTCAGTGCACATTCTGCTTCAGATCTCTCTGTAATTTAGCTGGAACTTTCTCATTCTGCCATCAGTCTGCATGCTGGCACAAAATGCACCTTTTACTACTCATATTACACCCAAATAAGCATATATTCTAAGGTGTCCTTTTAAGCCACCCCAAGCTCATGGTGTAGTCTTTTTTTATTTAATTTTATGAAAATCTACAGATTGCAAATAATATGAAATAGTGTGAAATTGGCACAAAAAATGCTTCCACCAATTGTTTGCCTACAAAAGCACTTCTTTTTGACTCATCAAATATATAACTTATCATTGGTCTTCCCTTCAGGTTTTGCTAATGCGGACCAATATCTATTAAAAAAAAATCCCAACCAACCTCCTTGACGTTGATTCTCCCAGTTGCCCACTCCATCAGATCTAGCAGCTTGTGCCAGATCAAGAGTGTTCCCTGGTGGTCTCAATGTGGACTCTAACTTGTGAAATTTGTGAATCCGATCTCTGTTCAAAATAGTATTGGGCCTCTCATTATGTTCTAAAACTTGCCTGGAAATATACCAGGCAGGCTGTCTCTTGTGAACTACATCAGCAATTTCTGCTACAAGATTGGAATCTATTACATCTGTTGGGTTATATTTATGGACATGAACAACATCTTCCCTTTCGCCTAGCAGTTTGGAAATGAGGGAATAGAAGTCACCTGTACAGAAAAGAGAAGATAAAACAGAAAAGAAATGAAGGATTAAGACAGCTTCAAATTAGAATGTGGATACAGCAAAACCGTAAGGGTAACCCTAAATGCAAGAGCACTGTTCATGCTGATCCTGTTACAGGGCTCCACTAATGGAAATTTTATTTTTAATTTACTCTAATACATTCAAATTTAAAAAGATATCACACCCTCCTTATGGCATGAAAATGGAACAGATTTGTGTTAAAAGCCACCATACTAATGATTGTATAGGCAAAAGAAAAAAGGCAATTTTGCTTAGATTTTGATGTATAGTCATATTTGTGATAACTTATTATGGGTTGACACAGAATGATTTACGTGGATTTGTGTGAGGTTTGGAAAATCCCATACATTTGTATTTCTTTCTATTTAATATAAACTAATAGTGTTATCATTGGTTAAAAAAGACCCAACAATGATACCACTACACTTCATGCTCAACAGTGTGTTCATAACATAACAACAATGTTGGTTGTGGTTTTAAGGGAGAAAATTCATAGAACATCATAGCTTGTATATGCATGGTCTGCTAATATGTACAAACTGAGTCAATAGTTACACATTAGGAAGAACATTTAAATTGATATTTTCATTCTGTGCTACTACAACAAATAATTCATAAAAAGGAGTTAACTGCTCTTTGGAGGTACATTCTCTAAAGGGCGAGTTGCATCTTAGCTCATCGACTACACATTTCATTATGAAGTTTCAAACTCCAGTGAGCTTCTACCGTAGGAAAAGTTGGCTGGCCCTGTATAATGCACCGTTAAATCAGTGAGGTTTCTTCAGCTTTAGACTTATGCTAGGCTAGCTCGGCCCTTCTTGCCTTGTTTGCCCTTCATAATGAATAGTGAAGTGAGAGTGTTCAAACTCCATTTAGTGAAAATCCTTTTTTTTTTTAATGTCTCCCCCTACCTCAGACTGAAAAGCTGATAAGGGTAACCTATACCAAAGGAGTTCTGTCAAAAAAACCCTTCAGATGTAGTCATTGTTTCAGGCATGATGAAGAATGCTTAATAGCAATTCCACGTACAACTCATTTGTCTCCTAGACCCAACATTGCGGCTCACGTTGGCCTGGAAAGCAAATCTTTGAAGCAAGCTTGTAATCGCTCAAAACCCGCCACGCATGTCTTTGCAAAAGTGACTGTTTTGGAAGCAGTAAGCGTCCATTGATTTTTATTAGTATCTGTTCCTTATAGTTAATAGCACACCCCTAAAATATTTAAATATATTTGGTGGTAATGTGGTGTTACGGTAAATGAAGCAATTTTCTAGAGTTTCTTTTTCAGGTAATCTAATACTAGCATTACGAAGATGGCACATAATTTGGTGGCCACCTGAAACCACAAGTGTGCCACTAACACTGGGTAATAAATCAAGTAAGCAAGCTCACACTCTCTCTTATTCTAACTTATATGCATTATGTACCCTTCTGATTTTCTTTTATCCTGCTTTCTTTTTATTAGTACGATTTGTTGCCATGGTAAAAATATACCGACAATAATATACAATATTCAACCTTCCTGCGAATCACCAGGGCTAAATAGCTGAGGCACATCATAAAGATGACAATTTATATTTAGTGTAGAAACCTATTACACAGAGGACTAACAAATTATGCAGTCTTTTGGTGCCAGGATTAAACACACACCTCACGTATGTCTAATTGTGGATGTCACAGTACAGAGAGCTCACAATGAGATTTTAATACAGGCAATGATGACACTCTTTGTAGGTTAACTGCCAACAGAATAAAATGACCTTAATAGATTATGTCATATTTGCAAACAGTCCTTCACATTCCAATTATTCCAACCAGCTTTTCCAATACAAAGAACTTGCAGAGAAGTCCCACAGGTAGAATCATCTCATCTCAGGAAATAATTACTACGGTTATTAAGCAAAGCTCATAAGCATGTTATAATTAAGGGAGATGTTTGGTGGCAAGGAAAAGCCAATGATTACAGAAGAGGGAGATGGTTACCCAATTTACAGGTCTCTGGTCAGACTTCACCTAAAGTATTGTACACAGTTTTGCAGACTCATTTATAGAAGTCATTTGACTGGAGAGAGCTCAAGGAAAGGTCAATTTGTCAGAAAAGACTCAAAGATCTCAATACATATATAACTTGGAGGAAAGAAGAGAGGGTGGAGAAATGACAAAACACTTAACTATATAAACGGATTCAACAAAGTATAATATGGATGTACTCGTATTTGCTGGGACACATGGTCATAGTCCGAAACTCTTGGATCACATAAGGAAGTTTCACCAAGTTCACAAATGAGTAGAACAGTTTTCCAGCAGAAGCGGTAGAGGTCAACAGAGTTAGGGATAAGGCTATAAATGTACTCTCTCAAAGAGAAATTGCTGCTGATCTATTCTGTGACCACCAATAGCCACACTACCTACAGTAAACTGATTTTTAACATTTGAGGATGTTTCTATTACAAAATAGCAAACATAACAATTGATCTACCGTGACTTACACCGACCTTAAATGAAATTTTGTCTCCTGAGTTCAAATGGGATTTAACATTTCATTTAACCAATTTAACTACGATGGCTGTCCAGCTTCTTGTGTAAGAAGTTGGCTCTTCGCAATACACAGTCCAATTGGCGAGAATCGTCTATTCATTGGCCCTTATTCAATATTCCAAAAAATAATATGCAGGAAAAGAAATAGGTTTCATAGCAAATCAATCAAAAACTCATTCAAGGGCAATTGAATAAACAACCGCAATATATAATTCCTTTCGTAAAGGAGAATTATTAGGTTGTTGAACTGTAGGGAGTAACATGCTGTATGATATACTGCTAGATATAAGTTATTGGGCTCATCTCTCAAACACAACTCTGCATCATCCAACACGCAAGAGGAAATACACAGAAGGACGGCTACTTATATTTCCATCAAGCGGGAGGCTGCTATTGTTGTCAGTCGTGTGATATTGTGTGTTTTGTTAACACAGAATGGAGTAGCATGTATTTTAGCAGCCAGGAAAATAAGATTATATTTCACTGTATATGGTTAATTGCTAGTTATTCTGTACAGAGTGCTTAAATGGTGCTTAAAAGTTTGTGCCCCAAGTTAAAGGGGAATGTTCCAATTTATTTACAAAGCATTTGTTACATACTTATTCGGCACACACTATTTACAAGGTCCAACAAAATTGAATTTTCAAATTGGTTTATTGTTAAATAATCAGGTGTTCTGAACATTTCCACTGATAATCACAGGGTCACTGATTCCAGATTATGAAATGCAGCTTAGGTAGCTGGATGAGCTGCTGTCTGTCTCATAGAATGAACTCAGAGATTCGTAGCTAGAGACGGAGGCACTGTCCTCTATGTCTGAGTAGCTGGCCAAAGTACCGTCAATATTCTCATCAAGTGGCTTAATCACAGCCTCGATGGACACGCTGTCGGTTTCAGAGCAGAAAGCCTGATACTTTTGATTATCGGGAGAGCTGCTGGAATCCATTTCAATGGAGGAGCTGCTCACGCTTCTGCTCAATGAAGACTCCACAGGAATGTCCGCGGTGGGCTTGAAGAGCTCTTCATCCATTTGATCTTCAGGGTGCCCATTTCCCATGAAGCAGCCACAACACAGCCTTAGGGTGCTCTTAAAGAAAGAACGAGCTCCCATATTTGTCACAGTTGATGGATTAAATTTGAATCCAAACTCTTCTCGCAGGAGAAAAAATCTTGTGTGGCAATCAGGATTGATCCAAACACAAGTGTGAGCAAGATTAGCTTGTTGACAACTTCATAGTGCTGGACATTCAGTGACATCACAATGGAATGGGAGTGGCCGTAAATGCTACCTTATATGGGCATGGGTGTGGCTCGGTATTGTTGCTCATTGGGCGTGGTGTACTATGGATACATTTTCTGATTGAAAAATGCGTAGTTTATCAGGGTAGAGTATTGTGAATTGATGTTGCTGCATAAGAGTGTAAAATACATGTAACTGCCCTTTATAAGCACAACTACATGTCTCGCTGGTGACAAGCTCCAAGGTTGTTAATCTCTTTCCAAATTTAGTATGTCTATACTATGTAATTGGATGCTTTTGGAATTGCAGAATTAATGCAATGTCATTTTCTTAAGGAAGGTATTTCATGTACGAATCAAAGTATTTTATTATAGTTTAAAAGCAAAGCAGAACTCTATGAATCAAAATGTATAAATATATATTTATATATTATTGTGTTGTAATATAATGGTGGAAAATGCACATAAGAACCAAAATAATGTGTGGCTCAAATGAGAAAATCCAATAACTCGCTGCGCTAGCCTTGAAGACTCAAGCATGCAGATATATTCTTAAACAAAATATTTGGAAGAGAATGGAAGTGAGAGGAATTGCTGCTGATCTGTTCTGTGACCACCAATAGACCCCCTACCTAGAGTAAACTGACTTTTAACATTTGGGGAGGGTGAAATTGGATAACACAATTTATGGACAGAGAAATTAAATTACCAGGACCACTTGAGTTTGGTTTTATTAATATGTTCTACATGTTTGCATATTAACTACTTTATCCATTTCATGGGTTTACATTACATTGCATAGTATTTCTAAAAAACAAGCTGATTCTGTAGCACTGTGTTAGGGTGAGGCTTCTTCTCAGTTTTGATAATTTTCTTAGACCCCTGTAATGTGTCTTAGTTATTTGAATACAAATATTGTACTCGAGATGAGTTGCTAATATGTATACTTTTTAAACACCTGGTTTGACCTTTTAAGACTTAGAGTCACACCTACCATCAATAAGGTTTAAAACAAAGTTCTAGATTCTCTCAATCAACTCTTGTACATCTTTATTCCTTTCTTCAGCAATGCCAGTTTTGCACATTTTAACATTCAAGCTAAGGTTTCAATTCTATAACATCATCATGGAAAGGTGCTGTTCTAATCAATTCGTGTCCCCTTTGGATAATCTGCTTACTTATATGGCATCCCCTAAATATGGGTATTAGAAGAAGTAGGTTTCCATATGATTTCACCTTTCTTAAAATGAATGAAAGCATTTTAAGCTATTGCATAATAAAGGTTATAAAGACCAATATATCAATTTGCAGCCAGGAACCGTACTAACCTGCAATTATTGAGCATTATTAACACAGGTAAAATCCACTCAGGCAGAACAGAAGTCAGGTTAAAATTAAATTGATACACCAAATGAAACGCAACACATTTTTATTTTAGTATGAGCTGAAAATTATATGAATTATTACTATTTGTCATCTTTTTTGATGAACAATTTCATTTAACGGCAGCATTACACTAAGGAATTGCACTTGCTTTTTTATGTTTATTCCAAGTTTCTTACATTGCCTATATTTAGGCATATTTATTAAGCAAATACATATTTACTATAAATTATATAAAATTTGCTCGATTATAAGACGACCCCCCGAAATCTCAATATTAATTTAGGAAAAAAAGAAAAAGCTTGAATATAAGATGACCCTATAGGAAAAAAGTTTTACTAGTAAATGTTAATTCATGTAAACTATGTAAACCATTTTTTCTTAATAAAAGCTATGATTGAGAATTTTTTTTTTGTTGTTTTTATTTTCCAACCTACCCCCCAGTTATGCACATCTGCCCCCAGGCATGCCACTCTGCCCCAGAAATGCCTTAAACCCCTTATATGCCACTGTGCCAATGATATGCCTTTTAACCCTCTTAATACTACAGTGCCCCATGATATGCCTTCTGACCCCCTATGTGGAACTCTGCCTCCAGAAATGCCTTATACCCTTATATGCCACTCTGGCATTTAAGGGATAAAAGGCATATCTGGAGGCAGAGTGGCATTAAGGGGGTCAAAAGGCATATCATGGGGCACTGTGGTATTAAGAGGGTTAAAAGGCATATCATTGGGCACAGATTTGATGTTTCTCTACATGACTTACACCGACCTATAATGTAATTTTGTCTCCTGAGTTCAAATGGGATTGAACATTTCATTTAACTAATTTAACTACGATGGCTGTCCAGCTTCTTGTGTAAGAAGTTGGCTCTTCGCAATACACAGTTCAATTGGCGACAATTGGCTATGCATTGGCCCTTCAATATTCAATTCAATATTCAAAAAAATATGCAGGAAAAGAAATAGGTTTCATAGCAAATCAAAAACTCATTCAAGGGCAATTGAATAAACTAACAACCGCAATATATAATTCCTTTCGTAAAGGAGAATTATTTGGTGGTTGAACTGTAGGGAGTAACATGATGTATGATATACTGCTAGGTATAGGTTATTGGGCTCATCTATCAAGCACAACTCTGCATCATCCAACACGCAAGAGGAAATACACAGAAGGATGGCTACGTAGTATATTTCCATCAATAGAGACACATGCTGGGGTTACACAGCCTGCCTGCTTCAGTCACGATTAAAGATTGATGAAAGCTGCTCAAAGGGAGAACAAATGTACAACAGGGATTTAGGCAGAAAAATAATACTCATATAACATATTAATTATGTTGCTATTTTCCGTGATAGCAGAACATAAGATGCAGTGAGATGAGTGAAATTCACTTAGGACGTGGCAAATAAACAGTTCAAACTATAATAATTTTGAGCCTATCCGGTGCTCATTGTACTAAAATGGTCATTTTGGGATTATCAATTGATCTGGAGCTGTTTAATTATATTAATTATATAAAGATTTTTTTCTCCATTTGCATTAAATACAGTGTTATGTGCTGCAATGTAGAGTGGCGTTGACAAATAACTGGTTTTATTTAATTTCTTCCAATAAACATCCTTTATCTACCAACCTGACGTCCGCTATTGTCGTGTGATATTGTGTGTTTTGTGTGTTTACACAGAATGGAGTGGCATGTGTTTTGGCAGCCGGGAAAAAAACATTATATTTCACTGTATTTATTCCTAATTATTCTGTACAGTGTGCTTAAATGGTGCTTAAAAGTTTGTGCCCAGTGTTTCAATTTATTCACAAAGCATTTGTTACATACTTATTCGGCACACACTATTTACAAGGTCCTACAAAATTGAATTTTCAAATTGGTTTATTGTTAAATAATCAGGTGTTCTGAACATCTCCACTGATAATCACAGGGTCACTGATTCCAGATTATGAAATGCAGCTTAGGTAGCTGGATGAGCTGCTGTCTGTCTCATAGAATGAACTAAGAGATTCGTAGCTAGAGACGGAGGCACTGTCCTCTATGTCTGAGTAGCCGGCCAAAGTACCGTCAATATTCTCATCAAGTGGCTTAATCACAGCCTCGATGGACACGCTGTCGGTTTCAGAGCAGGAAACCTGATATTTTTGGTTATCGTGAGAGCTGCTGGAATCCATTTCAATGGAGGAGCTGCTCACGCTTCTGCTCAATGAAGACTCCACAGGAATGTCTAGGGTGCACTTGAAGAGCTCTTCATCCATTTTATCTTCAGGGTGCCCATTTCCCATGAAGCAGCCACAACACAGCCTTAGGGTGCTCTTAAAGAAAGAACGAGCTCCCATATTCGTCACAGTTGATGGATTAAATTTGAATCCAAACTCTTCTCGCAGGAGAAAAATCTTGTGTGGCAATCAGGATTGATCCAAACACAAGTGAGAGCAAGATTAGCTTGTTGACAACTTCATAGTGCTGGGCATTCAGTGACATCACAATGGAATAGGCGTCGCTGTGAATGCTACCTTATATGGGCATGGGTGTGGCTCAGTATTGTTGCTCATTGGGCATGGTCTACTGTGGATACATTTTTTGATAGAGAAATACATAGTTTATCAGGGTAGAGTAGTGTGAATTTATATTATTGCATAAGAATGTAAATTCTTTCCTGTTTGAAATTTTCACTGAATAGTCTTGAAATAGCAGGATATTTTGATGTTGGAATGTGACGTTTCTATTTCTTCAATATCCCTTTAGAACCGTTCCTTTATTAGGGAAGTGGAGAAACTTTGCTTTTGCTGGCCTTGGTCCATTTAGAATAACAAAATACATGTAACTGCCCTTTATAAGCACAACTACATGTCTCGCTGGTGACAAGCTCCAAGATTGTTAATCTCTTTCAAAATGCAGTATGTCTATACTATGTAATTGGATGCTTTTGGAATTGCAGAATTAATGCAATGTCATTTTCTTAAGGAAGGAATTTCAAATTATTTTATATTAGTTTACGTTTAAATATCTTTCAGGTTTAGCAATATAAAGCATTAAAATAGAATTAAAAAAGCAAAGCAAAATGTTAAATATATATTAATAATATTATGTTTGTAATTATAATGGTGGAACTGCACATAAGAACCAATAATGTGTGGCTCAAATCCAATAACCTGCTGCGCTAGCCTTGTAGACTCAAGCATGCAGATATATTCTTAAACAAAATACTTAATGATAGTAACATAAATGCTTAACAATTGAGTTAAAAACCACACCTGATTACATAAAACGTAGCATGTGTATAATTTTGACAGTGTTTTTTTTAGTATTTGTGTTGTATTACACTATAATAAACTTACTTGTCAGATACATATAAACCTCTTTATTATTTCTTCATGCTTTAAGCTCCACATAATGATGTCAACCAATTAAATTGAAAATAAAGGCTTTTTTTCTGTGGAGTGCACATGGTCCAAGTTCAAGTATGTACCTTAACAAGCATTAATAATACATACCCTGATCTAATACTTCCTCTTCTTCTCTTTTAGGTTGCTGGAGAGCGGTTTTCACCTCTAGTTCTTTTGGTTCTGGAAAACCAAGAAAAAATCCGATATAATTTTTGTTCCCTAGAAAAAAGTTCTATTGAGAATTTACCAAAATTCTTCTGTAATCAGCGGGCACTAGCCTTATCCAAACTCAATCTGGTGCATATGTCATGAAAGCAATAACAACATGGGTTACATCTTCCATGTTAAAATGTCTTCAAACTCTTCCATGTATGTGCAGGGTATTTGTTTTATGGTGCATTATTGAGTTTAGATCTAAACCGTTATAGATGTAGTTGTTTCATCATCTAAAATATGGAAAATGTATTTATTATAGATGTGCTACAACGCTACATACTGTATTAAATAATGTAGGTGATGTTGCTACCTAAACATTTTATTTTACTTTTTATATTTTCTAAATTCTAGAAATTCTACTATCGCAAACCATGCTTCTTAACCACCACAAACACCAGATTTAGGCGGCTCACTATATCAAGTCCCGCAATCTGTTCTATTTGGCTAAAATATTTCTAAAGCAACTCAAAGAGCTTGAGTTAATGTTGCATAAAAGTCTAAGAACTAAATCACTTTAGCAAGCTCTTGGGTTAATGATGCACAAATCAGAGAAAAGGGAACAGTCATAACTACAGCAAGCTCACAAATAGTTAATGTTGCCTAAGTCAAGTAAAGGCACTGCGGACTACTATGTCAAGTTCTGAAAATAGTCTTGGGGTTAATGTTAACCAGGTCAATGACTATATAATCAATTTTTGCCTAACCAGGTATTCAGACAAAAAAGTGTTGCTTTAATTTCATGTAGTTTTACAGATTAATTATCTCTGTGCTTAAAGCATATCTGTCATTTTCCCAAACCCTTGGTTTAACAGTTCTATACACTAAATAATGTGATGCTATAAATAGATTAAAATAACCTAACCTTCAAAAGATTTAAGTAAAAATAACGTACTTATTTGCTCATTCATTTTCCAGGACAATAATCCAGTTACACTATAAAGTAATACATTCTGCAGCATAGTAACTGGGGAGAAAACTGTTATTAAGAAAGCAAAAATATGTACTTTAATAAAAGCATGTCAAGAAGAGCAATTCAAAAAGACTAAAGTAAAACGAATACTGAATCCACTAGAAGCTCACCTTGATGATGATGACCATGTCCCATCATCATCATCATTTCAGGGCTAACAGGAACAGGAATATTTGCTATCTGGGGAATGTCCTGGAAACGTTCAGGATCCCCAGTCTGTATGCATGTCATGTATGAACTTGCATGTGCAGCATCCATGTAATACATGATGTATAAGTTGCACATTTCATCACTAGATGTACCCCTGTATAAAGAGAAGAGGAAAATAAATTAGAAAAATTGTACAAGCCTCATGCAGCACTAAATATTATTCAATAAACAGCAATTGTACAGTATAAAAGATTCAACATTGCAATAGTTGCAATATTAGGGAATAGTTCATCCTTCCATTCTCTTATGTAGGGGTGGGCGGGCCTAGGGGTTGATTTTAGGAACACAGTGGGTTGAGGTAACATGAGATTACTCAGTGTGTGAGCAGCCAGAGAAAGCTGCTGGGGTAAGGGGAGGGGGTGAGAGGGAGTGAGTGAGTGAGTGAATGAGTGAGTGAGTGAGTGGGTAAGGGAAGGAGTAAGCATGCATGAATGAATGGATGTATGGATATTACAATGTATGTGTAAGCATGTGTATGTGCTAACATGTATGCTAGTGTTTGTGTGATAGTATGGATGTGAAAATATAAGCTTTTTGTTTGAGCATGAATGTGTATGAGTAAGTGGCGTGAGAGCTACTGTTAGTATGTTAGTGTAAGTATATGCAAGAGTGTCTATGTATGTTAGCACATATGTGTACCAGTTCATGCCCGCCCCTCCACCCAGGCCAGAAGGTGCCAGCTCTCCCCTGAGATCCCTTATTTACAAAAATCAAATAGACAACATACATGTGCATTAAGTAATTAAATTTTTTTTAAAAAAATTACTTTCGGCTAGACTGTCTGGCTAATATCAAGTATTCCTTTGTAAGGATTAGTGAGAACTGGTGAAGGAGATCCAAAAACAGCAAAATTCTTTTACATATAAACATAGCCATGGATGGGTTGCTAATGAATATTTTGCTACATATGCAAAATATTAGTAATAGCTATTCTGTTGGAATAACATTATTATTTAGGACATGCCTTTAAATCGTGAATGTCAATTTTTTTTCATACACTTGTATATCTGTGAGTTTGAACACTCAGTTATGTGTCTTGTAACTTGAAATAGCTCTGCATGACATTTTTTTTTATTATTGGACTTTTCTCCCAGGGTAACAAAATGCTTTTAAAGTACTGAGGTACAGAGCAAAGAGATCTGCTGTTCAGAGTAATCCAATTTAGAGATAAAAATGTTCCAGATACATTGAACCCCCCAGAGTTTATAATCGAATTGCTTGTGAATTGGGAAATGTGAAAGGTCGCACGTAGCTGGCACACATACCATACTTTAGTTTAGATTTTTATGAGAACCACTTTAAAACGTCTCAAAATGATTCTATTTGAGCAATTGCTACATACTCATGAGATACCATATTCTGGCATTTACCTTTGTAGCCTGTATTTTCCATTGCTTGGTACCCATCAGTGGCTACCACTTTACTACTTGGCTAGACTTGTATTGCCATGCCAGGTAACAACCCAATTTTTCTGTCTATCATTTACCGATTTATACAGCACCATCATATTCAGAAGAGCTAAACAATGTGTAAATAGAACAGGATAAAAGTGCACCACACAACAGGATATTCAATTCTTGAAGATGCTTACAAACCCGGAAGAGGTGGGAGTATATGACACAAGAGGCGAAGGTGTAAATGTTTGAGGTTAATCAACCAGCCACACAAGGGTATCGAGGTGTCATACAACCCAAATGTCCCTGGCCACTCCTGCCTCCCATCTCTAACCTCACCCCTCACATCTTGAATGTAAACGTGTATATGGAGAGAGAGTGTGAGATTCATAAGATATGAAGGGTTCATAAACCCCTGCAGCAATACTTTATTCTATATAGCACATTATCCTCAATGACCCACAACTATATTGCTCAACTGTAATTATTACCTTCCCTCTGCCAGAAATCATGCTTATTGCATGAAGCGACAGGCATATTTTATGTTTTTCCATAAAAGAAGAAGGAAAAAAAAACATGCGTTCCCACTGAGCTTGTATGACACTAATGAATATTTTTAGGTATTTAGGTATTTTCTCCTCTCTGTAATAGGGTGTTTCAATATATCCACATATAAAAAAAGGAAATGAGGAGGACGGCTAGTTCTTAGAAAATCAAATATGTCAATGCTTTTCCAGCAGTGTCTAGCAGGATTCACTTATTTTCCATGGCAACAGTAATGATACGAGAATGGAAAAAAAGGCTGCTTCTGCGTGTGCTGAAAATAGAGAGCTCCTGATAGACCTCACAGAAGCAGTCACCAATCTATGCACTCTCTACTGATACTGTGGAAATCATTCCGTTCATGCTGTGTTGTGTGAAATAATTGCCAGTTTACCTGTTATATCACTACACACAACTACACAAACACACACTACTGACCCATATACACAAGAGACAAGCATCCGCCTAGCGCTTATCTAGCCACTTGCTTGAAAGTAAGAAGAAAAAAAATGCGATCACTTTCCATGACATTGAGCAAATTTATTGTTTCCCCTTATGTAATTGTAATCTTTTATTAAGTATTATACAGCTAGTTGATGTGCCCGTCATCAAAGTGGCGGCAGGGGTCCCATCCACGTTCATATCAGTAGGTACAAAGAATATGGACAACATTGATGGGGTGGGCTGAGAGAGTCCAACCTGAGAAAGCATACAGTGAAATCCAAGTCTTCAGTCGATTGGTGCACCGACATCGCATGACATGGCTTTTATGTGTTGGATACAAAGGGTATGATGACAATTGCGTCTGAACTACAAACAAATACCAATACGATATTGCAGATTTTGTCCCTCACGGATAACATTTTGGCTTGGAAATGTATATAGTATGGGATGAATACAAGTAACCCATTTCTCATACCTACCCAATTCGTGTCTCTGTTGTTCTGCCTTCGCCAGTAAAAAGACACCTGGCTGCTAAGATATCCCCAGCACTAACATCAAGCGGATGCTCTATAGGATAGAATGCCTGTGAAATATGAGACGGAAAGGAGGAGGTGAAAAATGTTTGTAGTTTCACTGAACCTGTCAAACGTTATCTGTCTGTTATCATTGTGTAATAAACCATAATCCCTGCAACAATCCACATAGGCTTAATGGTACCGCAAACTTATTCGGTGGTTCTGAGTTCCACGTTACTTGCTATATTATCTTTGTGTCTTGTAGTTTGTTTTTTGTTTTTTTATAAACATACCTGCGGCAGCTGGGGGCTCTGTCTACCAATTAATGTCCACTTGCCATGTCTGATCCTGTAGCCACTCACCACTTGACCTAAAGCATGCAGAACAAACAAGGTTAGTGAATTTACAGAGCTGACAGGGTCTCATTAAATGACATGAAACAGGGTTTTAGAAACAGAATTTGATGGCAGATAAGGATCATTCGGCCCATCTAGGCAATTTTTCCTGATGTAAGAACACGGATCTTAATCAGTCCAGGGTCTCGTCAGATTCAGGATAGCTTTATGCCTATTCCATGTTTAAACTCCCTCACTTCTGTTGAGAGGCTGTTACAATAATCTACCATCCTCTCAGTAAAGTTAAGAGTATTGCTCTCATTAACGTGATCTGGAAGGTCTTCAATATTATACAAGCAACACCAAAAATCCTCTTACCTAAATGATGAGTGTGAACTCTGTAGGCAAACGGGTGCATTGTGGGTCTGTTGTAGACACAGGCAATATCTGCATTAACTGCTGTTAAAAAAATAATAATGTTATTTAAAACTCCAAATATATAAAAAATATATATAGTATTACAGTATATACATTTATATCAGCGGAATATTATGAAGCTATATACATAAATATAAAAAATATTTAGATGGGTCCCTCACAATTGGGTATGACAAAGCACCACTTGCAGTAGTTACAAAAATCTCATTTAGAAGCCTGCTAAGTCAAAGCAACAAATATAGGTCATCCGCCCTAATAGTTATCGTATATGAAATATTTCTCTGTGTTGCCGCAATCTTTTTAATAGCACCAACCCATTAGCAGAAGCCCACAATTCAATTTTCATGGACAAAATGTGTGTTTCTTTGAAAACAAGGACATTTCTAGATGACCCTAAACATTTGAACATTGCAAAAGGACAACCTCTGCTATGCACAAAGGCAAGTACATACATGAATAAATACTATGCAATCCACAGTGAAACCCCCCACAGCAACACTCAGATAACAGTAACTAAAGTTTATGAAGTTAGTCTGGAAATGCCACCGAATGCCTCATTAAAGCAAGTAATGTTGCATTGCAAAGGGATTTTGGGTTTCCTTTCAAACATACTTTTAACTCTGTTATACCCATTATATCACCGACATAAAAATGTGTAGTAGGAAGGTGCTGTGACAAGTACTGTGCATAATTTAACCCCTTTTCATTCTTATTTTTTTTAATAGATGCAGCATTAGGAACAGCATTCTTACTACTGCTGAATGCCAAACCCTTCCCAGGAATAATCCTGTAAAATTTTGCCTTATTTATATATTTTTCCCCCCTACGGAAATGCTGGTCATGTAACACAAAAGCAGGCACAGAAGCTAGAAAAAAGTTTGTTTAAAGTTACTGCGTTGTTTTTATGTGAATAAACCTTCATAGGTTAGAGTAACATGGCCCGATCTGCTAACGTTTATTCGCCTAACTTAATGTTTTGTTTAAGTGGAACAGCACCTTTAACTACTGAATAGTATACAAAGCACATGCATTCACTTACCTTTTTCTCCTGGTGGGATTACAGTGTCCACTGACATCATGAGATAAATACCGGCAATCAATGGCTGCCTGGGGACCACAAAAAGTAGCATGCGCAATGAAACCAACATAAATAATACAAAACAGAAAAAAGCTTCACTGTTCAACGTAATAGAAGGGCAAGCTTTATTTTTCATAATTTACAGATAAAGAATTTATATTATAAGCATTATAGGTGTGTGCAGCATGCTTTATTACAACACTTTTCCAAAACCCTATATGTCTGATAAACTATTCCAGATATTAGAATACGCACAACCACAGGCTGCAGCAAATCTGTTATCCTTTTAAAGCAAATATAACAAATATATACAGTCTTACAAACACACAAGCTATTAACCAATTAATTAATGGTATCAGATCGCTTTTAACTGGAGGATAAGAGAAAAAAAATAACACATACTTCTCTGGGGTTATCTGCACAGTCACCCCCGTGCAATCCTTATGTTTATCTGTATAATGTGAAGAAGAAGAAAGGACATAACGTAAGAAGATGAAAATATTCTGGCTCCAGGTCCCTCAATAATCAGTTTTGGCAAATGACATCTGAAATTACTGGTTATCCATCTATTAACTGCAAACGGAGAGTATAAAAATTAGCTCAGGAAAAGATCAAGCCAGCATTTGAGTTATATCGGTATAAGGCAAGCTCATTACTTTAATACATTACATTTTGAAATATCAGTTCAAATGGCATGGTTTCACACTGAAAGGATCAATAATGCAGAGCGGAATGTTATTCAACATAGGAGGATGGTGAGACATTTCAAGTCATTTGTGATTGAGATCTCCGGGTTTCCATCGTTGATCAATTTAAACATGGTTTGGGAAAATGAACACATATTGATTATGAGCCTTAATATTCCAGACTCTCAACTGGACATCTTGTGTCATCTTGGGCTTCTGAAAGCCGCAGTGATATTCTCACACAGCTCAAAGGTTTAAGTGCTTATCTGAAAGTGAAAAAAGCTTTGTAAATTCCGTATCCAAAATCTGTAGCCTGGTTCTTTGTGTTAATCCTGGATTAACCTGTCCAAAATAGAGTACTGCATACGCTTAATAGGAAGCATCTAACCTGAAGCTGGCCAACCCAGCAAAAGTACATTTAAAATGCATCTCTATGCATCATGTAGCTGTATTTTCCCAAATATTAGAATATAAGAGAGTGGTTCACTCCTTAAATACCCGGGTTTTACAGAAGATAAATGTATGGTAACTGGGAAATCAGCAGGGTCTCTAACTGAAAAGCACAATTTGCAGGAAGTTGTCCAACTTGGAGAAATACTATAAATAATATGGGTTCAAAAAATGCACTGCAGTGTAGAATACCATGGAGCTATGTAAATAATAAATCAATAAATAATAATACTGGGACAGGGAACATGCGTACGCTCACTGACACTGCTTGTCATACCTGGGAACTTGTGGGCTCCAGCTACCCGGAGCCTACCCATGAGGGATGCGGCCAGGACTGCACACTGACATCAATGGGACGTTCCCCCCACCGTCCTTGAGTGTTCCCGCCAACATCGCAGGAAACAACCCCATTTAGATGAGAAATGGACAGGGAGTGGGACGTGTCAAGACCCCACTCTCGCGACCTGGAGCATTCCAGGTGTTGACCTGGAGAACCGGAGTTTGTCCTGGAGTTCTCCAGTCCAAACCCCGAGAGTTCCCAGGTATGCTGATTTCACATACGGTACTTCTGCAAGTACATGTTCACTGGCTGCAAAAACACAGCTGACATAACTGTCCCTTTATGATAAACATATAGCAAAGCCAAGCTAAGCATTTCATAGAAAGCCTGTTATATTTGGAAGTATAAGCGAGGGTTTCGAGATTAATGGTTTTCAAGCTGTGTGTTAAACTAATCATTACATATAAATTATAGCATTTTCCACAAAACCTATAAACACATCACATATCTAGATGTTAGGCAGAAGAAGGCATATGATTCTAACAAATGCATCAACTACCAGAGTTCCGTATTTTGTGTTCTCTCTGGTACCCTGGGCCTCCAGTGAGCTACATGAAAGCATCCCGACGACCTGACTCAGCTCATTCACACCAGCACTTAATGTGCACTCTCAACAGAGCCGTACGGCCATCTGTTAACGCTAAGGTGATTTCTACAGAAGGAATTAACTATTTATACTAGTTAGTGTATTGATAGATGTCTATATCTAGCCATCGTTGCCGCCTTCCTCATAGCAAAAGCTAGCTAGAAGATGGTTAGCAGCTCCATTTCTGAATAAGGGTGGTGCTCTGAGCAAAAAAGGTCTACCTAGAAAATGCTTACGATGTGGAGAAGTCTGTCTCGTACCTGAAAAGGATGCATCCACAATGAATAGGGTGGGGGGCATGCACAACAGATCTATGAGGGGGGGGCATGAAAGGGACTTCTTGCCTGGGGAGCTATTTGGTTAAGGACCAGCACTTTTAATTGTTTCAGAGCAGATCATGACAACCCTTTAGATCACCAGGAACAATTGATTTTAAATATATACATATGTTATCTGGAACAAAGAAAAATGTTTTTTAAAAGTACCATTTTCCTTTTTCTGCAGAAAGCAAATCTACACAGAAGAAATGAAGCACTGTGGTGGCACATAAAGATAAATGTCTCTCGCACTGCTTGGTTAAGTCTGCTTTTACTCATAGTGTCAGCGCACCCAGCATAGCTAATCTGACAATAATTCAGGGGCAGCAGTATATGATGTATTAAGCTGTGCTGTCTTTTTTGTTATGACTTATTCTGTAACGAAACATCTTTGCAGATACATGAAAAAACATGAGAAAGAAAAGGGATCTAAAAGAAAGAACAAGCATTAAAGATGTTCATGTTGAGCTGCTTACATAATGACCTTTTTTCAGTCTATGGAGAACATAGTATCCAAATATGAGTAAGAAGAAAAAGGAACCCAATAAAAAAAAGACTCCACAGTATGCCAGTCAAGCTTAAGGCTGTTATTTAAATTATTCCTTATTTTAAAGGTTATTTTCGATTTTTTTTGTTTTACGTATTTTTTAAAAAAAACTACTCCTGAAAAACAGCAAGGTTTTCCAACCTGTACCATGAATTAGTAGTGAGAGGTTTACACATACGTCAATCTTTCATCTATCTACCCTTAAATGGCAACTGTCACCTTCAGGAACCTAACCATTATAAACAAAGAAATACATTAAGAATAATATTTAATATCATTGATAAATGTATAAATGCTGTAAATGTGTAAATACCAAGGAAGCAAAAAAATAAACATAAACCACTTATGTAGAGGAGATCTGGTGCAAACCGGTCATGTTCTAAGCAAAAGTCAAATGGTGCTATCTGTTTGAATGCATACAATAACGATTATTTTGTTTTGCATGCACACATCAGAATTCTCTCTAAACTTTGTATACCCACCCCCTCCGACTTGCCATGGAGGATATAAATTTTGGAGCTTCGACTGGAATCAATGGGAGCAGTAGCAGCCAATCACATTTATGCTATTTGAACACTGGTGTCTTGCTAGCATACATGTGATTGGCTGCTGCCACTCCCACTAACTTCAAAGAAAGCAGAGTTCCCATCAACAAGTGCTAATGAGCATGTGCAGGGAACACGCTTCCTACGTACACTTCCTGGTTTCAGTAGAATCAGCAGGGGGAGGAGTTAAAGGAGACAGAAGTCACTTTTTTACTCCAATAACTAAAGAATGCCTATATTAATACCCATGCAGAAAAGTGCACTGGGGTCCATGCACAATGGACTCCCAACACAGAAAAAAACATTTACAATTGGGGAACCAGACTGTTCTTTCATAAAAAAAAATCAAATAAAAAATGCAGTTTACCTTCCAATGACCACATGCTACAATATGCCTTCTCTCTGTCGCTGTGGACAGAGCTGGTGGATAACACTACAGACGCAATGATGTCCAGAAGAAAGTGAGTATCTGACATGAACATTGCCAGCGCCCAAAATGTTGGCAACTGGTTTTGTGCACCAGGACAGAGAGAATCATTAAATATAGGGAGTAATTCGTTTCTAAAGGGCTCCTTGACCATTTTACAAGTACCCATGTGGGTAGCTATATCACGGATTCAGAAATTCAGGTTCTGCTCTATCACACTAGTTTTGGGCAGACTAACCAGTAGAAAAGTATGTTGTAAAGGACACAAAAAAGGTATATATTATATATACAGCTCTTTAATGTAATCAAAAGCTTTACATCTGCATCTCAGATATTGATCTGCATGTTATCCAGTGTGCAGCATAAATCAGAAACTCTTTATGGAGGTCAATTGCTCACCGACACCCGTTAATATACTGTTAATATTTTTTTGCTTTATTAAAAAGACAAAGCTAGTATTTTGAAATAACGCAAACGTTTGTTTGCTTTTTTTTAAATAAAAACGTTTACATGTAACCAATATAACATTTAATCAATAAAACATTAAAGTTGAAATAACAACCGTGGCTTGGTTCCATTCTGCGTTCATGAAAAGCAACATTATTATTCCACTTACCGTGGAACGCACTAACATCCCCATAATGCACCTGAAGCACGAAATATTTACTGCCCGTTTCCCCTCCGACTCTGAATCCAACACCTGTATCAAACACCAAAGGAATAAACAGCAGCTTTAATAACATTTTCTATTTTTTACATTTTGTATTGGCATTTTTGAGGAAATATTTAATATTCTTTTTTGTGCGTTTACTCAATTTATCACGCCATGGGATCTGTGGTTTGCTTTAAAGACTG
>VKOC01000001.1:41574366-41601086 GCA_009364415.1 Spea multiplicata
ATATACACTATATATATATACACACACACACGTTAGACGTGCATTTTTAACTACATAATATGCACTTATCTCTTTGAAGTAAAGACTGTGATTGAAATATGATTTCAAAATAACAGCGGCACTGGCAGTTATTTTTCATTCTTTAATATTACCCCCTGCTGACAATATATATATAAATATTAGACCTTCTGCCGATATATAGAAATATTACACCCTGCTTCCGATATATATTAATATTAACCCCTGCTGCGGATATATATTGATATTTGACCCTGCTGCCAATATATATATATTAACATTAGCCCCTACTGCCAATATATATTATTAGTCCCTGCAGCCAATGTATATAATTAGCCTCTGCAGCCAATATGTATTAATATTAGCCCCTGCTGCCGATATATATATAAATACTAGACCCTGCTGCCAATAAACATTAATATTAGCCACTGCTGCCAGATATATGTTAATATAGCCCTGCTGCCAATATAATATATATTAGCCCCTGCTGCCGATATATATTAATATTAGACCCTACTGCCGATATATATAGTATTTGTCCCTGCTTCCTATATATATTAATATTAGCCCCTGCAGCCAACATATATAAATATTAAACACTGCTGTCAATATATAAATAAATATTAGACCCTGCTGCCAATATATTTTACCCAAGCATTTCCCGCTCAACGCTTCCTTGCATGCAATCACTCCCTCCGCTACCATACCAAAAAAATATATATTTGCCACACTGACTGCAGATCAGGGGAAGACCATGAGAGTCAGTCCTGCACCGTGACATTGAGACGTCCTCTCCCCTGTAATCATCCCCAGAGTCCCTTTGTCCCCTCATTCACTAAACCATACCGCTCTTTTACTTACACCCTGTAGTTCAGGTATAGCTCAAATAAACAACACATGGAAACAGCACATGCAACTGAATGAGATTAAAAAACTTGTATTTGCAGGTATACATAAATAATGTATGGAAACATAGCATTGCAGGTATAAACCAACAGAACACACAAACCCAGCATTGCAGGTATATATCAACTGGAAATCACATGTACACTCAGCACTGAAGGTATAGATCAAATAAACAACACATGGAAACAGCACTCCAGGTATTGATCAACTGAATAAGACATACAAATCCTATATTTGCAGGTAAACATAAATAATGTATGGAAATATAGCCAATACAGATGAACAGAATGACACAAAACCCAGCTTTGCAGGTATAAATCAATTGGAAATTACATATAAACTCTGCATTAAAGGTATAGATAAACCCCCCTAAATTACAGGCATAGATCACAGGTTGCACACCCCAAAGCCAACCCTGGCGTCCACACTGACCACATAGAACCTGACCAGCACCCAAATTACACATTGTGTCAACTTTGTCCCCAAACAGCTGAACGTACGCCATGTTTGTCACATAAACACACTATCTGTGCAATCTTTGTCCCCATTGCCTAAACACCCTGCTTATACCATATTTGCTTTTTTGACAAATCAATAATACACCTATGATTCACAAACACTTTTACAGTCACTCACTAATTCACACAATCATTCTCTCTTTATTTCAATATTCTTGCAACCCTCCTTTCTCCCTATCTAACCCCTCCCTCCCTCCCTCCCTCCCTCCCTACTACTCTCCCTCGTTATCTACCCTATCTACCCCCTCGTCCCTCCCTACACCCACTCTCCCTCCCAATACAATACCTATTACCCCCTACTCCATCCCAGTCTTAATTCCCATACTACCCCCTCTCCCTCCCATGCTACCCCCTCTCCTCCCAACACATCACCCCTCTCCCTCCCGTAATCTATCCATCTATCCCCCTCCCCTTCCCTACTCAAACTCCCTCTCTCATCCTCCCCATCTACTCCCTCTCCCTCCACAATCTATCCTATCTACCCCTCTCCCTCCCAACTCTTATCTATCTATCTATCCCCTCTCCCTTCCCACTTTTTCTATTTTAAAACCCAACCCATGCCCATCTCCCTCGCCTACCTCACCCCCTCTCCCTCCCAATATTATCGCTATCTAACCCCCCCTCTCTCCTCCCAATGAATCCTATCTAACCCCCCCAATCAATCCTATCTACCCTCCCCCCTCCCAAATCAATCCTATCAACCCCCTCTCCCTCCCATCTATCCTTCTTCCCCTCTCCCTACAATCTATTCTATCTATCCCCTCTCCCTCCCAATCAATCCTATCTATCCCCTCTCCCTCCCAATCTATCCTATCTACCCCCTATCCCTCCCTATCTACCTCTTTTCACTCTCTAACCCCCTCCTAACTTTCTACCCTCTCCCCCCTTTCACTTACCTTGGGCTTGTAGAAGTCCAGCGGCGTGATCGCGAGGTCTCTGTCTCCCTGGTCCTGCCGCAGCGTGCCCGGCTTCACTGCTGAGCGCCGGATATGACATCATATACCGGCGCTCGGCTTGGAATGCCGGCACGGCGACCAAGGAAGGCAGAGGCCTCGCGGAGAAGAGAGAGAGGCGCCGAACGGTTGCTGAGAACTTATTCCTCAGCAACCGCTCGGCGCCTCTATCTCCTCCGGGTCTACTGCAAAAAAAAAAAATACGGCGTTTCAATTGGGGGGCACACGAGGGGGCACAGCAAGATGTAGGGGGGCCAATGGCCCCCTCTGGCCCCCCCCTGCCGACGCCACTGGTCTCTCTGTTCCTTGCTATATCCTCCTTGCTTTCTCTGTCCCCTCTCTCTGTCCCCCTTGCTTGCTATGTTTCTGCTATATCCTTTGCTTAGCTTCCATGCTCCGCCCCTGCAGCATCCTGCCCATTTCTATGTTCTGTTATGTCTCATACCTGCTCCAGGGTGCTTGCAGGTTATTACTTTGTTTTGTACTGATAACATCCGCTGATATGTCAGGGCGCTGGTATGTGGCTGCACAACCCTAGGTGCTCGACACCCTGGAGAGTGCGGCCTGCATCAGTCCCTGTCCAACTCCGCTACTGCCCAATAACTCGTAAACTCCATCTTTGGGCACCCTGGGTCGTGGTAGCCGTCTGACCACGGAACCGGGAGCTTACAAGGAGTTACCTACTTCATGGCACAATAAGGTTCTTGATTTTCTGCTATAAGGAGAAGTTTATTGCAAAGAGGTCTGGCAGTGCTTATAACTCGTAGAATAATTCAGGATAATCCTATTATTGTTTATAGTGTTGATGTGATATAGACAAAGAGACAAACTTATATTAAACAGGAGAACACATGATCATTGTAGAAGCTACATGTGGGTCCTGCTGTTATAGACACCATACCGCTTAAAAACTTAAAATAACGGTAGACAACCAAATGGATTTGAAAAGGCCACAGTTTTATTTATGATAAAAAAAACACTGTGACACATAAAACTTTATTTGAAAATTTACAACAAATGTTATACCTCCATGATTTAGGGTCCCTCCACCCCGATTACAAACTTCACCCCCATGAACGTTACTGACACACCCCTTATGACTACATTATGTCTTAACCAATAATTCCACCTCCCTCCGGGAACTTAATACAAACTTGTTGCCGCATACCCAAATCTCAAGCCGTAATTGCACTAGCAGGTGGCATAAGCACAACGGGCCCCTATTTCCCTTGGGACCCTACCCGTGGGAAAATGCCCACAAAACTTCACAGTAACCTCGGTTTCCATACCTCGGATGAGAAACAATAAAACTTCAACCAAGTACCACGAATAAATCATCCGTAAAACATAACTGGAACCTCAGTTCCCCGACATATAGACACACCACAAAATACCGCCGGAACCACTGAACCCAACCATCCACGTGCCACTTGTCAAAACTTAGGTCGGGTGGGCGGGAATATCTTCACTGGCTTAAAATCTTCACTGTCTTGTCAAGATGAAAAAGTTGGCCTCAAACCCTGACCCCTCTTTTAAAGACTCAAATCCCACCCCCTAACCTTCTCAAATTCTACCCCATAGGTCATGACAGGCACATAGTCAAATGTGCCACAGGATAACTGTACCCACAAACCAACATTTCCCCAAAAATGACACGCACACCTTTATTAAGTGCAAATATAATTTCAACAGCTTTATTAACAATTTACAATATATTAAGGTCATTATCAAAACAGACCATCACAATTAAACAGTAATAACAAATTTCTCCTTCATGAACAATGACAATGACCCCCCAAATTCTAAACATATTAACCATATGAACATTGACACCACTACATACCAGGTGCCTACACATTAACCAATTGACCACTGTAGGGGCATGCCAAGACACCCCTACACCACCCAGATGAACCAAATAATAACCAATGTAGGGACATACCAAGACACCCCTACACCACACCAAATAACCAAATAATAACCATTGTAAGGGCATACCGAGACACAGAGTCAAATTAGTAAAACCAAACCAAAACCCACTTTACCAAAACAACTATACCAAACTATCCCCACCACTGTCAAATAATGGGGTAGACACCTCCACGACCACCTATCAAAGGGAAAACCCAGATTTAGGAAAAAAGTTAAGTGAGCCACTTACAAAATGGCTCCCATTTATATACCCATAGCATTAGCCACACCCATAACAAAATTATTAAATGATTAATTTAAATTACTCCTTCAAGCCCACCCACAAGCTCTGTCAAGGCCCACTCCACTAAGCTGCGCTGATCCATGGGCTTCATCATGCCCCTAACATGACCAAGGCCGGATCATGCGGCCCCTCCTCTTATTTTGTGTGTCCAGGGGCCACTCTACATTAAGAACATAGGTAGGCAATATCAAGTCACCGGTACTTGTAGAAGCTTGGTCTGTGCATTTTATGGGTCACCTCTGCACCTTGCCTAGGTTTGTTGAGGTACAGAATAAGACAGTAGTTATGCTATAGGCTGCTAATCTTCTTACTTACAATTCACTGCTGAGACTGGAAATGCGTCCAGAAATAAGATTCTTTAGGAACTGGACTGCCTCTTCTCTGCGACGGACTGGTGTGCCCGTCGCTGAAGGAGTAGGGCCAGCGGTGGGCACAAAAGGTCCGCTTCAGAGGAGAGGCAACTACATAGATCTGCGCTCTAGGCCATTGCCTACCTTGCCTATTGGTAGATCCCCTGGAGGGAACCATTGAGGTAACGGTATGTCGTATCTTGGTAAAAAGGACCTGGTAAGCCCTGGTAAAAAGTAACATTGCTCGGTATTTTATTTCTAAGCTGCTTACAATAATGTAGATTGTGTTGCTATACATTAGATAGCATAAAATGTGAAAATCTGATTTTAAAAAGTTAATTTACGTAAGTACCATTCAAGAAGATGTGGTGATAAAGGTTAATATTTAGTCAGATTAACATCTTGTATACAGAGATGATGAAGGTTCTTCTAGTTTCATATTAGTTGCCCTTACTAAACATTTGAGCAGTGGCCAAGCACAGATTTTGTGGCATATTTAATTAAGGATATGTTCTTAGTATCTGCAACAAAAGATAATTGAAAGGAGTGAAAACCTGGTTCCACCCGTACTTCACCCACAATAATTGCTGTTCAATTTGAATATGTTGAAGCAGTAGTCACCTATAGTTCTATGACTTGATTTCTTGTAAAGCAAAACACGTTTTTTTGTCAGTGGCATTTACAGCTGAGAAGTAAATAGAAACTTGTTTGTGATCCTTAAACGGAACTGCCACTTGCCAAATAATATTACTATGTTTTTTAAAACTTTACAATGGATATAAACACCGTATAGAAGGCTGTAATGAACCACTTGGCACATCAGGGCATAGCATCATATATTTGAATAAAGGAATGTTGTTAGGGAATAACTAAGTAGAGGAGAAAGTATAATATATATTCCAACAGGGACTTTTATGACATAGCGTTCTCCAAAATGTCTTGGTTTGTCCCGTTCAGCATACCAATACATTTTGGAGAATGCTATGCCTCCAACTTTATGGGAACAAAAAGGCCGTTTTCTATTCCAGCATGACTGTGCCCCAGTGCAGAAAGCAATAAATCCATAAATACATGGCTGGATGAGTTTGGTGTGAAAGAACTTGAGTGGGCCACACAGAACCCTGACCTCAACCCCATCAAACACCTTTGGGATGAACTGAAACAGATTCTGTGACAGTTTTTTTGTCCAACATCAGTGCCAGGACCTCACAAATGCTCAACTGGATAAATGGGTAAGAATTCCCACAGAAACACTTCAAATTCAAGGGTGGAGGCTGTTATAGCGGCAAATGGGGGACCATCTTCATATTAATGTCTATGTATTTAGAATGCAATGTCATAAAAATCCTTGTTTGTTTAATGGTCAGTTGTCCCAACACTTTTGTCCATATAGTGCATATCTGTCAGGCTCTGCAATCAACCCAGAGCTGTAGCAAGGATGAGGTGAGGTGCAGCTGTGAGAGTTCTCCCCTGGTAACGTCTGGGGCAGAACTTGAGAGGTATTTGCTGCTGTGCATGTGTATGCATGCCTGTACCTCTTAAGCTCCGCGCTGGTGTCCCGAGCCACCAGAGGAGGCTTACTGCGCATGCACATGGATAGACACCGGAGAAAGCTATTAGGGCTGCAGTCTTGAATCTTGCTGTCCTGTCAAGCTCTACCTCTATCCTCAAAAGCGGGAAAGAGGCAGAGCTTGGCAGGACCGAGGGGAAAAATTGGGGCAGTGTATGTGTGTTTATGGACAAGTGTGTGTAAAGGCAGCATGTATGGGCAGTAGTGTGTAAGGGCAGTGTATGTGTATATGTGTGTTTATGGGTAGATGTGTATAAAGGCAGCATGTATGGGCAGTAGTGTGTAAGGGTAGTGTATGTGTATATGTATGTTTATGGTCAGGTCTGTGTAAAGGCAGCGTGTATGGGCAGTCATATTTAAGCACTGTGTAAATAAAATAATGTTTATAATAAATATAAAAATAGCATGAGGGGCACAAGTTTCCATTCTTGCCCTTGGACGCAAATGGAGCTCGCTACTGCTTTGCCGGTAAATTCCTTATACATTGTCACGCACAGAGAGGTTGGAGACGCTGATGCAGGTAGGACACAAGGAGCAGACAGGTTCAAGGTCAAGCCGGGGTACCAGAGGTCAGGAAATACAATAAATAGGCCGAGGTCAGGAATCCAGAGGTCAGAATAAACAGGAACAAGCCAAGGTCAAACACTGAAGACAAAAACCAGAACGCCCACTATGAAACATAGGCACGACCATCAGAGGGCAAGGTCTTGATGTTCACTGAGGGTTTATAAAGGATGAGAAGTGACTAGGCACCAATTAGAAGTATTGGCGCCAAAATATGAAAAGTCTGACGTTAATTTGGTGGAATCCGGTGGCCAGTGTGTGACACAGTGAGACAAGACCGTAGCCTATAAGTATAGGTGCCTGCGGTTCTAGGTCTTACCACCAGAGGACGCACGGAGGTGGATGGAGGTCTTCCTCTTCTCCGTGCCGGCTGCCGTGGCTGTTGGCTGGCGGAGGGAGGTCTCCCTCTCCTCCGTAACGGCTGCTGCGGATGCTGACTGATTAAGGGGGTTGCTCTCTCCTCTGTGGTGGCGGCAGCTGCTGGCTGAAGGAGGGGGTCTTCCTCTGCTCCGTGGCGGCTGCTGTGGCTGCTGACTGACGAAGGGGTGTCTCCCTCTCCTCCGTGGTGGCAGCTGTAGTTCCTAATTGACAGAGGGAGGTCTCCCTCTCCTTGGTACCGGTAGGTAGGTTACATACATGCTCTATTTGCCCGGGTGTCATGCAGGAAATCAATATAAATCCAAAATAAACATGCGCTCACTGGTCTTTTCAAATGCATAAATGATTGACATTTTGGTTTGCGCACCTGACTTTTATAAAGATGATAACACATATACATAACTCATTGAAATATTGACTCGCACATAACACACCTACTGTTTAGCACTTTGTTGCAATTCAGCACTAGATACCCTAAACAGTTTTATATACTTTTATATACCGTATATGTTAAAAATTCCTATAAAGATACTAAATGGATCCCTAGTCAAAGAAACAAGGAGGTCTGAATAATTATATAAGTGAAAACAATGAAGAAAAAAATTTAAAAAATGTAAAAAATGCAGAGACACCTTCTATTCTACCCACTAGATATCTAAAATAAACAATCACTTTGCTGGCCCTCAACTGGAAAGCAGTGGAAAATAGAGTAACTAAGAGTATGTAAGAGATTCTTTTGGCCCGCTAAAACATAAAATAAGGTGAGGTATTTCTGTGCTGGAAATGTTACAGAGCATGAATTGAGCATTTTTTTAGCAGAAAGCTCTATCTGTCCTTAAAATTAAAAATACAGTTTATGCGGTTAAACTAAACATGAAAAGGGGGAATTCTGGTTAAATAGCTAAACAGTTAAATATAGTTAAAGTTACAAAAATAGTGTTCTCTTTAGGGTGTGAAGTACTCTTATTCATGAGGCGTCACCTTCATCCATGTGCCTGCTAAGGGAATAAAAGTAAAATACATTAAAATGAGAATAATAAAGAAATAAGATCACACCTCTTG
Source organism: Spea multiplicata (assembly GCA_009364415.1). NCBI lineage: Eukaryota > Metazoa > Chordata > Amphibia > Anura > Pelobatidae > Spea > Spea multiplicata. The sequence goes on from VKOC01000001.1 coordinate 41,582,901, forward strand.
GTAGGCAGTGAAAATCATTCAAAGGGTACAAACTGTGGGGAAAATAAATATTTAACATTTACAGGTCATCCAGCGATCATTATAAATGCCCTTGACTCAACTTTGGCCCAAAAACAGAGGTACAAAAATGTGAAATGTATTCTGTGTTTGATGGCAGTGAATTTAAGCCTTAATGCAATTGACCACTCAACATCTATGACTAGACCCAATAGAATGCAACCGATATATTGAGTTCCATTTGTCTTTGAGCGCCAGGTAATTTTTTTGTACTTTTGCCATAGTATGATTTAGGTCATAACCATACTAATACTTTATACTTTACCCATGGAAATCTGTATTAAACTATTCATACATTTCAAAACAAATAGTAAAATTAATAAAGAATAAATAATTTTCTCGAAAACCCCCATCCTCAAGTTTATCATATACATGTAGTGGTATATACATGTGGAATGTATGTAGAGCCTGGGTAGATGCACAATATATCACAGGGGTAGAGACGCACTATAATAGGTCAAATTATAACATCATGTGACATAAAATCTAGGTAGAAAATATAAATGTTCAGATGTGCTACACCCTTCCTTTACGTCTAGTGCAACCACTTTAGTGGGCTACAATTTGTCATCATTGTTATTCTGGGCAAGGGTGATGAAACTTGGAGGCCAAAAATGGTCACCAGCCGGTTTAGCAGCATATCAACCAGCTGATCCCACAACAGATCAGCAACCATCTGTAATCATGATAGCAAGCAGTGATATTTGGCTACCTGCTCCATGGGCTGATCATGGACTACAAGTTATAGTTAGAAGTATTTGGTGTTTTTTTAATGAAAAGATAAGCTGCTGGATGTTCTATGACAGCATTATCTTCAATGGGAAAAGGTGCGCAATGCATTTAACATTAAATGTGGCACTTTTCTTTAAAGGAGGTTATGCATGTGAGACTTCCTCAGGTGCTCAAAAGGCTGGTTGCCTGTCAGCTAAGTAGCCATCAGCAGCCTCTTCTATAGTAATAGTTCCTCAGCGATTGTTTGGAACTATTGCAGAGAAATTCCTGAGCAGAACCCACAAGCAAGAAATTATCCAAATAATGCAACAAGCATAAAAAGTACCCTACGTGGCTATCCACTCTTTCAAGAAAACTACTAAACACTTTTAAGCAAAGGTGTGTAGTAGATCTGCAACAAGCCCCCACCGATAATGAATAGACAAAGTTGAAACGATATTGTAACTTGGAGGCACCCAAGCAGCTACTGTCTACTACCAGTGGATCTACCACTTAGTTGACTCCTGGCTCCAACCTATTTCCTCACTGACATTTTATTGGTTTGTGCCTGACCCAAAGATTTTTTCAATTTATATTTATATGTGGATATATTTATTTAGTTTGTTAGAGTATTTCTGCATATGGGTTACTAGGAAACCCCTGCTTGATAAATTTAGACAGACCATGCAACCACGGTTCAAGAGGAACTGTTTTGTAAGTGGTTATTCATTCTTCAAAATGTTTTAAACATCTTATTTTTTTTTTCTTTTTCAAATCTCCGTTTATTGAAAAAGTAACATCGCGTAAGGAGGTGTACACGGCATATCAGGCGAAAAACACATTCGTACGCATCGGGCAAATAGTACACGAAAGGGTGACAGTTCGAAAAGACATGTCCGGTGACAAATATACGTCAAAGTACCATACAAGATATACAGTGTGCATAACAGTAGAAGCACCATGTCACAGCGTACGACAGCAGATGAGCTCGCAACGGAGAGTTGCCATGATGAAACATAAAACGTGCGAGAGAACAAAAGTAAAAATAAGTGAACATAAACAATAACGTAAACCAAATTGTACGTGAATAGACGGGTGAATGGGTGGAATGCCGTCTCCAAGAGCACCTTAAATGAACGGCGACAGAATGGAGCAAAATAAAACAAATGAGACAAAATGAAACAAAACAACAGGGCCAGAGGTAGGTCGTACGTGTACGGGTCGACGAGCAACTCTAGTCTAAGTCTAAGTCAGGGGGGGCTGCAATGAAGCTACCCAAAACAGCCTGAAAAGAAGGAGAGGCCAAAAACTCCCTCCAGGGCAACCACTTCAGGCCGTTCCGATATCCAAAACCCCTAGAGGTCATGACCAAATCCTCCATCTGGCATATGAAGTTAACCTTCCTCAACCACACAGAGACAGGCGGGGGTGAAGCCTGTCGCCAGAAACAGGGGATGGTAGCCCTGGCAGCAGTGATAAAGTGGATCGTGAGTGACCTCTTGTAAGTACCCAGGCCAGAGGAACCGTGAAGTAAAAGCAGTGCCTCGGGGGAGGCCTGAAAGGAAGGGTCGTCAACAGCCCGTATTACTGCGACAACAGCTGTCCATAAGGGCTGTACCAGGGGGCAGGACCACCATAAGTGCATGTAGGAGCCAACATCAGCTCCACACCTCCAACACAGGGGGGAGACCTGTGGAAGGAAGCGATGGAGATCAGCGGGCACCCTATACCACCTGGTAAGGAGTTTATAGGCAGACTCTTATTTAACCCAGTAAAGAACAAAGACGTATTTAAAACAAAAAGTATTGGTCAAAGTCTGCGAAGTACAGCTCCAGGCTTCCCAAGGCAATATACTTCATAATAAATTCAATTCAAGGATAGCACAGGGGAGATTATCTGCATGATAAAAATACCACTTTAGTTGTACATTTACAATTGTGTGGTATCTGGTCAAAAGGTTATACACTGATCTGTAGTTAACTCTTTTAGTGTACTTTATAAAGGTTGCATGGTTTTCAGCTGTGGTGCTCATCCCTCTGAGAGAGTTGAAGACAAGATTGTAACATAAAAGACCTGATAGGTAATAGGGTGAAAACAAGTCAATTAAAGTGCGACTGCTCACATAGCAACATATCACAATTTTTTTTGTTACTCAATAAGACACAGGAAGGAGATACACTCCACAAGTAACCAGACAGTGAATACACTAAAGTGAAGTGTTATCCCACAACACATTAGAAAGTGATTTTGAAATATTTGCTTCACTGTGGCGAGTATAATGGATAACTTATAAATCATCAATAAATGATTTTACTGGCAAAGCAATACATTTTCAGCCCACTGGAATTTAAAAAAATGCAGTCTCATCAGTACAAAGCAGAATTTCAAGAATAAACTCAATTTTCTGGCACTGATTACAACTGAGATAATGATAGTTTTCTGAGCAACTATGGGTTAATGCCTTAACAAAAAATATATTGGTTTTCTTTATTTATTTAAGAGTTTCTATTGTTTGAAAAATGCATCAACTATGTCTAAAGATTATACTTTAATGCATTTGAACTTGAAAAGTCTATCTTATCATTTCTCTTATGTCAGAAAACTGATAAAACAAACATTAATCTTTTGAAAAGCAATATCATATATTTACATTGATAAATGAACAAAGTCCAGTATGATACCATTAATACAACAGAAAACTGAAACAAAGTCACACTTCAACCCCATCTGGCAAGGATTATAACACTGTATACTATGATATTGATGCTGCTGACCGGTTTCAAGAATGGAAAATCCCATAATCCATTAGCGAATCAATAGTTTGGAAACCTGTTATGCTGTGTAAAGATTATATAGAAATCAATTTATGTAGAACCCGCCATTTTACTATATTCCTCACAGGATCTGCATTAGACATGTGCAGATAGGCCAAAACTGATTGGGACAACTTTTTCAGTTCAAGTGAGGGCAAAATGACGGTGCTTTCTGTGACATCCTCTCCCCTGCTTGGAGGATCAGGGAGAGCGTTTCACCGCAAGCACTCCCATTTTGGCAGAAGTTCCCACCGGGTTATGTACACAGAGATGCGAGAGAATATAGCAGATTGAAGAGAGAAGAGAAGGAAGACGGAAGTGAAAGCGGAAGAGGTTGGCAGAAATGGCCAGCAAAGAAGGTAGGGAAACATTTAGAGAGCGTGAAGGAGAGCGTGAACAAGAATAAGTGTATGAGAGCATAAGAGAGAGTGTAAATGAATATGGGCCCATAAATCATGGATGAAAATTCAGAGCTTTTTGCTTCATTTCGATAAATTTGTCTACCCCCAGGGCCAGACTAAGGATAAAAATTGACCCTGGAACTTTAACGCCAATGACTGCTAGATGATGTATATGCAGCCATCAACTGGATGCATTACTTTTGTGCAGTCTAGTGGTGTATGGCCACACATGTACCTAGCAGCCACACACTGGAGGACCCAATTAGCAGCCAGTGGCCCACAATGTATTTATCGAGTGTACAAGATGGCCAGTCCAGGCCTGATTTTCAGACAACAAATTTCACTTCCTGCCCTTTTGGTTCGAATGAAGTTCATAGGGATTTTTCCAACGGAATTTGTTGTCTTTCACCCTGATGCTCTCTCATATTCACATTCGCTCTCTCTTCTCTTGATGTCTCCCTACCTTTTCCGCTGACAGCTTCTGTGTCCCTGTGTCATTTTCTGCAGCTCCGCTTCTTCTCTTGAGTCTTCTTGTTCTTCTCTCTTCTGTCATTGTTCTTCATCCACTTCTTCTCAGTATCAGTTCTCTTTCTCTGAATTTCCTGTCCCTTGGTGTGGGCAAAAGGGGGAGCCATGGCACGCACTAGGGAAACAGCTTCTCCCCCATTTTCAAATATGCCACATATGCCTCTTATAACATGGTATTAGAATGTTCGCAGATTTGGGGCGACTACGACCGGGCCCGCCACTCTAGAGGGCCCAGGCAACCCCGTGATCATTTCCGCAGGGGCTTGCTACTACCTTACTCTTCTACGCCCAAGGGGATAAATGAAACCAGTGGAGTCGCGTATGTCACGTACGTGTGATAGCATGGATGTGTAAGCGAGGGAGGCTATTTTGTGATGCCACAGGGAAACTATTTTGGGGGCAAAGATGCCACAAGCAGGCGGTTTTGGGGGCAAAGATGCCACAGGCAGGCTGTTTTGAGTGTCGGTGTGGCAGAGCCTGTCCTGGTGTGTGTGTGTGTTTTGGGTGTCGGTGTGGCAGAGCTTGTCCTGATGTGTGTGTGTTTGAGTGTCGGTGTGGCAGAGCCTGTCCTGGTGTGTGTATTTAGTCATCTGTTTTCTGGCCCTTTACTTGCTGTAGGGAAAAATTAAACTATTTAATTTTTACTTATCTAGAGATAAAACTTGAATTTGTACTCACTGTGAGAGAATAGATAAAGGTTTTGTGTTATTTACTCTGCATATCTTATTAAAAAGGAATAGTGGCAGTAAATTGTGGCTTCAGGCGTCCCATGTATGATGACTTTTTTTAGTGTACTGAGGTACTCCCAATCCCATCACATATGATTCTATCTTATACTATCTGCCTAGCACTGATGTTCTCTTTATCCAGTACACATGGATGCCGAGATTCTGTCTATTCAATTTTATTTATTTCCATAAAAAAGCCCACAAAAACCATCAGCACCAGGCCCCTGAGGCTCTGAATCCAGCCCTGCCCAGGGATGCTCTTTACATATGTGGTCAATAAGACTCTACTAGTGCCGCAGACTGAGCAATAACTATAGGACAGAAATAAGATTTGATTATAAACACAGCTAACAAATAAACCAAGGCTTTAGCCTTTGCATGTGGTTACAGTAGGTATTCCCTGTTGGTTGTTTTATGCAAGATTCCTGTTGTGTACAGAACCATGAGGAGATGATGTAGTAGCAGGCTATGAAAATACTATAACAAAAGACTTTGTGAAAGGTTTAAATCTAAGCTGAAGGGAGAAAAAAAAAAAGGGACACTCAAGCCATCATATGCACTTATAATCTTATGTGTCATTACTTACCTCAGATGCAGAAACAGTGTGACCACATCCTCCACTACCCCTCTGGCTGCTAGGGAAGCTGCAGCTTCCTTCTCTGAATGTTTGTAACGTTATATTAAACCAAAAAAAATCTCTGTATGATGCCTTTTTTGTTTTTAACACCTGAACCTTCCACAAGTAGTATTTTGTCCAGTATTTTGTTCTGGTTTTTGCCTCGGCTTGTCTTGACCTTGCTTGCTCTCTGGTATCCTGACCTGCACTGACCTCTTTGGTTTCCTGATCCAGGTTGTGTTGACCTGGCTGCTGTCTGGTTTTGACCCGGTCTGCTTTGGTCATGTAGTTATTTCTCCTGCTGTGGTGGTTGGCACAGCCATCTGGTATAACATTGGCATAACAATATGATAGCTTAGTGTCGCCTCTGTACAGTTCCATCACCCCATCAGCTCCTGACCTGCAGGAGATGAATGTGGCTGAGTGCAGAGTCTATAAAGACAGCAGCTCTCTGGAATCACGGTCAGACTCTTTGTCTCAGGGTGTCATAAAAGAGTATATTATTGGAGAACTATCCTAAGTCATTTATTGTCTGAATCCCAAGTACCAGTGGAGGCCCATTCAAGAGGTCAACAAGATTTTCAAGGTCCAAAAAGTTCAAATGAAAAATATCAGTTCTATCATGGGAGACTGAATGGTCTATATAGACCCCAGAGTCACTTATATACAAGATACACTTATTTGTGTAAATTTGTATGCATTTTCATTTTAGTACAAATTGTATCATTATAAGAAATATCTAGGGAAAATGTAAATTACAAAGGAAATATAGTTTTTGTATCATTTCACTAAAATTAAATATGAAGCTATGAATTTATTAGTCTTTTAGATTTGTTTTATTTCAATGCAAATGTTTAAAACTGCAGAACATAATATTTAAATTAAAAAAATATCTCATATTCTTCTCAGCTTCTTTTCTTCAAACTCTGATGAGGTACTTTATCCATTTGCTCTATCCATTTACCATTTGCGATGCACAGCCACAAGATGGCAACATTTGATTATATTGCTGTAAAAAAAATAGATACCGGTTTTAGTTACACTTTTGAGGAAAAAAAATATCACATATTTAGATTTTTTCTTATTTGTCATTTTTCCCCCAGATACTTTCCTGTCATCAGCATTGTAAACAGACATGCTGTTAAACCACTGCAACCAAATTGTGACACCTAGAAAGAACCAGAATACAGCAGTACCTAATGTAAAAGAGTACTGATATATTGATTAAAGACGCAATATACAAATTGTATATAAAATACTGTATATAAAATTTGATAATGTAATAAAACATTCTACAGATATTAAATGTGTGTGTGTTTAAATGTATTTGTTTCTGATATTAAGTATGTAAATTGTAGTGTGAAGTACACTGCGCATACCCATCCATGTCCTATTCCCTGTCCATGGTGCTAATGCAGTAAAGATAGAGCACATATAACATATCCCTCACTTGTTCATAAGCGCTAGAATGGCATTACTGGTACCGAGTAAATGTTATTTTGTTTAGAAAAAAAAATGTGTAATAGAACAAGTGTAAAGTATTAAAGCTAGATATGTTCTGCTAGTAAAGGTTATTTTGTTTGTCTTTGATAGTATAACTAGAGTACATTTGTTTAGTGATATATTTGCACTTGAGTGTCGTGGGTATGGATGCTTGCAAAATCAGCATTTTTAGATTACAATTTTGCAAGGTGAACTTCTATACAAAGAAACAGCTTTTGATAGTTTTTGTTGGTATATATATATATATATCAGGAGTCTATAAATTTGTACAAAAAGCTTTTATATAGACTGAAAAACAGCTAAACTTGAATACTTCCTCAGAGGAAGTTCTGACACAATTGTTGCATTTAAACTACAATGCGAGAATCCCAAAAATTACTTCAAAATAAAACATTTTCTTAAATATTTGTCTCTTGGTTTACTGTTGAATTTAAAGGACAGCCACATCGGTGTTTAATACTTGTCAAAATATAAACCTCTCTAATTTTTACCTTCCTATTATTATTCCTTACTAACCTTAATATGACTTTGCCTGTCTGCGAGAATAGTAACCTGTGGGCTTTGCAAATAATGCTTTACCATGGAATCTAAGCAAAAATGTAACCACTAGACTTCTGCATTCTGATTCATAAGAATTTTAACTAAATCTGCCAAATCCGTTAATATGATTTTTTGAAGGGCCCCAAAAACAAAGTAGAAAGCTCTGAAGTTTTGTTGCATTCTCACGCTTTCTCAGAATCTCTTGTTCACACTCTCTCACACTCTTTCAATGTCTCCCTGCCTTCTTTGCCAAGGACTTCTGTGTCCTCATCTCCATGTCCACAGCTCTGCTTCTTCTCTTGTTACTTTATGTTCTTCTGTATTCTTTCTTCTCTTTTCTTCCTTGATCTGCTTCTCCCTGTCATCCGCTCCATTAACCTGGCCTTCTGAAATGCTTCCACAACAGAGCAGAGCCTTAGATGAGAGAGTATGTCAGTGTTGTGCGCACCGTTGCAGAAGTACTCCGAGAGGCCAGAATAATGCATACAGAGTTCCAGAAAGAAAGAAAGCTGCATACATGTTCTTCTTTCCTGCTTATACATTTACATTTTTAGGGCCTCTTAAAGTACATCTGCAAAAGGGCAAAGACACAGAGTGCCTCATGAGGACAACCTCTCCCCATTCCTCCAATCACCCTTTTGCAGAGTCGTGTTATTCAAGCCTAGTAGAACAACAGATAGCAGGGAACAGTGGATCACGAAAGACCCGGCAGTGATATAAGTAGACATTAGGAATTAGTGTGGGGGAGAGAGTGAGTATGTAAATGTCAAAGGTATGGCAGATGGAACTCAATGCATGGATACATACTCTTACAAACACTTCTGCCCACAAGGAGCCGAACTGGATCCAGGGGTAGCAGTGAGGCCACGAGGGCCTGAGGTAGGTCAATAATAGTCAGAATGTCAGAAGAAGTAGCAAAGTAAGAGGCATGCCCTGGGTCAAATAACAGGAGAAAATAGACAGGAGACAAGGTCAAGGACAAAAAGGGGTCAACAACAGGGAGTTCAAACAAATGAAGCTCAACAGAGACCAGCAGTTAATAGATAATGTGTTTGGAATGTCTTTATAGTTTTTTGGGGTTGGTTATATAGTGTTTGTTTGTAGTGTACAGAGAATCTTTCTGTATAGGATATTGTAGGCTAGTATGTATTGAATCTCCAGTTCAGATGACTGTAGTGTTCTGTAGCTCTTTTAATAAGATTAGTCTGATTTTTGATACCTTTGGTTCTCTATCAGCTTTTTAACTTGATAATTCACATAGTGTTTATTTTATCTAAGTGCAAAAGGCACCTAGGAGACATATCATAGAGATCCAAGATAACAGGATGAGTGCAGACAAGAAATGTAATTAAACATGGTAATCTTACAAAAGATAAGGTACATTCTTTGGAATTTTCAGGACAGTATCGATAACATTCACTGTTTGGTACACCCCTGCTGTAAAACATACAAAAGGGACTCCATAAATAAATAATAAACCCAATAAATATAGCATATAGCATATGGTGTAAATGCTTCCTAAAGGTCTGACACGTCTTAAAACCTTGGTGACTTTTGGCCACATATCTTGTATACACTGGAGTTGAGTAGTGTACTTGTACGTCATTTAAGCCTACCACAGGGTAGCTAACAAGGCAGAACTATACTGTTATCTCACATTTGAACGTTTTTGAATGGTTAAGTGATATATAGGTCAACCTTTAATTATTAACCAAATTATTTTAGCTCAATTTAGATAGATATAGCCATGGGCAATAACAAATGACTTCCAGATTTGAGAAAAGAATTAATAACACAAAACAGCAGCAGAAATTCCACAGCCTCCAAGTCCCCCATTCCCTGCCACGTATTCCTAACTTGGAACAGTTTCTATTAGAAACACTGATAATATATGTTAGACTTGTGCAAATTTTGGTAAATTTGGCGATTCATACAAACCCCCCAAAACAAGGCCAGACCCCCACAAATCAGATGAAAACTCTCACACTCTGTTTCTCATTAACTCTCTCTTTCATGCTCTCTAAATGCTTCCCTAAGTTCTCTGTCGACATTTTGCTCTGCCAATCACTTCCCCTTCTGAATCTTCTTCAGATTCTTTATCCTATCTTCAATCCTTAATCTGCTATCTTCTTTCTTTGTCCGCAGACGTAAACAGGGGGGAACTTCCACCAAAAAAAACAGTGCTTGCGGTGACCTCCTCTTTCCCAATTGAAGGATCGATCAGTATGTCAATGCAAGTGCCACCCTTTTGGTAGTTGCCACAGGGTTCAGTCCATGGAGATGCGGACAAAGAAAGAAGATGAAGATACAGACGGCAGGAAGCCCACCGGGAAGGGCACAAGGTAGGAAGCCCACTTGGCAGGGCACAAGGTATGAACAATACAGGATCAGGTACACAGGAAGCCAGGGCCAGTGCTAGGGCCAACCAGTCCTATAACTTCAATGCAAAGGCACCTAACAAACAGGGGAGTGCCCAGATATAGGCCTGGACATTAGGTCAGGTTTGAATGACATAGGCTTCAGCTGAGGGAGGCAGGGTAATAAAGCCTGTTGGTTAGGTCAGGTGTGGTAATGGCATAAGCTTCAGGTGGGGGAGACAGATACAGCATAACCAAACACAGCTGAACATAAATACAAATAACATGGATTAAATACATAGCGAATGAAGGGTTAAACTATAACGATCCTGCAGTCAGGATAGAATCCTGACAGTAATTGTCAGTTTTTCTGAATGTCTTGAAATGGCCTCTTTTCCATGTGCAAAATCCTTCTGGGTACCAACTGGATGGACCTTTCCACCTCCAAACATCTCGTGTGGGATACTAGATGTGTGGAGGGCAAATAGGGTATTTATTTTTTTGTGTGTTTTACCTCTGCCATCTACTTGACCTAGAATAGAATATTTTTTCCTGCATGTGACATATTTGCAAGATAATACAATAAAACCTAACCAAAACGAAATAATTTATACCTGATGAGAAAAAAAATCTAGGCTCTGGGCCTCTGGCATTTTAATTTTAACTTGTGGAAAGCTAATTAAGTTTTGCTTTTATTTTATTTGAGATCACATGAATGTTACTGTCGTGCAATTTGTCAGTTTTCCTTTTACATTTTGAATATGCTTCCTGGATGCTTTGACTACTATTAATTCATGCTTGACACAGAAGGCTATGGCAGGCAGTATTAGTTGCCATGGAAACAGACACGGCAAATTTTAATATCTACCATCACAACTAAATTTTTTTGTGAGCTGAACTAGTTAGCATTTACACTTCAAGACACTGATATGCTTTCCATTTTAGTGAATAGCTGTATTTTTACTATTGCAAGTATGCAAGCATATTCAGGCTTTAATATTTTATATTTGTGAATAAAAAAAACCTCAATTACAATACAATTTAGGACACATTCTTACAACATATTTTACGACAAAGATTCATACACTAAATATTTAACTGTGAACACAAGCCTTCTATACACAACATACATGCATTATATGAATATCCAATTCTAGAGTATTTTTTATAAAGTTGTCAGCTATTAATGTGTTTATGTCAGCTTTAACTTGGCTGATATTCTCATTTCATATTTTGTTGTAACTAGATAACTCATGTCTAATGCTTTTATGGTAAAGAAGAATATGCATAAGTTGCTAAGTTAGTTAAGGATTGGCAACAAAATGCCCAATAAGTTGTCTATTTGGAAGAAACCGTTGTGACACCTGCAGCTGCACATCTGACCACAGGGTGGCAATTGGCCTTTAATCAGTTTTATCATGAATGCATTTGATCTATACAGACGCAGAGAGAGAAAGAGAGAAAGAGAAAACAGAGAGACGGAGAAGTGATGGACCATATGTATTGGAGCAGGATGGGCCGGTTATTGACAAGAAACTCCAAATACAAACATCAGAATAAAAGTAAAACGTGGTTTATTGTGTGGCTTTTCTTTAAGGTGCACAGTGCTGTGCTTCATAGTGCTAAATAAACAAAACATAAAAACAAATCCTACTCCATCTTGGAGACTATCTAGACAAAATATTCCCTCACTAACCAACTGGCCAGCTAATCCAATTCCCAGTCATAAACCAAGTAGTCACAGGAACTTAACGCACAAATTTGTTTAGACCTTACCCCTACTCCCTCCAACGCTGACCTTTAAACATTGCAGTGCAGGTTAATTGGATTTACCTGAAAGGGCTGACTTCCATCTATTAACCCTTTCATGCTGGGAATAGAGAGCGCTCCAATCTGCTACTGACACAGAAAGCCTCCCTAACTTTGCCAATATATATATATCTATTTATATACTGTATATTGAAGCATGTTTTCGATACCTATTGCATCTTTGCAATTGGGTCTCAACGATGTGGAGCCTGGGGCACTGGTTGCTTTCAGGAGTTGTCTTAGTTATTTCATGTTATTCACGTATTGATTAATAAGGATACTTTGCATTGCATAGGGACTTCTCCCTCTAGGATACTACAGAATCACAAATTATCATGTGCAGTAAAATGCATTAGATGGCTGGATTGTCCTCTCAACATGTGTCTTATAAAACAGCGTCGTAGAACTATACTTATGCAAACTGTCATTTTTGCAAACAATTTTATTACACCATAATGCTTTATACAATGTCCTTCCTGCGATGTTTTTTTTAAATTAAAATCTCATATATAGTTCACTATATTATTTTTGGCTTTTAGGAAATAACAAAACCAATGTATATATCATTTACACATATAATTTATAACTGTTTTTATTACTAATAAATGTATGTTCAGGGCTACTTGCATTTGGTATCCATCAATTGGTAACTTGTTCAGATTAAGAGTAATGAAGATATATATTGTTTCTCTATAGTGATGTCTTATCAAACAACATGTTGCCAATACAGTACTTACTTTGCAAGATAAATAAAGTGTAACATAAAGTTGAATGTATCTGAGCAAGTGACTACTACAAATTAACGTTCCATACAGCTCCACCAACAGATAATATGGGCACATGTGCAAATAAATAAATTGAGGGGTGTGTAAAGAGAGCAAATATTTTAATATCCCTCCTATGTGTTTGCGGGATTTTGATGGCAGGAGTGTCTCCTTTAGTACAGCTGACATTGTGAGATTTCTAACTGTATAATATGTACTAATCACTCAGGCAGTACAATTTTCTGTACATTAACTGACATAAAAACTACCATGGATTTGACATTTGGAAAGGTCACTAAAGACTTATTACAGACCAAAATGGTGATTTTTTTACAGAAAGGGATGATTTGAAGTTTTAAATCAAATACAAGATTTTTAGGTCGTTTCCATTGCAATGACATATTTGAAAAAAATAGAATGATCAAATGTATTAGGGTATTTCTTTCTGTGGTCATCAACAACAGACACATGTTTACACATATTTACATTTATTGTATTGTTAACCACTTGGATGGTCTAGTGTTACTGTGTCAGTCTCAGTCCATTTGCCAAAAGACCAAGAACAATATACTGCTTTATTAGAAAATGGATTGACTCTCAGTGGTCCGACTTCAGTGGACCAACGTTTTAGGCAATGCTATTTGTGGGGAAGTGGTTAAGAGGCTATCGATATTGAACAAACATCTACATTCCTTAATGTATACTGAGATGCATTATTCCATAGCACATAAGGCATATAGGTCTCCAGACAAGCTTTTTCTGATGGAAATACAAGCTGCAAGTGTTCCCTATATCATTTATTTTGGTGTTGCCCAGATAACCAGCCATTCTGATGAGAAGTGACCATATATCTTACTCAACTCACTGTGTTTCCCATAACACTCACTATGCCAATATTTAGAATAGGTGTCATAAACCCATTAGGCTCTCCCAAGCTAATCCAAATAATATTTCAATATTTGCAACCTTTACTAAGCTTCAACGTAATGACAATAATTGCATTGAATGTTTCTGCAAACCATTTGAAATTGCAACAGAGTTATTAGTGGCACCAATAACAATAACATAGATTAGCATAGAGACATCCATTGTGGGCAAAACTGGGGTGGATGTGGAAGGGAGACACCAACTCAACAGGTCTCCTGGGGGGGGGGGGGTGATGGGTGAGGGTGGGCAAGAGTGAGAATGAACATACCTATGAGTCTATTTAACCTACCCTAGAGTTTTGACTTTTAACAAATGTAGGCCTTGTTTTCTTTTATTCATATTATTTATTTATATAGCACCAACATATTTTTGTAAATCTTTTTGAAATGGCTCCTTTCTTCACATTAATATTTGGAGAGAAAAATTTAGCGTGGATATGTATTTGTACTGTTCAGAATGAATATGGTACAAATGTGTTTCACTAAGCTAAACATTTCTGAGATAATTTAATTTGATAAAATTAAATTTTTATATTCCATCTTCTATTGCGGAAGTCTTGAGGACAGGTTGCCATAGTTACTGTTTCATTCTGAAATGTGTGCATTTCGTCAGTATCTCCATTGTAGATTACTTAAGCTTCCTCTTCACGTTAACCCCTTTGATGTCGCTTGCAGATATTGAAAACTAAGAAGCCCCTGATATATGAGATGAAAATATTAGAAAAAATGAATTGTTATTCCTTTGCTTTAATTTCCTAAAAAAATGTATTGCATGAGGGCATTACAAATTGTACCGTGTATGGCAGACAGAAACAAACAAATGCATAGGGAAGAAATTCAACTCAGTAGCAAAACACAATAGGAACTAAGAGGGCCAAATGGCCATGGTTTAACAACTCGAATAATTGTCCAAGTGTTATTTAGACTCACCAGTGTGGATTATGAACACAGTGTTTTTCTGTATTGGTCCAAGTTGGCTTTCAAATTACATCCTTGATGAATACCACAACAGGGAATCATTTTTATCTTTGCTAAATTTGACTCATTATGAAGAAGAGCACATTGTTTTATAGCATACACTTTTTTCTTGTCTGTTTTATACTGTGCCATAAAAATAAAAAAATAAAAAATGATGGCAATGGGGTCTATTTACAAAAAAGTCAAGTGGTGAGTTTAGTTAAGAGTTAACTCAACCAAGACTGGACTAAAGCAACCTGTAACTGTAAATTTAGCAAGTTCTATGTATGTAGAATGACAACGTATACGTCCTCTTCTGCAACTTATAATATTACATTACAGAAATCCTGAAGCCCATCCAAAAAAAAAACTTGAATGCAAACCGAACTGAACCCACAAGACAACAAGTAGACAAACACTTTTGCCGAGCAGGTTATGATGGCCTTGAAATTTGTTTCTATATAAGTGCCTGGAATTGAATACAAAAGAAAGCAATACAAAGATAAAGTTCAGTCCAGGCAGTAAACAAGGTTACACAATATTGCAGACAGAGTTTGGTCCAGACAGTAACCAATGATAATCCTGGAAACAGTCAGCTCCAGAGCTCAGGAGACCAGAGAGCAAGGTAAATAAAGAAGCCTCAAGAGTAGATTAACACAAGAGAACTGTTTAGGATACATTATCCCATACAAGGCAAAGTGTGTCTGAGAGAGCCAGGTATAAGTAGGTTAGAACCGTGTGGCAGGTCGCCTGAAAGTCTGCCAAAAGTAGTCGTTTAAAGTGGAGCATCCTTGGTGTACCGAATATACTTCTGCATTGTAGGCCTACCATGGTAAACTATGACAGTGGGTACAAAATGCCCCCCAATTATCTCACCCCTTACACCCCTTCACGCCATCTTGTGCAAGGATGGAATGATTTGGTTAATTAGATTTTTCCATGCAAGGTTTTTCACTATTGATTTCATGTAAAAGAGATAAATTGTTCTTCTTTTAGCAATAATTCTTGTAGACAATCCTGGTAGTGTCTGGATTCAAAATGTGCATGCATGACCATTAACCTACTGCACTTCTGACTTACATCTACTTTAATATTGTACTATAAAATCCATAAGCAGTACAAAATGACACTTTTGTATTATTTCTTATAATAATGTCTACTAATTATTATAGGTCATTCATGGTTTTTGTAAAAGTATGGTAGAAGTGATTTAACCTGAAAGGTTTATGTTACTACCTACCAAAGATAGGAACTAGCCATTCATATTTGTCTTATTGATTGCTTAATCGACTCTGTAGCTTGTCTATATAAGTGTCATTGGAAGAGATTTGTGAAACTACAATCTGCTCTGCAGTCAATTTAATACCGCGCTTGACATAACCAATAATCAGTTGTAGACATTTATCCAGAAGACTGGCTAGATCATGTTGAGAATTACCATATTACTATATACTTTAAAACCATAAGCAATAGTTAATTGCAGTAGAAAATATAACTTAGTAAAAATACTTGAAAAAAAAACATGTTGCAGATCTGCAGCATTCAGTAATATGTTAAATAACTCTGTAAACATGGCACAATTAAGTCTATTAAAACCTTTTTTTTGCAAGAAATATTTTTTTTCCATATAAATGGTTAACATACATTTAAACAAATTCTCATCCAACTGGTGATAAACCCCAGCGGGCCCAAGCAGAGCACCGAATCAAAAGAGGCAGGAGAATAGTCACAATTCTAAAAAGTCAGGGCAGGTGGCAAAATAAATATACATTCAGTAGAGTAACCAAGGGTCAGGGTAACAGGTAATACATGCCGAGTCGTAAACTGAGGCATCACTTGTTGCTTTATTTAGTACAGTTTTAGTTGTTCTTTCTCTCCATGTGTAAGTATCTTGAAGTGGCCCCAGGTGTGCTCCAGCTTTGGCACCATTAAATATGATTAATCTTTTATTGTTTGTTATCTGTACTGGAAATGTATAGAAATTAATTACAGCTGAATTGTGTGTGAGATTTATATACAGAACCAGGGCCGGCCGAAGACTTAACGCCGCCTGGGGCATTTTAAACTTCGCCGACGCCCCCCCCGGTACTTACCTTTAAAGAGTCCTGCGGGGAGTCTCCCTGCTCTGCCACAGTGCCGGCTTGTAATGCTGTGCACCGGAAATTGACGCCACTTCCGGCGCTCAGCATTACAAGCCGGCACCAAGACCGAACAGGGAGACTCGCCGCAGAGGAGAGAGAGAGAGAGAGGGGCGCCGAGCGGGTAAGCGAAAACCACTCGGTGCCCCTCTCTCTCTTCTGCTTCAAAAAAAAAAACGCTTGGGGCGGCAAAGTGCCGCCCCTTGCCCCAGTCAGCCCCATTGTAGCGCCGGCCCTGTACAGAACCATGCACCTGACAAGCAATTGCTGTTAGTGTCTGAGAGCAATATTAACCTGTGGTTCTTAAACAACTCCGATACAAATCTGTATAATCCAGGCTTGGCTTTCAGGAAACAAAGGACCACCTCAAATAAAACTGTTGCAATCCATAACACACCTTCTGTTGTTTCTTCAAAAAAAATGTGAGGCTTATTTATCGTGGAATAGCAATTACAAAACATCTGTGTGAAAACAATTGTCTCCACATTTAAAATTAAACAGTAAAAATTAGTAAAGTAAAAAGTTATTGACCAATAACAGGGACAGTGTTAGGCTTTATTTATGTTGATTCATTAGTGACTATAGTACCATCTTCCTAATCAATGTAAATGTTCGTGTTTTCCCACACGGAATGTCCAAACCATATCCAGAACTCACACCTGAAGGTCTACACATAAGAACAAGTAATCAACTGGTTTCCCACACTAGATGCAAAAATATCATACGGCTGTATTTATAAGGAAAATTGATATAGTCATATTGGCCCAAGGTAAGTGTCACAGTCCCGTTCGAAGCACGTTGCTTGAGTATCCGTCTGGAGCGTGTCGTCAGGGTGCCCGCAGCGTCGCGCTCCCGTCCTGAGAGTGTCCCGAGTACCCGCTGCGTCACGTTCCATTATGGAGCATGTCGCCCGAGTACCCGCTCGACACTTACCCCACCAGGGTCTTTGCAGCGCTGCTGCATCCTCATACGCTAAGTGAAGGACGTATACGGCGCTGCACGCCACACCCCCCTTCCGATCCCACACCCCCATGGAGGAGAGGAAACGTCCATTGGACATTGTCACGGTTGGGGCGGGATCTAGAAGGCCGGCTGATTCAAAAACTGAGCACTGATACCTGTTCAGTGCTCAGTTGTTCTAAGGACTGCGCTGTATACTTACCTCTTATCGATGTTCTCTGCTGGATTTCTGTTGCCAACCATTGCATGTATTCTGACCTTGCTGACCTCTTTGCACCTGACCAGGATTGCCTGACCATTCTCTGCCTGATACCCAGTACCGACCCCGGCTTGTATATTGACCTTGTTGACCTCTCTGCTCCTGACCCGGATTGCCTG
>VKOC01000001.1:41614093-41629675 GCA_009364415.1 Spea multiplicata
GAGTTACTGAGTTCCTATGCCCATGAATGTAGGTCAAATAGTAAATCTTTCTATTATGCAAAACCACCTTGTTCTGGGGGCAATTTAGCATTCGTTCAGTAAATATTGAGCTCACTCACATTAATAGCTGTTAATATACTGAATTCCCAGGTCTCAATCTCTATCCTAGCCTACCCTACTTACCCTACACAATAACATAGTTTTTCTGGGTCCAGCTTATCACTAGCCTTAGTGGTTTGTATAGTCAGTCCCCAGCCTATGATCTAATGGGTTACTATGACTGAGCAACTGCACACAAGCTGAAGAAACCTATGCACAATGCCAAGTGTCCGCTGGAATGGCATAAAACACAATACCACAGGACTCTGGAGCAGTGGAAACGTGTTCTCTGGAGTGATGAATCATGCTTCACTTTCTGGAAGTCTAATGGACAAATCTGGGCTTGGCAGATGCCAGAAGAACACTACCTAGCGGAATGCATACAGCCTACTATACAGTGTGGTGGAGAAGGGATAATAGTCTTGGGTTGTTTTTCAGCTAGGTCCCTTGGTACCAGTGAAGGGTAATGTTAATGCTACAGCATACAAGGCGTATTAAACAATTGTATGCTTCCAACTTTATGGCACCAGATATAGGAAGACCCTTTCCTGTTCCAGCACGACTGTGCCTCTGTGTACAGAGCAAGGTCCATAAAAACATGGTTTTGACAAGTTTTGTTTGGAGGAACCCAAGTGGCCTACAGAGAACCCTGACTTTTAACCCAACTGAACACATTTGGGAGGAATTGGAACCCCAATCATCCAATGCCAGTGACTGACCTCGGAAATACTCTTTTGGCTGAATGGGCACAAATTCCCCCAGAAATCTTGTAGAAAGCCTTCCCAGAAGAGTGGAGGCTGTTTTAGCTGACATGCTGGGTGGGGGGCAAGTCCGTATTAATGCCCATGGTTTTAGAATGGGATGTCCAACAAGCTCATATAGGTGTGATGGGCGGGTAGCCACATACTTTTGGTCATGTAGGGTATCATTATTAATAATATTTCTTGTCATGCCAATAATGTTTTCCAAATCTAGGCACAGCTCACATAAAATATATATATGTGAACAAAGTCAACATCATGTGACTTCAGGGAGATTGCAGCTGTGGCTGACTCATTTTAGTAAAACATTTGCATAGATCTGGTGTATTAAACCCAACAGGAACAAAAAAATATTGAGAAAAACAGAGGAAGTGGTGACTAATACTGTATACCAATGTTTTTCACAACTCAAATTCTTGTTGCTACATTAAAATGGTGTACGTATGAAATAAAGAGAAAATTATTATTATTATATTAGGTCTCCTCAACTATGCACGGCATTAATTTCAGTTCAAGAATATAAAGTAAAACAATAACAACTTGTATTAGTAACTATGGATGAGTTATTTGCATATAGATTCCACTTAATAATTTGATTGTATTATATAGCAGGCCATTGGTTTCCATACCCACTGGGAAGACAGACTGCCCGGTTTACGATACACATTGGGATATTTGGAACAAATCTTACATTAGCTATTTGTTAAAATGCTACAAATAACCATAAGCCTGGGTATGGCAGAGGGAATGAGGTCATGCTTAGGGTAAATGCTCCTGGAAGAATGGAGGAAAACGAAGCAGCTCTGAGACTGGAAAAGGAAAGCATAAGTGGATTGGCCTATTCTAAATACTACATTTTATAGTTTAGCACATTATTATTATTATTATTGTTATCTTTTATTTATATAGCGCCAACAGTTTAAGCAGCGCTAAATACAATACATATATTCAAGGGGTATGACAAGACAAGAACTGACAGACTGTGACAAACCGGTACCCCTGCTCACATTTAATAAATCTATGCTATAGCGTTCATAGATTAAAATGAGGAATTGGCATGTATTCTAAACCCATCGTTTTGTGTATAAAATAGAGACAGTAATCTTTATTTCCTGTTCTCAAGATCAGTATAATAATTTCTTACCATTTCGAAATGGACAAGGGCTATATGTTCAAAATAGAACATTGAGATGCAGATCCCACCTTCTCTTATTCAAAACGTCCCGTAGTTTTAGAGCTTTGTACTTTCATGCAAAACATAGAGGTATGTAACATAGAAAATGTATAAACATAGAGACTGTAAAACAAACCATGATCAAAAGGAAGTTTTGAGAAATGAGTTTAGATAAAAGCTGAGAAGGTGGACATTCTACTGTAAGATCTAGTGAAAACCTTCAGAAATAATCTATAGGGACTAGTTCTATAGCATGTTATAGCATGTTGTTATAGTGTGTACGTTGCGTTAGGATATGCTGCTGGCATACGTGTGTGTAAGTAAATGGTGCTAGGTAGGCTGTGCGTGTTAGTATTTAGTGTTAGCATGTTTGTGGGTGTTAGCTTGAGTGTCAGTGTATAGTGCTAGGGTGTCAGGGTTGGGCCTAAGGTTAGAGGTTGAAGGCAGAAGAGGGGAACAGTGTGTATGCATGTGTAAGTGTTTGGTGTTAGAATGAGTTGGTTTTAGAACGAGTTGGTGTGTAAGTGTGTTTGTGCGGTTTAGTTGGAGAGGGCACTGCACCCAGGAGCCACTAACCCTTGGCTCACCCCTGCTAAATGGAACACATAATATAAGCGCCACAAGAACCTCTTTGAAAGTATAGTGGGTAATGAAAAGAGAGCCACTGGGTTTAATTTACTAGGCTGTCTCAACCTTAATTGGGTTTAACGGAAAATAAAAATGTATGGTTAGTGATTCAGTGACCTAAAAATGTTTTTCAGTCATAGAATCTAGGTTAGCTATAAAAAAAACTACAATGAAAGCTAATAAAAATATTTTCACTTTAGCGATTCAATGGGGTCTGTAGAAAATGACCGCAATTGATACATTTCAGCCTGTTTTCTAGGCAGTTTTCTTTAGTTAGAAGTCTAAAAATCCTTATAACAGACAAATTAACCCTTTTTGCAAGAGAACTTTATTGCTTAGCATAGTGTATGTAGGACAGTGATGGGCAGGATTTATTTTTAAATTGTTGGCAAAGCTGCAATACTCCAATATATTACATGTATTATTGGGTAGTCATTTTAGTGGGAAATGGGACTTCATTTGAAATTGTAACTCTCATGGAAACTCATGAGTTATCTTCTGGTCTTAGAATAAACTCTGAATATCTCTGCAATGTTTAGTGTACCACCATATCTAAAACACTGCTTATTTCTAAAAGTTTGTTAATATGCATCATATCCTTTGAACATACAATTCACACAAGGGTCATACCAATAGCATACATTTCACAAAAGGGTCATACCAATTAAACATTCATGGGGTAGGCAGAAAGCCACCCTGAATCTAAGACAAGACCAAAGGTTGAGTATGGTCTGTGTCTGGATGGTTCTTATCTGCCGTCAAATTACTAAAATCACAGCAAGTATCCAGCAACAGCAGAATACTGGTTCTAAATTTGTTTAAATTACCCTTAAATTGAGCAATAGGTTCATGAGTAAACAGAGAGCAATTCTATGTTGCTTGTACCTATGTCCTTTATAATAATGTATTATTTTCTGTTCAGAGATAACAAACAATCAAAATGCTGTACATTAAACATAGATTCTTCCTATCTTACTCATACACGTGTACTGACTACAGGAAGACTCATCATACACAATCAACAGCAAAGTTTATGCAACATCTAGAGCCAGAACACTGAAGACAATTTTCAGAATGTTTCTAGCTTACATACAAATTCTGCATTTAAAGGTTTCTACTCCAGGAGTGGTGGTAAAAATAGAAACCTCTTCAGGGCAATGTTATACCCCCTCATCCCGTGTGCCACTGTTTTTCACATGTATTATTTAAAATTGTGTATGCTGTCCTGCATGTGGGCATTTGAGATATGTACCAATTTATCTACAACGGTGTAGCGGGGGAGAAATGAATGTATATAGGGAAGTTGTTAAGTTAATACAATCATAAGACAAAATTTTTTTGAATTTTGCTATATTATGAATATATAAAAGAAAAAGGTTAGCATTATTATGACTAAAACATCTACTAAGTAATTGAATCACGTAAGCAGACTACTAGTGCCCTTTAAATAATACATTTACTGTATATACGTACTTTTATACAATAATAAAAGTCTAGATTCCATAGCACACTAATAAAATGTAATACATTGTACAACTCTTAAATAATCACCCTGCACATGCACAGACAAGAAATAAACAATAAACCAGTGATGATTTAACTCTTTCAGTGCCAACACTGAAGCCAATATACTACTCCAAAAAACTGAAATAATTATCTTATTACCTGCCGTCCTCTCCGCACTGCTGTTTCTGGGCACCGGGATATCATATCTGGGCACCTTACGTTTAACGTACGCCTGACACGGAAGCAAACTAAGCAGGGTCTGCTTTTAATCCAATCAAATATTCACTTTAATCTCACATATTTGCCAAAATTATCTGTTTTTTATTTATTATCTATAGCAGTTGGTACATATTATTACCTACAGCAAATATATTCATTCAATACAGGGATACAGATGCATAAAAGAAAAATCAGCTACTGGCTTTACCGCATTGGCTATAATGAACTTCAGCTGTGGCAACGACCTCCCCTATTAGAAGTTTTTGTCTTAATTAAGAATACACCTATATTTTAAGCAGGTGAATAAATTGAGCCTCCAAAAAAAATACACGGTTTAACCACTTATTTAGGGAAAAAAGGTTTTTACTCTGCCTTTTGTTTTATTGTTGAATTTTGTGAACCTTTTTTAACCATAGCTGCAACTCTTCCAGATAAACTTGATTCTGCCCAGGGTTTTTTTTTCTTATAATTTTCGTATATGTATAAGATATTTCATGACATCTGTTGTACAATTTCCTGTTTCGTAAGCCAAGCGTAAGTGAAATGAACTAACGTTTAATGTTCTACGCTAAGATATTTTCAAACAGCTGATAAAGAATAGAATGGCTTGGTCTTAATCACCCCATCTAATACTCTGACTAATGAAAGTCTAGGGAGGGAATGCATACATTGTAGAAACAGGACCTCATTCGCATTGCCATAAAGAATCAAAGCAGTGTGGTGTTTGAGCAAGGAAGGTCACCAAAACTGTCCAGGTTTCGGAGAAAAAGGAAATTTGTTTGAACACAATTAAATAAAAACAAGTTTTCCTTTCTGTATACACCACTGGATTTCAGGGGCAAGGAAAACAAAACTTTTTCCCCCCAAGGGAGCATCCAGGAATCATTGGGACCTTTTATTAACCTAGCATGAAATATTTGTGAAAATGTTATGTGTAAATATATCAATTTGTTTTTTTTATATAAATCATTTGTTGTGTGATGTTTCTTTTTTTTTTTAAATGGGCACACTAATAGTGTGAGTTATTGTTTGTATGCCATTATACTTATACTCAATTACCAAAATTGTTATCCTGCTGGGAAAAATAATTAGTATTGTCACTTTAATGACAAGCAATAGTTGTGTGAGAGCTGTTCATATTGAAATGAAATAGAAATATCATATAATTATATATCCACTTTCTGAAAGCTTGAATGTATTATCTTTAATTTGAGATTTTTTTTTAATTCAATGTTACCAATATCTGGGTCAGCTCTGCTTTCAACGTGAAGTCTTTTTGTAAAGGAAAAATAAAACCATGTTTTATTACCTATAAATAATAAATTCAGTGAATTACATCTCCCTGATTTCCTCCATAGTCTGTTTTAGTTTTATCTACGGCTTCACCTATAGATATCTTCACAGCTGCTATTAGCTTAGCCGCTTAAAGAGTAGTCATATTTCTTTTTGCAGGTATCACAGAGCCAAAGAATTTTTAATTTATCATTTCAATGCCTTCAATTTGTTGGTTTAGTGAATACATCTCTTTGGGGTTTATTTCCTGGAGTGGGAGTTTGCAGGACAGCTGTGGTTTCATCTCTCTACTCTTGTAAGCCTCTTGTCCAAAAAGAGCTTAGTTGGCCTTGTATACTGTATACAGATATAAATGCCTTTCTATTATTGGTTTTAGAAAATTCACAAAGAAGATATATTGCCTATAGATGCCTATTAATCCTAAAATAACTGTACAACTTTGTGAACATCCACAGTTGCATTGTAAACATTTATTCTGTACATTTTTTTTGAAATAGGCCATACTAATAAATAAAATAAATAAAAAAAAATTGAAATGTTATTCCTTGTAAGACATCTTACAGAAACATACACATGTATTTTATAAAGCTTTAGAAAATTATTAGACCTTTCCAATTATATAAACATATACTTCCACCTGTATTAACAGGCATTATATAACAGTTTTGTAATTTAAATATAAATAACATGTTGGTTAACTCACCATATAGAGTAAAAACAAGTATGTACAATATTGATGGGTAGCATTAAATTGCTTTCTGGTAGTTCTGCAAGTGTAATCCATTTTTATTGTGCTATAACCTCAACAACTTGCAGAATTTAATAGAAAGTAATGCCTTCTATTGATGATAATTAGCTCCCTGCACCGGAATAACTTTTATTACAAATAAACCAAATGTTTTCAAACACGTACAACTGCACCGTTAAAAAAACATCACTCTAAACTAAGGGATTGGTCATTATATGCAGAGATGTGAAAATGTAATAGATCTGGAAGCCATACAGATCACCCGGTACATGCTTTAGTGCTGATCCTTTATCTCCTTTATCATCTTGATTTATTTTATTATGGGTTCATTGCAGTAGACAATAACAACCTGTATTTATAAATGTGTTACTTACTTTATGTTATAATAGAATGCTCACTAATATTCTCTATGTATTGTCTCAAACCTCAAAACCTGGTAAAATAAATTATTTAAAATATTTGTTCTTAATGCATTTTACATCTGAAAATTATGACGCAGGCTGTTTTCTGTTATTTTTTTTCTTTCATCCAGAAAGGATATTCTCCGATTTTTGGATGCGGAGAGGGATGTGTCTGTGGTTAAAAGCAGTTTCAAGCCAGGAGATGTTATTCATTATGTTCTGGACAGACGCCGCACTCTAAATATTTCACAGAACTTACATAGTCTGCTGCCTGAAGTATCGCCAATGAAGAGTCGGAGGTTCAAGACCTGCGCAGTTGTTGGTAATTCTGGGATCCTTCTCAACAGTGGATGTGGCAAGGAGATTGACAGCCATGACTTTGTAATAAGGTGAGTTGCCATCTGTTGCTAGAGATTAACACTTGATATGGATCATTTGGACCTTTCAGACACTATCTATCAAACTCAAGGATTAAGTTGAACTGCACAGTAACTGCAGTGATATATTTGACAGTATTTCTCCACAAAATGTGTGACTGACGTGTCAAATTTTTTTTGTTTCTAGTACTCGTTGATCATTGGAAAGATAAATGCCATAGGATTTATTTAAAGTTGATTTATCTGTCTGCAGTTGCCTATTTTGTGCTATATATTGAATAACCTTACTTAATTTAATATATAGCAATTTAACTTTTCAAAAAGAGTATTTGAGTAATTGGTGTATACTATATTTGTGCAAGCTATCATCCTTTAGGCAGGCAGGTATAGAGTGTATCTGCAGGTATAGCCTTATTTCTATGCCCTGATATATGCATACTTCCTCCCTAGCCTCATTTTAACCCTTTGTATGCCACACATCCTGTTGCTAATAGTATACCCTATTTGAAGGGACCTATATATATATATATATATATATATATATCACATTGTTTTTGATTTTGTTTTCTTATTTTCTTATTTAGATTTTTCCCTTTAGCAATTACTTTTATGAGTAACATTTCTGTCTTAGAGCATTTAGCCTCTTCGGCATACCTTGGAACATCCAGGCTCCGGCTACCCGGCAATCATTCCTTTTTTAATGTGAGTAGGAGGTCAACTGATGGCGACGGTGGTGGCAGTCTCGCTTACATCACCAGGCAGTGACATCAGTGGGCAGTCCCACTTAAAGTTGCCTTATTTTGATGGGAAGTGGGGGTACCACAAATCCGCCCCTGCAACCCCGAGTTTTCCGGAGACCCACTGCTACACCTGGAGTCTCAAGGTGAAACCCGGAGAGATCCTAGGTATGCTCACCTGTTGCTGGAACTGACAAGAATTGTAGTTCCAAAGACAATTGGCCTGTACTATACTGTTAACAAGGATTGACACCTATGAGAAAATTTATTGCTTCTGACTCTAAAGATTAGTGCAAATATTTGTTTGTCTGTGCATTGTGTTATAGAAATAAAGATATTCACCATGCAGTGAGAAGAGAGTGTAGGGTTGCTGAAGACACAGTCCGTTTGCAGCTCTTGCAGAACTTGTACTCGCTAATTGCTGGCTACAGTGTTATCAGCATTTGTTACACAAGCACCTCCTAATCTGAAAGACTATCCCAGAAGATCTCAGTTATTTGCGCATACATTTTGCTATGGGTTTATGGCTTTTTTAGCATATAGATAGAGCATATTGGGAAAACAGAAACATAGAAACAAGTGACGACAGAACCATTTGGCCCATCTAGTCTATCCAACCTCTGAACAGGTTAGAACATTGGACAGCGAGAATAGAGAATAAATACAAAAAGAATTAAGACTTCTATAGGGACTCAGATAGAAAACATGAACAAGCAAACAAAAAAGGGGGAGAGAAGATCTCTCTGGTGTGGCCCTTTCAGGAGTGGTAGATTGGGATTTTAGGAAATATGAAGCTATATTGATTGCTTGGAACTGGGAGGGATATATTTTATACAAGGGAGAATAGAGTTAAATTAAACAGGCCCAGCATTAAGAAAATAATTATATTTGTTAATTTCAGTAAAAAAACTCTAGATTGTGCATATGCAGTGGTATTTCTATATACAAATATTTCCTGTAATTTCACTTTGGAGTTGCAGGATTATAATGCAGCATTTCCACCAAGGATACAATACAAAAGAAAGTTTTCTCAAAGTAAGAAAACCTAAAATCTATGCTAGAGGAATTTATCGAAAAAGAAGAAGTTTTGAAGGAAAAAAAATGTTGATTAGGAAAATATCAAAGAACCACAGTCTGTACATATGACAGGCTGTACATCAATATCAAAGTTACGTCTGGCTAGACAATTATAATGCTATCTACAGGAGCCTTTTCTTTGGAGCAGGCCCAGGGCTATATTTGGTGAACGGGAAGCTACATCTTGAGTCTCAGACGTCGTTGATATCTTTCTGCACCATTCTTATACAAGGGCCCCATATTATGGCACCATACTGTATGTTTCTTTTACAATAGGTATATATATATAAATGCTCTGAAAAATAACCATTGTTTTATATTCAAAGTCGTCTTCTAATCAGACCTCAAATAGACTACATGACTGAGATTCAGATCCCCCGCAGCGCTGCTGGGGACCTGGATCATCCTCTCTGGCAGCCTCTGGTGCTACCCGCACATCCTCTGGGGGCTTCTATGGCGGAGCACAGGCATCACATGACCTTCCAGTGCTCCACCATAGAAGCCTCGGCGGAAGTGCCGACAGCAGCGGAAGTTGCCTGTGCTCATCCTGCAGCTGATTGCTTTGTGTAGGAGTCTATACTGGACGTAGTTGGTCGAAAGTCTCACTATCTGCACTATTAATTAATACTACGTTCCTACTACTCTGCTCTCAACCTTGCTAAAGAAACTTACTTCACCTCCCTCATCTCCTCCTGTCTCACAACCCTAAATGTCTACCCTCACCCACGAGTACTGGACTCCCCCATCCATTTTCTGATGCCTCACATATTTATGTCTATACCCCACACATGGCTTTTCTGTCTGTGTTGCTTGGAGTTTAAAATAGGCCCAGGTTTAGAAACCCATACTTCTTCAGTAAAGGGTATCAGGATTGAACCTCGGCGGAAGCTATACTTACTCAGTATGCAGAGAGACCATCCGAGAACCTATGACTTCAATGCTTGCAGAGAACTAAATCTTTTCGGACTATCATTTCATAAGTAAGATGCTCAGAAAATGTGTTGGGTTTTTTATGTATAGTGTTTTCAGGGGAGGGTTAAAATCTCCCAAATTCAACCCCTTAATGACAAAGCCCGTACATGTACTGGCTCAAAATGCATTGTTTTCAATGGGTTTAGGGACCGCCCATTGTCCTTAAGAGGTTAAAAAAATGTTTTCTACAGTGACCATAATAAATAAATACATTTGTGAGTATCTTTAGTTAAATATCTTTGTTGAAGCCTGTTCATTGTTTTATTTCTTCCACAATTTTCTACCTAAATTGCTAATTTGTTTCCAGGCGAATGACATGAACCTTTTTGATTTTTTAATACTCTTCCATAAAGATGTTCCTTGGGAAATCAGTGAAGAGTATCTAACTGTGCTACACAATAGCTGCTAAATTCAGGAGCTCAATGATGCTATAAATGTCCATGGGATTTCCCAGAGCTTTGCAGATTCTTACCAGTAATTATGAATGTTCTGACCTTGTAAAACACTAACAGAGTAGACTTTTAGCATGTTTACTTACTGGTGAGAGAAAATGCATATTGTATCCCTTACCTCTTTATAGGTAAAGAGTACAAGTAACCTGGTACTCTTATGTGAGAGATTGCATTTATGAAATGTATATATTTATGAAGTGTACTATTTGTGAGGCAATACTAGAATTTCATCAACAAAATAGTGGAAACTGGAAAGTGCAGGCATATGGATCTTGAGCAAAGATGATGGAATAGACAAGAAAATTGTCAAGAAAGTTATAATAAGTGATGCATAAACTAGTGTTTACAAAGATATTGTAACCCTCTACATTTTTGCTCTCAAGCAGAACTATTAGTTTTCCCTCATTTGACTACATTACGTACATTTTACGATTCTACACTACAAAAACTTGTGTCATGCTGAAATAGAAAAGGGCTTTCACTAAACTTTTCCCACAAAGTTGGAAGCATTGCCATGTCCAAAATGGCTTAGTTTGTTGAAGAGGACATACCGAGACATTTTGGACAATGTTTTACTTCCAACTGTATGGGGACAGTTTGAGGAAGGCCATTTTCTATTTCAGCATGGCTATGCCCCAGTGCACAAAGCAGGGTCGATGAAGACATGGTTGGATGAGTTTCGTGTGGAAGAACTTGACTGGCCTACACCCCATCGAACACTGCTAGGATGAACTGGAATGGAGATTGCGACCCAGGCCTTCTTGTCCAACATCAGTGCCTGACATAAATGCTCTACTGGATGAATGGGCAAAAATCCCAACAGAAACACTGCAAAATCTTGTGGAAATCCTTCTTAGAAGAGTATAAGCTGTTATAACTGCAAAGGGGGAAGCAACTTCATATCGATGTCTATGTATTTTAGAATGCATTATATATTTCTGTTCTCAGACTCTCTATGGTTGTTCCTCACCATTAGGTTATTGTTCTCATATTATTAGGTTATAGATTGTTGGTTTAGACAGGCTAAAGGGATAGCTGCAGGACAGAGACTTGATTAGGTAATGTTAGCTGTGTCACATTCAGACACATATCCTAGCTTCCTTGAGGTTCACTTTTAACCCTTTAACAACCTTAGGATTTTCTATTAATAAAAATAGCCCAAGCAAACTTAGGAAATAATGGTATGTCCTGATTATTTTGCATTGACGTGTATATTTCCACAATGGTAACCAAAGATCAGATTGGCACTGTGACGCCCGATAAAGCTTAATGCCTCTTGATACAAACAGTGTCATGTGTCTCCAAAGAGAGGTTCACTTTTAAAATGATATTTTTGAATTAGGGATTATATATGTGTTATATAATAATATATATATTTATATATAAGTAGTGTAGCGTAAATATATATATATATATATATATATATATATATTATAATTTGTTATAATATATTTACTGTCCCTTTAGACTGCGTAGAAAATACAATTTTGTGTGCTCAAACTGTTGGGATTTTTTTGCTATAAATATCAGATTTCAGTTGTATTTTCCACTAGATCAGCATGTTTGTATCCATTATGTACTAGATTAAGAAAAAGGACACATGCACTGTATTTCAATTATTGTAAAAAATATTAAAATATGCTGGGTCTTTTTTCTTTTTCCAGTAACATACAAAAATAGTGTAACTGCAGCTTTATCTCCCAGGGGTAAATCCAGAAAGATGTATAAATTTCAGACAGAAAAAAAAGAATATAGGTTTCTGAAAAATGAAGTGTTTAAATTGCAGACTATGGGGATTTTTGGGGAAGGCTTGTAAAATATTGCATTTAAAAAGGATGGGTAAATAATCAAATTTGCCAAAGCTGCTAAGCTGGTAAGTCATATTAGTGATTGTAAGACAGATAATGTGGTTTTGTAAAATAAAATTGGTAACAGTTTGTCTGAGACTCACATGAGGCTATAACGGTTGTTTAGAACATGCCAACAATTTGTCTCCAAAATCTTAAAATCCATTTGCTCTAAGTGTATATTATGAAAATGTTAAAATCGCTCAATACTTAAAGAGCTCTTAAGCTGCCCAGATTGTAAATCTATTTTGTAAAAGTTTAACAAACCTAGTGATGTACATTCCACTTTTTTATTGGAAAAATATGATTATTCTATACATAACGTATACTGCCGTATTCTAATTAATTATGAATGGCAGTGTGTACTAGACAAACAATATAATAACTAGGCCTTCTAGCCCATTACACTTTTTCAGATTGTATTCTATATGGATGTGCTTGGCTCTCCCATTGTAGGAAAATGCATATTAAAGTACTCTGTAAGTACCTTTAAATGCATTATTCTAAAACGTGTTAAAAATAGGGTTTGATGTTATAAAAATAGCATTTAAACATTAAGTTGAATGCAATATGTCCTACAAATATTCATATAAATATAGATTGAGATCACTGAGAAAAAAAACCCTTTTAAAGAGGGATTACATTTTTGTATATGAATATGGCTTAAAGGAGATCTATTAGCAGCATTGTGTATATATATATATTAAATGAAACTGCCTAGTCTACTCTGCTAAACTACTAAATGCAGAATTGGAAACATTATCCCTTGTGCTTTGGGCTGTGGTTTTCCTTTAATTTACCAGTGATTATTCTAGAATAGAAAAACAGTAAAACATTTCCTCCTCATTTGAGCCTGAAACATATTCGCTGTGCAGATGACATATCCACATATGGTACTAGCTATCTCCCCGTTCTTTTTTAAACCCTATGTATCACCTGCTCAATGTAGTCAGTCAGTGGCAAGAAAGTGCTTCCATTGAAACCAATGGGATCCCTTTCCACACATGCACATGGAGGGTTGAACATGCATGAAAAATTCCCTAAGCCAATGGCAGAGGTGACTGTATGTGAGTATATCATGTGCAGGAAAATGTGTACAGCTGAAACACATCATCCACCCAGGCTAAACAGACCACAAGAAAACATAAAGGGATCACGTAGCTTCCATTTTTTTTGTACCATGCTGATTATTCCTTCTCCATGCCCCTAAATTGTTATCCTGTATATTAGCCAGTTTCAAATCATAACTAATCCACCACGAACCCTCTACGCCTTTCTTTTTTACAACCCTACTTCATTTAATGATCTGTGACCATCATTTTTATCACTCCAGCAATCTTGTTACTGTTATATTGCATTCTCGCCGCTCAGGTATAATGTATTTCATCCTCATTGTCATAACACCTTCACAGCTTTTAGTGTAACTAAATTAATTTATTAGCACTGACTTTTTTTTTTTTCATTCAGTGTAACTGCTTTCCTAGAGGATGCCAACATCTACAGCAAAATAGCATAACAACTATTTTCTCCCTCCATCTCTTTACCGCATCCATACAGTTTCTCCACTAAGAGGGAGGGGTAACTCAATGGGGAAGAATTATCAGGGATAAAAAGTCTTTACCAAAAATGGAGGTTCCTTGTAGTATACACTTAAGATGATTTATAATACCGTTAACACCAGAGGTTTATTTATGGTACAGAACATACATATATGTATATACATACATAGTAACCCTTTATCTTTAACATATCTCCTGCAAGCCAAGTGGATGCATAATTTGAAGAGTTCGGAAAAGGGGGAGGCTCATAAAAATGTAAAGGGACCCCTCAGCTATTGTATGCATTAAATGGCATATGATGGCTAGGGTGTCCCTTTAAGATTGCTAATAGAATGGGACACAACAAACAGGTATACATACTTTTTATTGTTGTATTTAGCGCTGGATTTAAGTTTTAGGGTTATATCCACCAGGTTCTCAACCAATTACTAACAAACGTCAAGCTATATTTAAAATTAAAAGTAGAAAGAGCAATTCTCGTGCAACATTCTAAAAAAGTCGAAAAGCAGGAACATTCAATTTGGCTGCCGTGGTGAATGTTCCACTCTTATCACTTTGAACCCAAATTGTTTAACATAGAAAACCAGTATTAAAACTCCAAACATGTTAGGGAGGGTTTATTTCTATACAAAGTTTGGAATCATTTTGAAGTAAAATTGCAGGTAGAAAGGAAGAAATGTTGTAATCATCTTGTATTTATGTTATGATTACGTAATCAAATTATTATGCAACTTATGCAACTGTATAAATTGCTCTAGCTTTATTTTTCCATTTGTTCCACCATGGCTACCTAGAGGTTTGTATTCATTTTGGAACATGAATAATGTTCTCTGCGTTAAAAATTACCATTTAGTGGAAAGGAAGAATATATATTTCTCCTTTAATCCCTGTTTTGCTTGGTATAGGATTGTAATCTAATATTTGCAAAACCACCAAAGGGAGGCAAGCTACCATTTGCTTTTAGTAGGACTCAGCAATGCATTATTCACCCCAGAGATAAATAAATCACATAATATTTATTATGATCTAATTTGTTCAAGAATGCCATGTGGAAAGGGATTAAAATAATGGGATTTACCCATTATTTGCAAGTGCAAAAAATGTGGAGGCTTACATGTATTAAACCATCTATTAGATAACAAATGTGGTGTCGCTGGATACATTACTGCATAGGATAAAGTATTATTTTATAATAAAAGGGTTAATGATCCTATTCCGTAAATCTGTCTTGCAATGACCATCCTATACAACATTTTACTGCATTACAAAACAATCTACAGACAATATGTTTTAACACTTGACTAACTGTGATTGATGTGGATTTTGTGTACAGAGGATAGATGATACTACAGGGAACTCAAAAGATTCACCTTCACAACTAATAAATAATTTGTCTCAGGTTGATAATGCTAGCAGAGTTATTAGTTGTGTAACATATTGATTTATGATTAGTGAGGTAATGGTGGTAAAGCAAACACATAGAATGTTATCTAACAAAGTAACCAAACTCCAGAAGTCATGTGGTACCTGAGAGGTCCATTTAAATTTCTGTGCATTTGCGAGGGGAGGCTAGGGGTGCTGGCATGGGCCAGGCCTAGGGTAGGGCCCAATGTAAATATGCCACTGACAGGGGCGTAACTAGAAACCTCAGGGCCACGGTGCGAGAATCTGTTAAGGGACCCCCACCCCCAACCCATCTACCCCCTTCTCACTATCTACCCTCTCCCTACCCC